>JAOUZG010048486.1:377066-404034 GCA_026289955.1 Argiope argentata
AATATATTTATTATAATTTTTCAAACATGTTAAGTTAATGTTTAAGTTATCCTTGTTTTGTGTCACTATTATTTTATAGCATTTGCCACTGATGTGAGGAAAGTTTATTTTATTTATATATCCAATACTCTCCAGGGATGTTGGGGTTGATAAAATTTGAAGAGAAAGCGTAAAAATGAAGTAAATAAAACTTTATTAATTATAACTATTTTTTGTGAAACATCAAAGTAATTAATAAACACATATTCGCATACAATTCTGGTAAAGAAAATTCGAGAAGACAAAACAAACTGTTAGGAAAATTTTGAATGAATATATTATTTACCACAACCACAAATTTTTCATATAAAACTTTGTCATACAACACGAATGCCTTTTTTTATACACAATCCTTGTAAAATTTATGATGAAAACTTTGCTACAAATCCTTTATTGTTTTTATTTGATTGATAAACTTTAAAAAATGCACTCTTTGTAAAGATATTGATGATAATTGATGATGGGGTCCAGTTATAATAAAAATTTTAATAGGAAACATGTGGACAGCTTTCTGGCACAGAGGCATAGTGTCTTCCTCGAATTCTGTGAGTCCCGGGCATGGTTGTTCTTCGGTGTTCTATCTGTGAGATGTTTGGATGTGCCCCGCTGTAAAAAGGGGCTGTGGAAGCATGTGGATGTGTGTTTCATCCTCACATGAGCTAGAACTCAGACCTCTGTTTCGGGTGCTAAGGGGACCATACACTCAAAAGCTACTGCACCCCTCTTTCCGTGGTTAAAAGTGGACACGACATCATCAATAGGAAACATGTTAAAGTAAAACATTTAATTAAAATAAAATTTAATGGAAATAAAAATTTGGAGTATGGCGCATAGAACCAAGTTTCAAATTTCGACATTTAATTACTTTTGAAAATTTACAAAATTTTGTCCTACCACAACTTTAAGTAATTTACATTAAAACATAGCTTTTACTGATTTAAAAGAATAAAGAAAATGAAATATTCACTACTTCTGATATCTAATTTTTGTTTCTTTAAAAAATTCTGTCTTCAAACAATGAAAAATTTAGAATTTATTTTTCATTGAATAGTATTCTATATTTGTATACAAAAATACATGGAAATATTTTCTGTTCGTAAAAAATCAATATTGGTCAATCTTAATACGATTGGATTATTCACTAATACGGAGGATAAAAGCAGTATGGATCAAAATTACCAATCAAACGTTATAATGACCGATTACCAGCCATAAATCAGATTTCTAACGATTTCTAAGAATTCGACTCGTATATAATCTTTCTTTCTAGAAAGATCGCTAATGCTATTAACTGAGAATTAGAGATCGGTTGTCAAATACTTCAGTTTTAGACTTTCAGCACGTGATTCCCACATTTTTGCGAAAAATGAAGAAATCCGAGTAGGTATTAAGAGAAGCTAAAAATCTATTAGAAACAGGTGTCCGCGATCTCATCTAATACAGATAATTTTTTTGACGAAAGATTACGCTGCTTTGTTGATATAAGTAAAAATATATCTTCCAAAAGAAATAAGTACTATCTTTTTCTTCAACAGATGACCAATTTTGCCTTCAGTATCCTAAAATATTTTGAGTTCACCAAAAAGAAACTTCATTCAGAAATATTAGTTACATAAAATTACATAAAGTATCTTTAAAAAGTCTAATTTAAACAGTAGTTCTAATTGTAATAGAACTACTTTTTTACAAGTACAATTGTATTTAAAAAGATTGCTTTTTTGCTTCATTTCAAATCAAAATTTTTAAAAGTAAGTTTATTTAGTATTTTTAAGGGTTTTTTTTGTATTTTAAAAATGTTTATTAGAAACAAGTAACTCTTATTATTCTAAAACATTAGTATTACCAAGGTTTCATTCTAAAAATATTTTTGTTACTATAGAAGTAATTAACCTCATTAAAATGGAAACTATCATCAAAAGTAAAATTAGTGTTTGAGTTTTTACAAAACATAAGCCGGCTCTCTGGCTCAGAGGTAGCGCGTATTCTTCGTGTTCCGCGAATCCCGGTTTCAAGTCCAGGTTCGGGCATGATTGTTCTCTAGTGTGCTATCTGTGAGATGTGAGACTATCCCTCCCCCTTTCACAAGGGCTGTGCAAGCGAATGTGGTAAGTGTGTAGCTAAGTCGTACCCTTGGCCCTACTTCAAAAACAAGAAACGTTTCTTTCAGCTTAAATCTGTTGCTGTGTCATCAGGGGGCTTGTCCATAGGCAAGTGTCATTAGTATTTACAACAACAGCGACAAAACATAATAAAAGAATACATAAAAACAAAAAATTAGAATGTTTTGATAAATCAGACTTCGTTGAAAGATTGAGGCCATTCATTTGCAAACTTAAAAGAAAAGGAAATTTTAGGCCATTTATGAAAACTTAATAAAATTCATAAAGCAAAGAAGTTTTATATTTCTAATAAAGACAAACTTAAAGGCAGCATTATCATGTAATTACAACCTTAAAAATTGAAATGATTCTCCAAATCATTTATAAATATTATTTGGGCAAAAATTCTTCCTCCAAATTTGGCAATATAAGTTACTCGCCAAAGTATTGTTAGCTTAAATAGTAAGGATATTGAATTCAGAGTTTTCTTTTTTTGTGAAAGCTTTTGTCCAGTTCAAATAATTTCAATAATGGTCTTGAAGCTCTTATTACAGATTTTTCACATTGGTTAAGACAGATAGTTTAGCTGCTCTTTATAATAACTAGTGTGTTTCCTAATAACTTTTCATTTTGATTAGATTTTTAGCTAAAAATACGAGTGTGAGTATTCAATAAAGTTCCAACATGGTACTGTCTCGGTGAAAAATGGAGGAAACGTCAAGAGGCTATCAATAAATTGAAACAGGTAATAAAAGAAATCTAATAAATTCGCTATTACAATTGTATTAAATAGTAGAATTCAAGTTAATAAAAATTTTATTTTATTTTGTATTTCAAGTTTTTAATTATTGGACCCGTCATTAAGTTAAATGTATAATTTAACGATTCGAGTGAAGCAAATTAACAAAGCTATGTAAATTCCGATATCATTAATTTTTATAATACCTGAGCAACATAGATTTTATTTTATATTAGCAGATCAATATTCAATATTCCAATTTTTAAAAAAATCAGAATAATACACATTTTTAAAAAGGAAAATATAATTGGAAGTAATATTTAAGTAACAAATGCTTGTTTTTTTAATATCTTAATATATGCCGATGATTTAAGAAATAAGAACAGAAAAATCAAAATTATCTTGTAAATCCTAAACAATTTGTAGTTTTATAAGGTAATAATAATCTTGTAAGTTTATAATGTTGCTAATGAATGATCTTACAGAAACAAACATTTCTATAATATGTGTTTATTTTCAAAACTTAAATTTAAGTGCATTAATAGGACACATAAAGTTAAAACAAAAATAAATTATAGCATTATTATATTAATACATTAATTTATCTTAAATATCACTTAGATAAATAGCGATAATTAATACTTAGATAATAGTGATATTTAATCCTTTATAACTTTTATAAATAGTGATATTTAATCCTTTATAACTTTTATAAATAGTGATATTCAATCCCTTATAACTTTTATAAATAGTGATATTTAATCCTTTATAACTTAGATAAATAGTGATATTTAGATAAATATCACTTATAGAAATATATATTAATCACTAGAGAAAGTATGCACTAGAGTAAGTTATTTCGTCTGTAAGAAATCTCTTTTCTTTCGCAAAGCGACAATTTAAATGTTTATTAATTTAAAAAACTATGACACCCCAAAAGTATTTCAAATAACATTTTGACATGTTCAGATTTTCATACTTTGGACAATGATCCTCCTCTAAATCTTTGATATATAGAATTTGGTTTTCTGACTGGAATATGACGGCAACTTTCACTCTTTGGATTATTCGAATTCCGTTATATGAATAAATAAACATGCTCAGTAAGTTATTGTTGTTAGATTCCTATTCTCTTTTAAAGAAAACGCAAGAGCGACTTCGTAACTAAACTGTGATCAGATAATAAGAATGACAGCCGGCATTCAACTCTCTATATTAATCTCACAAGAACGTGATATGTTTGCATGATATCAGATTTGCAATTGATATATCATCAATATTGATTAAGCATCAATGTTGATGCAAATTTTCAAGATTTTAACTTCCATAAGATATAAAAACAATCATTTTTATCGGCACGTTTTTAAGCAGAATATCGAAATATGGTTATTAAAATTAACCAATGAGCAATTCGCATTTTAGCAGCTAAAAATTTGTTAAACTTTGTATACACTTCTTAATACAATTGGTATAAAAGAAAACTTTTTCAGTATGATTTTCAATGGTTTTCATGTTACTTTTATTCAAATTGACTTAATTCGTGATTATAAATATGAAACTTTGCGAATGATTTTTTCACTTATTTTTTTAAAGATGCTAATCTTAATGGTTACATTATTTGAATGCTTTGAAAATGGAAAATAGTTCCACCATTACTTTAATTAAATTTTTATTGGCATACATACATGGCTGCAATTTTTTTTTCTCTTGGAGACATCTGATTTCAGTTCATTTTAAACTCCACCTCTGATAATATACGTTACAATTTCTACTGCAAGAAGCATCATTGGTCTTTATACAAATAATTGATTTGTATTCTATGAATTGTATTGTATTTGTATTCTATTCTAGAAAAAGAGTAATAATAATAATCTCTCACTAGAAAAAATATAATTATATGAAAAAATCATTATTTTCATGGTGGATTGTTTTTGAATTGCAATTGGATGGAATACCTCATAGCAATATCAAAGCAATTGAATTTTATAAGATAAAGCACCACAAGTTTCATGCAAAATCTAATCAACCATCTCTATAAAACGACAAAAAATGGATCTCGGAAGATAGTTTTGTGACATTCTTCTTTTTTCTTTATTCTTTTACTAATAAGGAAATATCTTCGGTTATTTTTATCGAGCAAAAAGCACGTTTTAGCTTTATGATTTGGGGTACGGGATTTGGTTAATATTGCTAGAACTCACTGCTTTCAGTATAGTTATTTCTATATATTCTTGTTTGGGAAATTTTTAGTTATTTGCTACCAAGGAATTGTGATTTATTTTAAACAATGTCGTGACTTTTATAAGAAAATAGCCATATTTCTGTGAAAGGTTCGTGTAGCTATATTGTCTGTCTTAAAATTTAAAGGATACAATTTCTAATATACCTAATTACAGAAAATGTGCCATAAAAACTACCCTTGAAAACTTTCCTCTGAAACAGAGTTTTCTTTACTTTTTTAATATATGTGTGGGCGTATGCATATATTTATTGTGTATTTTGACTGTGTGTACGCATGTTTATTACGTTCTTTTATAAAAGTACTGTTGTGATTTTTATAAAAGTAATTGTATATTGTTTTAAAACAGCCGTTTTTGATTTCTTACTTCGAAATGCAAAATAAGTGCGTTATTGCTCATCATATACAACAAATTGAGGTCGAGACAAATAAAAAACTTTTTCCATCAAAATATAGCCGATAGACTACATCTTATTTAATATAAAGAGTATGTACTATCAAAAATTATAAATCTAAGCTTGTTTCCAGTGTGGTATTTAACAAATCTATTGAGATAAAATAGGATTAAACACTAAAAGCTCTCTTACTAATTTATTTCAATGATAAACATGAAGCTAATGAAAGGTTTATTAAAATTACGATTCATATTAAATACACGCATTAAATGGAAAATATTTATTTTTATAAATGTGAAAATAGACGCGAAAAAATAACAAAGTTACTCAGTAGTAACTTAAGAATTGGTACTAAATTTTACTAAAATTAAGGCATGAAAAAATTTGAGAAACATGCTATGAAAAGAAAAAAGAAATTAATATTGGAAACTAATATAATAATTATGGTAGGAGAAATTATAGGCATTTATGATGAGAAGAAGATTGAACGAACAAATTTTGTAAATAGCAGAGCTATATTCGAACTTAAGTAAAGACTTGTTTCTGCAATTGCCTGTTTAGAACAGTGAGAAGATAATTTTGTACGAAATATTCACATGTAAGCTACAGTTTAATATCATCAACGCGAACATTTTATATTTTTTAAATAATGAAAGTGAAAGTATGAATTATAAAAAAGAGGCATGAAAGTAAGCATTCGAAAGATAATCTACTAGATCAAGAGCTACTATCTCAATATAAAATCGATGTACTTTCGAATATATGCCAATTGCCCTTTTTGTAAAGTTAATCTAATTACAAAAGCAATGGATTGCTAATGATAAAATTCAAATGCATTCTAAATATAAATAAATTCTGATTATTCTTTACATAATTATTTAAATGCTTGATTTTTTTTTAATTTATAAAAATGCGGTATCGTACAGTATTTGAATTTTTTATTAATCCTTACATAATTCATTTTCATTTTTAAGATGATAAATGTGGATTTAAAATAGGCATAGTTAGCATGATTAAAAAGATTTTCTAATTCTAATTAAATTCGGAAACATGCAAAAAAATCATTGAATTATACAGAAAACTATTTCTGATCTTTTTGATTTTATAAAACAAGAATCTTACTAGATTTTTCGGAATGTGTCAAAGTGGCTTACAGAAAAACTAAAAAACTAATATAATACGACAGAAACAAAGATCTCTTAATCTATCATGGAAAAATAATTTGTCTTAGTATAATGAATAATAAATGTAGAAAAAAACGAACCTTGAGAAATGAAAAAAATAGCAGAATAAAGCTTAATTTCCTCTCAATTTTTTTTAAAGTACAAATTAAAGAGATATATTTAAATAGAAAGATAATAAATAAAGATAATTGTATCACGTATTTTTGATTTCTAAATTTTTTCTCCGCAGAAAAATCATATATTTATACAGTCATGTTCTTCTTTTAATCTTCGAAAGTTAAAATCAGTTTATTTCTAGAAAAGAATTTTCTTTCCTAAGATTTTATCCATTATTCTCAGAGATTAAAGTGAACAGAAGAAGATTGCTTTGCTGGCTGACGGCATGTTCAAAAAGAAGGAAAGATAAAAGAAATAAGAGGCCATATACCAAAATAAAGCGTCAGAGAGAAATCCAATATCATTGGGGAAAGAACGAGATTTCATTTTTATTTTTCCTTCTTTTTTCACAACAGTTTTTTTTTTACCACGAGCGGTCACGTTCTTCATTTTATCAGACACCAGATATCATGCTAAATCAACACCCGAGCTAAATCAATGAAATGACATATAACAGAGATATGACATATAACAGTGTATAACTCGCATTTAGTAGACAACCTTAATTGAGTTCCACTAAATGAATCAATGGAAGACCAGGGAAACAAGTTAACAAGAAGGTTATATATTAGATATTTTTTTGCAACTGGAGCTGAAAAAAGTAGAAAAGTGAACTATTTGGATTTTATACTTTCTCTTTGTAATAGAGAAATGGAACAACGAAATAAAATGTTGATTGAAAAATTGTTTTTCTTTATAAAATAAATAAAAATTAAAATGAAATCTGATATTCATATTTCAATGTATCATGTCAGAACATACTTTTTTGAACGGCCAAGCACCACGCGCTCGTGCAAGTTTAATCATATTTTTATTCATTTTAATGGTTTCATTGATTGAGTCACTTTAGTATTGCCAACGATCCAAAAAAATTGTCTCGCATTTATTATTTGAAAAAATATCCCATTTCCTATTCATTTCATTTTGTATAATCACCTGCTCAAAATGACATTTTTCTAGGTTTTATTTGCTGTAATTAACTTATTTTTTTAGAAATCAGAGCTTTTGAAAATGCAATGTCAATCTGTTATTGAAAGCTGATTTGTTGAGATGTTCGTGTAGATAATAAAATTTTTATTTTTCGCCTACGAATTTTTGTTGGCGTCAAAAACCCTCATCCCAGAATCATGTTTTGACATGATAGTTATGACATTTTACATTTACGATTTTGGTCAATTCTGAACATATTTTTCTAATATAGCAAAATTTACTTAACTAATTTTAGGTTGATAGGAAACATCAAAAGTCCGATTTATGGAAATTTTCCAAATAAATAGTGGATAAAAATTGAAAATAGCAAGAAAAAAATGAAATTTCTTTAGCTAAAATTTTATTAGAGAATTAAATTTAGCATTTAACAATTATATTAAATGATACAAAATAAATAAAATTAAGAAGGTTTTTAATAAATAAAATTAAGAAGGTTTTTAATAAATAAATTTTCAACAATAATATTAACTAACTAACGAATGTTAATTTCAATAAATAAGTAATTCTCATCTATAAACTATATTTATCATTCTGTATTCAAAATGTTTTCTATGAAATTTTAAATTAAATAGTATAAATGAAAATTAAGCAATATAGATGAAACATGCTTATAACGCGTTTAAAAATTTAAAAATATTGTATTGCTTAGATTAAGGCAGTGCCATATGAAGCAAATCAAATTCTGAAGACAAGACTTAAGGAAATATTTAAAAATGAAAATAAATCAGAAATTAAAAAATCAATTTGGTTTCAATTTCTGAATTTTATTTTATTTTGAGAATAAATTCAAGTTAAAAACATTACATTTGTATTATGTTTAAAGCAAATTCATCTGACTAAAAATTTGTGAATTAACATATATTGAAAATAATAATTATATTAAAATTATTCAAAAATTATATTTAAGATAATAATTATAATATTTTTATAAAAAAATAGGAACTCATAAGTAGCTAGAAAGCTGTATCTCAGCTTCAAAGTGAATATTATAACAATATAAAATTCTTACTAATAATGATAGGCCTTTTTTCTGAAATTATTACCTACAAATTTTAATACAACTTTCCTCCACAACTGTATTTTTATCTGTTTGTATTTAGCGGTATTTGGCAATTTTTTTTGGTTAAAAATTGTTTAAAATGAGTATTAATAATTCTGTAAAATTTTCAATACACATAATACAATTAATACCATAGAAATATTTTTCTTAGATATAATACTAAAAAATATAGGTCTTTTGAAAAGCAAAATTATGATTATTCTAAATTCGCACCTAGTACATTATATTTAAAAAGTCAAAAACTGAAAATAAGTTCGCTAAATATGTAAAAGAACCTGATAAAAAGGGCCCTACATTGGAAATTATTTACATGAAGCATCTTAAAACTCTCACTCAGAACTTTTTAAATAGAAATTGTTGAATTTAATGCAGGAATTGTTATAAAAATATCGATCGAGTTGACACGTGCTGTCCTTTCACTTAATTTTTTTCATAAAATCTTTTACTTGCAAATACTTTTTTTTAGTTTATCATTTTTAATTTTTTTGTGAATTTCCAAAAAAATGCTACATGTTTTAAAATAAAGATATCATCGCTGTAAATAATTTATTTATAAAAAAATGTACTATTTTAGCTTTATTAACATATAAAATTTTCCACCCATTATAGGTGTCAGATTATTTCTCCGAAAGCGCATTGGATATTTTTCAGAAATTATAATGTTTCAGAAACTTTACACTAAACTTCAGTATATAATAATATTATATAAAAGACTTTAAACCAAAAATATATTTTTATAAAGACTTAAGACAGCATATATTATATATAAATACTTAAGACAAAATATATTTACAAAAATAATACATAAATCAGATTTTATGAGGTTAGATGCTTGTCATATATTCAATTTTTGAATTATTTGTTAAATATTGTTACATTCATGTAATATTAAATTGTTTTAAATTTTACTATTCTTTATGCCGAAATGTTTCAAAACTATGTAATGATTTAAGCATATCAAGAGTAAAATTTAATCTCATTTTAAATATACTGGAAACGAAAATAACCTCAGTAAAGTAAAATGTGGTGCAAAAAGTAAATAATTGTTGTTGCACTCTTGTTAAAATATAGAATAGAATTTCAATTATTTAAATTAAATGGTATTCTAATCGTTTCGAATATGCATGTATTTGAATAAACAGCCAGAAATTTAAATAAAATTATTTTATAAGTATAACTTCACTTTAAATCCAGAAATGGTCAATAATCATAACCTAAAGAAATCTGTAAATATTGCTGAATTTACAAAAAAAAATCCATAAGTAATATCTATTGGGAATATTCATTGCAAACATACAAATCCATTAAAATTATAATTAAAGTGTACAGTTGCAATTTCGGATCTCTTAAAATTAAGTTTTATATGTCTGAAACTTTTTAGCAATTCAGACAAACGATGTTCGATATAAAAGTAGGTATTTTATATATTTTATATAAAAGTAGATATTTTATAGAACAATCAAATTTAAGTAATTTCATCGTAAACAAGATTGTTAAAAAGGAGATTTTTTTATTCAGAAATTTTTTTTTTCGTTCTTATTTTTGAGGTAACCATTTATCCATATATGATTAAATAAATATATGATTAATAACATATCCTAAAAACGTTAGAAAGTGTATGAGTGTAAATGAATAAAAAAATAAAATATGCCGAATATTCATGAGGATTTTTTTCAATTCTAAAATTAAAATAAGGTTATAAATTTCACACTTTTTTTGACAGATGATCTAATTTCGATTTCAAACAGTATTCTTCTTTCAAAATTTAGAAATTTATATTCTATTAAAAGTTTTATTTTTTTATAGTATTTATAAAAGAATTTATAAAACTGCAATATCTCTTATAAGTTTTGAGTGATCTAAAATGACATATTTTCTTTTTAAAAATGTTTTATCAATTTAAATTTGTTTTTTTAGTAAAGAAATTGTAATTAATTAATATTTTGCCTGTGACACTTTTATTTGAGAGTTAAATTCGTGAGCGAAATGCCAAAGGATGTGTTTTGTTGAACACCATTGAGGTATGTAAGCCATTATAAAATTAATTATTTCCCAAATTGTATATTGAACTACGCTAGAGCGATTGAAATGTGTAAATAAATGGTATATTAGGATTCCAAAATATCATCTCAAACAAGCTTAATCCATTTGGAATCAATCATCTTTATTCTAAAGCATGTTTTATTTATTTCTCCTGTTAAAAAATATTACAAGGACACGATTTGAAAATTTCGCCACCTGTAAAATAAATCTAAAAGACAATGAAAAAAGATTATGCATGATTTGAAAACAAAACTATGTAGAGACAAAATAGAGATTACTAATTTTCGAAACAAATTCATTGAAAACGTGTCATTAGTTATTTGATATGTGCATAGAGAATTTAAAAAAAAACTGAAAATCCAGAAATATGCTTTCAAGCATTAAAAAAATTATACACTATAAAATATTTTTTAAATAAAATCGTAATATTATATCTAGTTTAGAAGTTTCAAAAATTATAGTTGTATATAAGTTTCGAATACTATAACATTCCTATTCAATCAAAAACAATTTCATTTACAACAGAATTATTAAGTATACGAGTAATCTTCAAAATGATCTAAGAATCTCTGATTCTAATATCTCATTTTTTTTCTTTTTGAACAGGCTGGACTGAACACCTTTTATTCCATCAGTCGTAATGTCTGAATATTCGCATTGGAAAAAATATTGAAAAACACATTCCAATTGATTAGCAAGGAATAAGCCTGAAGGAGCATATAATGACTAAATATATCAGCAAAATTATATCAGTATTATTCTGAAATGGATTATTAAGAAGTGATTAATATTTTAAATAAAAGCTAAGAATCGTTGATTTTAAAAGTCCATTTCATTTTCTCTAAGACTGCCTGAAGCATTTTCTCTTCCATCAGCTGTGATGGCTATAGCAGCTGCAAAAAAAATTCCATCCACTTATCCTTTCGAACAAACGTGAAAGGAATAAGCAGAAATCTCTCCCAGGATATAAAGTGCGGATGCCCGGAAGTTCTGGAAGGTAGGATTTTGTTTAGACATTTGAATGGAGAGAACTCCTCTGTCAACAAAATAAGGCAGTTCTATATTTTGTCGTTTCTTCGACGAACTCATTTTTTATTCGTTGCCAATAGAAAAAGGAACTTAAGGGAAATGAAGTTACGCAAAAAATAAAGAAGAAAAATCTTAGTTAAAAGTCACGTATGAAGAAATATTTACACATTTAAGGATTTAAAACAACTTTTATTTCCAAAAACAAGAATAAATAGTATTAAGAAATCTTAAAATGATTATAAAATAAAAAAATAAAATTAAGACGATTTCATTTTTGTTGGCCATTATATAAATTTAATTGTGTCTATTGTGTATTTTCATACTATGTTATAGTTTTGGGGATTAATTTTATAATGCGTTTTAAAAATGTTTTAGTTTATCTCCTTTCAAAATATATTTCTTTAAATATCGCAACAAAAAAAAATAATAAATGATATTTTTTTGGCTGAATCATAGAATATAGTTTAAAATATATATAACAAATTTTTAAACACAACTTTATAATTGCTGGTTATTGCAATTATTGAAAGCTACTGTTGGGATGGATATTTTATAGTTTTTATTATATACGAGTAAAATTTGTTAGCATTAATATTAAATTTCCACATGGATCAAATATTGGTATTACCACTAAATGACTAATTTACAAAAAAAAAAATTCTGATATTGATAATCTGCATTATTGTAAATTAAAAATATAAGTAAATAAGTGATTTAACTAAAATGATTTCTTTTTTACCACAAGTGAAATAATTAAAATTGAAAGTAATAAGTGCATATCAAACATTGAAAACCAATTAAGTAATACAAAAATGAAGATAATTTTATAAACTTTGCATCTACTCTTTTTAATTACTTGCATGATCTCTCATTCTTCTTTTCAAGATGATTTACCCATTTTGGAATTAAAAGAGAAGATAAAAGCAAACTCTTCAATCAAGCTAAAAATCCAGAGTACTTAAGTTTTTTTCTTGATAATAAATAGGTTTTTAAATTAGTTTAAAAAAAGAAAGTCTTATCCTACCCTTGAACTTTTAGAAAATCTGCATTATTTAATTTTTAAACAGTTCTAAATAATAGAACGCTATAACAATAATTAAATTTTCAGAAACGTTCTTAACGTTTTTGGATTACATTTAAAAAGAGAAGTTATTTGAGAAAGTCAATTTGCGCTCATATCGTACATATCGAAAGTTTTACCAGATTTCAAAGGTTTAATTTCATAATTTATCAAAGATCAGCCATAAATGTGAAATTAGTGAGAATTAAATTTGACTATGAGAATCAAATATCTAAAATAATGAATAATAAAACAATTCTAAAAAATGAATTTTACTTATACTAGGAAAAAAAGACAATATTAGTTTCTAATAATTCTAGATTCACAGAAAAGGTAAAATAACCTCATATACATTATTTGTAAATTTTTTCTGTCTCCTAAATCATTTATTTCAAACTAATTAGTTTGAATTTAATGATTATTATTATAAATTTAACTTTATTTATATGATGTACTTAGCTGAATTTAAACGAATATAAGAATTTTCTAAATTATAATTTAATTCTGAAGCATCGAAATTAATTATTGAATTAGTTTTTAATATCTTAATGAATAAATCTTAATAAAAATGATGTGCAGATAATTTATATTTATTAAATTAATTGCATGTAAAAACTGAATATGTGTTAATTTCACAAAATTAACTTCAAAATTACGAATGAGAATAATTTCTAAGCAACTGGAGGGGGATGTTAGCTAGAAAAAAATATTTTATTTTAGTGAAAGGAATGAAAATCACCTATTTTAACATGCTTCTATACATTTCTTTTAACACATATACATTCTCTGTAGAAACATATGAAATTGAAATTAATTTTGCTCGAAATACATTTCAAAAGTTAGATATTCATCATAATAAATTACAAAATTTGCATTTTAACTTTCAAGGGGCGGTTTAAAAGGAAGTTACGCAGCTGGAAGTGAAATATTTCGTCTAATAAACTTAAGTGTTACAAAATATCAGACGCAATCATAAATAGCAGATGCTTCTTCCTTTTTAAAATTTTTAATCTTGATTTAGGATAACCTTTTGAAGGTCTCAAGCTCAAGTATAAAATTACGTCTAGGAAAATGTTTGGATGAAGCTCAGAAATATCAGACACCAATTCTCGCTGAGGAAACTCGGATTAAACAATTTCACCTCTCAGGAAGATTGCCAAAATCAGTATGCACATACGTCTGGTTAACATTTATTTTGTAAATTTGAATTTAAATTGAAACTTCGTATCAAGTTCGTTATGTTTACATGAACAAACTTTGGAAAGAAATTTCTAGAAAGTTCTTGATAATCTAGATAGAAAGTTATAGAAATTTTACTTTTTTAAGAATGAATCGTGTAAATGCTTTCTTGCTTTTTTTCTTTTCGTTCAAAAACTAATTAAAAAATTAATAATGGTTATCATTTTGTCTCAAAATGCATAAATTTGTCTCTGAAAAAACAAAGAAATGAAGAATATGGTAAGAGAAATTCATTGTCAAGTTTGCAATCGTTTAGAGTATTAACTACATTCGTTTAGACTTACAGTGTTATTTAATGAACGAAGCATTATTGAAAATAACGCTCTTTTGATAAATCTGAAATGATATAAAAAAGGGAATCAAGATCTGATGGTTATATTTTAAATTTTAATTTTCTACTGGCGGAATTCATAATATTTTTATATATTTAATTTTAATGCAAGAAAAAGAAATTTCAAAGACTAAATAGTATTTGTCCAGATTATTCAACATAAAATTATTTCAGACATAATTTTTCATCCTTTTTTTGAATTTATCTTACAAAATTCAATTTTTCACAGTTTATAATTGATTGTTTCTTCATTTTCAAATTATTATTAATAATAATATTACTTTATTTATTTTATTGGTTTTTTTATTAAGTTAAATTTCCTTTTAGTTCGTAAAAATTGAATATTGTAAAAGATTTTTCATTATCTTATTCCTTCTATTTAATGTTTTGGAGAAAAAATAGCATGAAAACAAGAAGCCCTAAAAATAAAGATATTAAAAAGAAACTTATATCTATATCAACTAATAATATCGATAAATAAATGAGCGGTTTTTAGCTATACCATTTGACTTAGAGAAATGGAATTTTTCTCAAATATATACTTTCAAACTTGTAATTGCGCATTTTTAATTTCACATTCGAATTTTTAAACTGTTTAAATTAAAATTTTATTCAATCAAAAATTCACTGAAATTTTTGGGTTTTCTGAGATAATTTCTGCAAATATCATTGCATAGAAAGGACTCTTACATCCTTCAGAATATAAATCTTAATTCAGAACATTATCTTTTTAATGAAAGTTTGTAACCGTGAAGATTTTTTCTGCCTTTTGGCAATTTTTAAAAATATTTTTGTGTAAATTCGAACAATAGATTTCACTGTTGATCTGAAATTCCAACCACTTTCATTTGCTTCGTCAAATATTTAATTACAGAATCTTCTTCGATTGCTGCGAGCTAAATAAGAAGGAATCTAATTAATGTGTGTTTGGATTAGAAAAAAGAATAAAAAATTAATTTTCCATGTCACAAAAGATAGCAGAGGTTTTAAGGCGACTAGGGACCTTGAAAATGATTTTTTGCAATTTTCATCTTAGCAATTTGAAATTTTACGAGCATTAAGAGTAACACTGTAGTAGATGACACACAAAATTTTAAAACATTATATTAAGTTATTTTTAGTTGCGGGGGGGTTAAAGTATTATAGTATTAGTGATAAATAACGTTAATAAAAATTTTCCATGCGCTCTAGATTTATTCGAAAGCATTCCATTTTTTATTATTATTTTCTCTAACTCTTTTGAAACAAAAGTTAGTCTTAAAGTTTGAGTCTGAAATATCAGAATTAACCACTGTAATAACTCAAAACTATTTAAACTTTTATTTAAAAAAATCGGTAGTTTTAAGTTATTATATTGGTTAATTTTGATAATTCGGACTCAAATTTCAAGTTTAATCCCAATTTTTGTTTCAAAAGAGTTAGAGAAAATAATAATAAAAATTGGTGTGATTTCTAACAAATTTGGGGCGCCTGGAACATTTTTCATTAGCGTTATTTATAGCTAATTTTATATTACATCAACTCCCCCCTCCGATTCATAAATAAATTAATATATCGCTTTAAAATTTTGTATGTCATCTCCAATAGTGTAACCCTTAATGCCTATAAAATTTGAAATTGCCAAGGTGAAAATTGCAAAAAGTCATTTTAAAGGTCCCTGGTTCCCTTAAACAGGCAATTGTGTGTTTTCCTTGGATACGAATTTTTCAAAAAGTATCTTACTTTCAAAACAGATGTAATTTAGTGATGCTTTGAATAATATATAATATATGTATTGATTAATAGTTTTAATTTACTTACATTTATTTACATAAAGGTGAATAACATAAAAGTTTTATAGATGAAGGAATTGCGCCATCTATAACATAAGTAAAAATGTCGAATGGCGAGTTTTAGCCATCACATGTATACAAGAAATTATTTAAGACACGATAATTTGGAACTTATGTCCGTAAATCCCATCTTCATAATAAACAGAAAATTTATAAAATTACTTAAATAACATGGTTTGAATGTTTAACAATTTGATGGAATTATGGACTATTACATTTGTGTGATTTAACTGGAATGAAATATAATCAATATTCCAGGAGAACAGCTAGTTCCCAAATGAGACTAGAATGAATAAGATAAAAAATTTAATTAGCATAGAGTGAGAGCATAGCTTGGGCAAATCCCAGAAGCACTTTGTGTGACTAATACATACTGTGACCTTTATTAGCACCCACCTTCTCATAAATTCATCAGTCTAGTCGGCTCATTTTCAAATCGAAACTCAAACCGGGAGGGGGAGGGGCAAAGACCCCAAGGGACAAAAGAGTGGGTAGAAGTTCAGAGACTGTATGTTTATCTAAGTCTGGAAATCTGTTAATAGTTAGTTGCAAATGTATAGGGTGTCCATAATGAAAATACCCTACTTTAAAGTTGTCTCCAGGTGAAACTATGGTTCAGAACGTAATGAAATTTCGTATGGGACATAATAAAGATGTAGGAATAGAATAAATAGTTCAAAATTTCGCCACCTGGGGTAGTTTTTAAAATTAATTACACCAATATATTTTAACAAATTTAATTGCAACAAAACACGTTCAACATGACTGCCATCATCTTCCGCTATCATCTGGAAATCGTAAGATTGCATGTTCCACAATTGACCATCCTGAGTCCCTATTATTCTTCCTTTTGTGAAGTCGTCCATGTGATTTCTTGAAGCCATATTTCACGAAGGGACTCACTTGCACTTGCAGCGATGTCTTTAATCACTCCTCAGTTATTTTTTTCCTCATAGTCTTGAACTACACGTGCCGTCTATGCGAGTTTTACTTACACTCGCATAGCCTATGAAGCTTTGTTCCTAACATTTGCATACTCATCAACATTTTATTGAGTTGCGTATTCATTGCACTGATCGCAATAATTCCCTTTCTACACTTTCTGGACTTTCACCTTAAAATTTACGCTGTTGCTTTAGTATTACACGCCAGTGAATTTGCTTTATTTACAAAAATATAAATAAATTTGCAAAAACAAATTATTATATTTATTTTATATAATTATATCGTATAAATATTTATAAGTATTTGTAAGTTTATATAAAATTAAGCTACTGTTTGTTTTTTTTATTTTCATTGAAGAATATTGACTGACATATATTTCAAAATCAGATAATTTTTTTCTATTTACTGTCATGATCAATAATTTTGTTGAGAGGCAAGATAAACTTTGGAACCTTTAAAAAGCTACTCTGACCCGCCAAAAAGACATACTGAAGAATCTGAGTGACAGGATTGACACAATAGGAACGCTGGCAGAAACTGTGACTGAGTTGTAAGGGTCATCACAAGCCAAAAGCCTTCTTTTGGGAAGTGCATTCAATCATATATGGGAATCACACAGTTTGAAAGCCTGATAGATATTGGACCATCTCTCAATAGATGGGAATTAATAGGCTTTCACATTTTTCTGTCATCGTCAGAATGGGGGCAACTAATCACCATAATGAAAGATTTTAATTCTTATATAAAAGGTACCCCCCCTGTCTGATTAATAAACTTTTCACAGAAACATCTAATATCTTTGTCTAAAATCACCAATTCATATTTTGCAAACCGTAGAATTTCATAAAATACCACCTAAAAAATGAAAAAGCATGACACAAACAAGAAACGAATAAGAGAAAAAGATTTTACAAGGGATTATAAAAGTTTTCATCCTATACAAAAGCAAGAAATGCCATTGCTTTTAAATTTAAAATTCTTTCTTGTAAAGATGCAATGATATGAGTTTGGCGGAAATTTCTAATCATTAGTTAGATTCCACAAATTGCAGTAAAGAGTTAAACAAAATTGTGCAAATTGATTAAATGGAAAATAAGTTATTGATTTCTTCTCGATTTATGGTCAATAGTTAATATATAAAGTATTTGAAATTAAATTTGAAATATGAGAATACACATCAATATTGTTTTTTTCTCTTTGGGACTACAAAAAATAATCTCTTCCATTTGTAAAAATTCTACTTCCACATGTAAAAGTTCATTTTAGATCCTTATTTGAATGAAGAATCAAAAAGCACTTTTTGAGAAAATGGAATTTAAAAGTCAGAAGGGTACTCAAACTATTGCATTCCCTTGATAGGCTCTATGCGGGAATGTGAAGAAAAAGTTCTGAGAATAGATCTGGATTTACAATTCCTTTGAATAAAAAACAACAAATAAATAATGGAAGTACTCACCCTTTTAGATCCAGGATCGTCTTATAAAGAAAATAAGGATCAGTTCAAACTAGTGTTTTTTCAATTCAAATAAAGTATATAGTCCATTAAATATTTTTTGAAGTTTTTTTGTTCTTCAAGAGAAGAATTTTGGCCATAAAGAAATGTGCGAATCTGATTCAACTGCTTTGACTAATTATAGGGAAATGAATTCAGAACTAAATAAAAATGCATTAAGAAAAACGTCGGTACTATAAATCAATATAAAATTTTAATAATATTTTTAAACAATAAATGGCACCAAAAGTGATTTTACAAACCATCTTTATTTGATATAGTTGATGCAGATTTTTTTAAAAAAAATGGGACGTAGCAATAAAAAGGCTTTTAGTTTTCTGGTCATCAAAATAAGTACTAGCGATCTATAGGTGTTATTTTATTAATTTATATGTAAAAAGTATAGATTTATGTAGGTAATATTGTAATTTATAAACTTTATAAAAACAGAAAATGCCAAAGTATAGATTTATGTATGCAGTATTATTATTTATAAACTTTTATAAAAACTCATTATTATTTGCATTTTTTTCTTATAAATCACATTTTATTTTAATTTCATATGTAAATATTACGGCTACATCTCTTGTTATTGCTTCGTTCTGTTAATATATTTTTATTTTTACAATAAATTAAAATTATTACTTATAATTTCATATTTAAATAAACCCAACGTTCAGCATATGATCCAAAGATTCTCGATTAATATGTAAATATGGGTTCGCTGCTTTAAATTCATTACTGTGAAAGTGAAAATTTTATTATTACTTCTTTTACATATCTTCCTTTTTATATTTTTTTCTGAATAATTTGTTTCTTTAGCCGATATTAATATTAATTTAAAATTATTTTTTGAGAATATTTGTGGTACTAATTTTTTTATCAAAAATATATATTTTCTTAAATATAATCTCTATATTTGCTTTTAATTCAAATGAATATAATATGTAAAATGCCACTTGTGATTTATTCAAAGCCTAATAAATATCTAAAAGGTTTAGATTATTAAAAATTAAAACATTAACAAAAATAATTTTCCCCCTTACAATGCCGTATTGGACATCCTGTTAAGAAGATAATGCTAGAGAGGAATTTACGTATCGTTATACGTATAGTAGTACGTATAATGATACGTACAGTACGTATGTATAATGACACGTATAGTACGTATGTATCTAAATTTACTGTAGAAATCATTGAAAAACCTAGCAGATTAAAATAAATTCTATAATTAACAATTTTTCTTGAAGGTGATATACAAAATGATATCATAAAAACAAATGTGAGAGAATTCATCAAAAATTTTGCATAAAATTGCAAAGATTCTGATGAATTTTAGATACATCTCATGGAAGTTGAGTATTTTGAAGCAATATGCTTAGAAGGGATCGTGGAGTTATGCCAACCAAAAGTGATTCCAAAAAAGAAATCAAATTAGTATTTGATAAATATTTGGTCTTTTGGTGAGTAAAATTTGAATTTAATTGATGTAGCTTTACATATTTAGTGTCATGAAGGCAGAAAAATATCCAATATTGAACAAGAAATCCAAATTAATTTTTGGGAAACACCAGTACATTCAAATTACTGATATTTTAATTTCATAATTATTCATAAATATCCTAACTGAAACAGTTGAAGGCTTCATTGAAATGAAATGTAAAAAATATTGAACTTATTATTGATTCGAGAGTTAAAAAATGTGAATTAAAAAAATCACTGTTAACTTATTTGTCCAAATATTAAAGGTTGTGGCATGAATCCATTAAATTATTCCCGAAACAGTCGAGCAATAACTTATTTGATATTTATTTTAATATCCAATCTATTTATAACTTTTGAGTAATATTTTTCTTATTTTTGTGGTCTAATTTATACTGATATATGCTCTAATGCACATGAAAATATTTAGCATTAATTTTCTTCATTGATGTGTGTTGTTGTGCTGTGACTAATGGCACTTACCGTGGACAAGCCTCCACTGATACGATCAGCAGATTTTAAGCCTATGATATGAATCTCTTTGTTTTTCAAATAGGGCCCACTAGGGCCAAGAGTACGACTTAGCTACACACACGTCATAACCCTTTTTAGGGGTCGGACTACATTCATGCAAATTCATTGATTCATCTCAGATAATAATTTAGACCTGCAACAGAGAACGATCACCTCTGACCCAGTATCGCCAGTGGTATTACTCTCGATATGGAGGACTTTGCGACCACGAACAGATTTAACGATAACACTCGGTCATTGATGTTTAAGAATTATAAGGCTGTATTTTGCCCTTTGCAAAGACTCGGTCTCTAAATAGAAATTTAAAAAGTATTATTTGTTTTAAGTCTAATCATCAACCTTATTCATATTAAATTTTAATATTGAAGAAAACAATTATACGTTAATTTTTTGTAATTGTTGATAATTTATAATGCATAATATAATTTGAATTGCAGTAAATTAGAATAAATTACTCAGGAAGATCTTAGAAAGACATACACGATTACTCTGAACGTAGTAAGACGTAGAGGAGAGTTGTATTTTGCCATATCCGTATAATATGATTTGTATTATCTCCATAGAAACAAATGAATTGTTAAATCATTTAAATAAACTATTTTCTGTGGTATGGGATATCGAAATCGGGTGACATTCGATAAGAAATTCGATATTCTGTTACCAGGCAGATGTGATAAATTTTATCTCTATGGATAGTAAAATTTATTTTTACCGATTGATCGATGAAAAATCCAATCTCAATAGTTTTTAGTGAACTTCCGATTTGGACTTAAGTTTCGTTTGTTCATTATAGAAACGATATTCTTGGATATAAATGGCCTGCTTTTACTTTATGAAATAAAAAATAAAATGAATTCTAGTGTATTGAAGACAGTGGTGAAGTCACTCAAGCAAATGTCAAAAAATATTGTTACAATTTAATTTATTATTGATTCAATTCATAATCATAATAAAAAACCTGGACATTTTACTGAAAAACAAAATTTGTAGTTTGATATCGAAAATCATATTAAACTCTCTATGATGATGGCTCATATTGCAAAACAAATTGAAATAGGAAAAGGATAAAATATTATATTTCGAATTCTAACGATAGATTCTCGTGATCAAAGTCATAAAATTAAACTCGAGTGAGTACAATACAAAAGTAACTAGGTAACGATAATGCGCTTACAAGTCTAATAAAACTGCTCCAAAGTAAATCCAAACTTCTTCAAGGACAAACTCTTCATTGATTCAAAAAACTTTTATTCAAGACCTAAACAATAAAACTTCAAGCAATTGATCTTAAAATAAGTCAAATAACTTGTTATTTCTTTATCTCGGCGTCCATTAAGCTCTGGTAATAATCAGAGTGTTATGTTTTATAAAAGATCATTTTTAAGTTCAAAATGCAAGAAAAGCAATTTTAAAATGAATTTTGTTGTTACTAATGATACTTGATATGGACAAGCGCATTGACGGACAGCAGCGATTTTAAGCCGAATGAGTGTCTCTTGTTTTTGAAGTAGCGCCAACTAGGGCCAAAAGGCTGACTTAGCTATGCTCTCATCACATTCGCTTGCACAGCCCCTTTTCACAGAGGGGGGGGGGCATATTCATACACCTCGCAGATAGTACACAGAAGGTCAACTATGCTCTGATCTTGATTTCTAAACCGGGACGAACAAATCACGTGGAAGACGCGCTACCGCTGTGACATGAGCCGGCGTAAATGAATTTTAGTTGACTATGCTTAAAATCTGACAATACTTATAAGGATATTTTTTTTTCATTTCTTCAAGACATATCATGTTACTCTTCCGAATAAGTTTAACAAAGTTTTGTGAAATATGTATTCACCCGAACAAAAAGCAAAAAACACTATAAGTAACATCTTTCAGACATAATTTTTCCGTACAATATTAAATTTTAATCTTATCTACAGTTCAACTACCCTTAACGATAAAATCTATCTACGTATAAATCAGATTATGTAGAATTTTCTAGACAAAAGTAATTCAAATGTCTAAGGTTATAGTAAAGGGTGTCCCAAAATTAACTCAAGATTTGAATTTTCCACCATCCATGCAGTAAAGTTTTTTAAACATTCTTAAAAAAACCATTTGAGAGTTGAGAGTTTGATAGTGATGTGGAGATTTTCGAATTGCCAAATATTCACATTGTGAGTATTGAAAACACCTTATCTTCATCTGAGGACGAAACTCTAGCAGAAAAAGGTGCATTTTCCTGTGTTAGAACAAGCATCCAACATGCGAGATCTATCTAAGTTGTGGTTTTTATTGAATAAAGTTATCTGCGACCCTTTGTTTCTTGCAATTTTTCATTTACTTAATACTTATTATTCCTGCTTTGAATTTATCTCTCGAATTTGAAAATGCTATCCGCGAACATCGATATTGCTGATGCAGTGAAATTTTCTGGTTCCTGCTGTAATTTTTCTTGAATATGTTTGCAACTCCTCAGTTTTCATACGACAAGCTTATATCAAGTTAAAGAGTATAGAATTTCTTACATTTTCAAACTCTTCTTTTTCTTCGAGTCTTAGTATTTTTTTTTTGGAAAAAATATATTCTTAACTGCTTTTACGTTTTCAATAATGTACGACCCCCAAGATAATCCAAATTTGCATATTAATAGCAGGGAAAAAATGTAGGAATGTGCTTTTACTTTAAAAAGTTCATTGATTAAACACCAATTGTTATTATTCAATTTTTTCCTCTTTCCAACAGTTTTTCGATTTTTTTTTTATATTTTCGTGATTTTCACCTATTAAACTTCGTTTGAGACTCCATGTTGTATGGTGATTCCTTATCCTCCTTATGTTTACTATCACCCCTCTTAATTTGGTCAAATTCCACACATATTGTAAATATAATTGTTTTAACCCCTTAACCGGTTTATTTTCTTTTCTGGCTAATAGAATGGCACCTTCTAATTCAGGAGTATTTTCTTATTTTGATTCAAATGGAAATCCATTGAATACTTGATTTATCTACGTATTCGATGCCATTTAACTATTGAACTATAACCGTTATGAACAGTTTTTTTGTTTATAATTATCAAAATTCGATAAATCGATGCGCGTATGGCATACGGGCAAACCAGTTAAGTGGTTAATTAATGCCTAACAATGTCAAAAATTTTATAATTTTTTTGTGATTCATCAGTTTTTTAGTATTTAAAGAATGGGTAGAAGTACAGTTTATTTTTTTGTTAAAAAGTTAGATAATGCATTTCTAAAAATATCTGCATAATTGAAATCATGGTTTCTGCTAGAACGTATGCAGAAACATCTATAAAACTATAAGATGTAAACATTTTAATCCTGTTTGGATTGAATATAGCTGAAGTCCATTATCTGAATACAAATAGGAATATTGTATTGTATTACCATCATTGAAAACCTTATAACTTACTTGTCATATAAACCAGTTATAATTCTTAAAAATGAGACCGAACAATCAAATGGGAAAAAATATAAATTAGATAGATTAAAATGATGACAAATAAACCCATTGTGTAGACATGTATGTACGCAGAAACAACTTCCAAAAGTGGTATATCGTAAAAAAATGTATAATTCTAATTCATGAAAAAAATAAACACCCCATAGAAATACCCAGATTCGGCTTGAGTCAGACATATCATTTAGATCGCAAAGAAAATATCGGGGAACAATTTATTGGTGAAAAGGTCATTACAGATTACATCTGTTGGAAAGCACACACAATAAACTTGGCGGCTGATTCGAAAGGAAGCGTTCCTCACTTGCATGCTAATCACAAAAATACAGGCATTGTACCAAACGTATTGATTTCCTCTCAACGTTTAAAAAAACAAACGTAAAAATTCATTATCATAAAATGAATGCTTATTGCAAAACGCACGCAATCTGAGTTTTCTTAATATCCATAATAATTGGCTAAACAGCTGTTGGCTGTATTGGATGATTTAGGACTGATTTTAGTTGCACTCGAGCAAATAGGAAATTTTTCTTCCTTTCTAAGGATATGATTTTACGTCTTTCAGGAAAGAGAATAGGCTGGATTTCCTTAATGAAACATATTATTTTAGCTTTATTTATTAACATTATTATCTTCATTTATTAACATACTATTTTATTCGTCTTTCCATATTTCCAAATAACGTATTGTTTAATTAGGTTGTTTTTGTTTCAGCATTTCGGAAAAGGTACTTCGAATAGAATAGAAATATTTTCGAAATTCATTGTTTTTATTGGTACAAATCAAAACAAACGTGCAAAATATGTTGTGACATAATTTTTTTATTTATAAAATATTTTAATTTGCATTTAATTATAATCATTTAGTCTTTTTCATGAATTCCATATCCTTTTTATGCATTAAGAAACAAATTGCTTCAACGAAGAATTTTTATTTTCTTGAAAGGTATACAATTGCAATTATATTAATTATTTATAATTAAAGGAAATATGACATGTTTAAAATTATATTTTGTAATGTAATTTAGTTATAATACATTCCTGTAGAATATTGTGCTAAAGTATGTATGTCAATATTCTTTATGAAAGCCCTCAGATTGTGCTTCAAAGATAATTGATATGATATGCATATTCATTAGATATCTCTAAATCTTTTGAAATAGTACAGAATGTTAAATTTAATGATAAATGACGAAATCCTTCTTAAGCAACTTTTTATGCTGGATCCAACATTATAAAATTTAAAAATAACACCGATGAATTTTAAAGTTTTGCTTTGCAAACGTATATCGAGAGTAATACCAATACATATTCCATTATCTAAATTGTCCCATCAACGCCTTTGTAGTAACTCATATATTTTGAACAATATTATATGATATTGGGCAATATTTGCTATATTGTATAATATTGTAGATTATTAAATAATATAAAACAATATCGGACAATGTTGTAGAATATTAAATAATATAAAACAATATCGAAAAATATTGTAGAATATTAAATAATATTATACAATATCGAACAATATTGTAGAATATTATAAAATAAACAATATCGGACAATATTTTACAACATTGTACGACAGATTATGTGCTTCGTCAAAGGGGAATTTGACAACGACATCAAGATTAATTTTAATAAAACTGAATCCAAAATCCACCACAATTATATAGTTGAGAAACCGTTTCATACATAAACTGGTTATAGTTTTCTTAATTATATCATTATTGTGTAGACAAATTATATCCTTTCAAATAGCAAGACAACATCTAAATATACTTTCTATGGAAGAGTTTAAATGATGGAGGTGTATATAGTTAAATCTATTAGCTTAGCTGCATTGCAATAGTATTCCCCCCAGCTTTATTCCAAACTTCTGCTGTCAAGACAACAATCATTCAAATAACTCCGCTTGCTAAGGCGTGGCAGAAGTAGTTCAGTTCTGATTATCAAAACTGTATATATAATAATTATAATGGAATTGAGTAACAAATAAAAAATAGACACACAATCAACACATAGACAATAATTTCTGTACTTGGATAGTCAGGGTAAATGCTATTTATTATTTAAAATATTATCTTGCAACATCGTGCATTTTATTGATTTTAAAACGAAAAAAAAGTTTAAAAATTACATTTTTTATCATTTTGGACTGTACATTAATATTTCTAATTGATCTTTTTGATAAAAAGATAAATTATTTTATATTTTTAAAGGGTAATTTCTACTAACTGCAATTTGATGATTGTTTCGTTACCTTATGGAAATATAATAAGTAATTTTTGATTTATAGTTACAAAATGGATATTTACTTGCAACTTGGTCTGATGCAAATCAACTCATGAACAACAACTGCATTAGTGCTTACAATCATGAATTCGACAATAATTATTACCTCGGAAATTTGTCTCAGACTCGTAATACTAAGACCTTAAAGCAGTCACAGACAAGACAAAGCCCTTATCTAAAGTCTGATTGCACTAGTTAAATATCCAATAGCAACTCTTGATATAGTGTCGAAAATAGAGAAAGTTATTGACTTGTAGTGTCAGCCTTATAATCTAAATAATATCCTTCGAGCTGAAGGGTCCCTTTTGCTCGAACGGTA
>JAOUZG010048486.1:404044-419682 GCA_026289955.1 Argiope argentata
CGCTCGGCTACTGGCTCAAACGTCGCAGGTTCGTACCGCGACCTTCAATCGCTACAGACTGTTTAGGAAACATAGAAGGAGTACACTCATTGATCTGTATATAATGAAATTGCTTCTTTTTTAACCATTAAAATATATAAATAATATATAACCATTAAATAATATTTAAATATTTAAAACCATTAAAATATACAAATTATATGCTGATTGGTTAAAATCTTGAAGTAATAAAAGAATAAAATCTTTAAAATATACATGCCCTTGGGTACTGAGAAAGGTCATATGATTATCTATTAACTGATGTAAGCTTTTATCATCTTGACCTATATCTAAAATGATTTGCTACCGGTTATCATTTTTGTGAGTTACAATATATATAAAAGAATAATGTCAGCTGATGAATGTTTTGAATACATCATTCGGCAGATTTATAAAGATATTCGTATCTAACGTTACAACTTATTTATATCAGCCTCCACTAAGAAAAAAAAGTTCACAATTATTTGTATGGCTGTAAATCTGATTTCTGTAGCCGTAAACTAAGTTTCATCACCAGATTTGTGCAGCTGCATTAGTTTTATTACCCAAATGTTCATTTGTATGATTACGTTACTCCATAATATAGGTTAGTAACAAATATCTTGAATTATTACCAAATTTCAACTAGTCATCTAGATCATTGAATGATTTTAGATTAAAGTGGAATATACATTTACATTAACATTAACATTTTAATTTACATTAACCTTAGCATTTTACATTAACATAATCATTTTACATTTACATTAACATTAGCATTTTACATTTACATTAACATTATCATTTTAATTTACATTTACATTTTATATTTACATTAACATTTTAATTTACATTTACATTAGCATTTTACATTAACATTAACATTTTAACTTACATTAACATTATCCTTTTACAATAACATTAACATTTTAATTTACATTAACGTTAGCATTTTACATTAACATTAACATTAGCCTTTTACATTAACATTATACTTTTGCATTAACATTTTACATTTACATTTAAATTTACATTTTTCATTTACATTTACATTTAAATTAACATTAAATTTTTTTACTTATATTTATTAAAGTGGAATATACATTTAGAAAAAGTTACAAACCACTAAATGCTTAGCAGTTTGAATTAATATGTTGATATAATCGAGGCAAGTGCAAGATATTAACATAATTAATGCTTATAATTAACTGTATATATCAGCCAATCAGACATAATTTTGGTTCATTCCATAAATAGTGCAGAATTTTCCTTATTGCTGGAATTTTCGACTTCAAAAAGGGTAGAAAATACTAATAGAAATCATTTACATATGAAAAAGTTTGATAGTTAAAAGAGAGACCCTAATCTGAATATACAGTTGCTCGACTTCCAAATAATCGAAATTTAACTGCACATTGTCTATGGTATGCAGTCCATGTAGAGCTTCTCTTCATGTTCCGCTTAGCATATAGAAAAGGACGTTAAATATACAGAATTTCTCTCAACAGGCTTCCTTCAACGTACCATTAGAAAATCTTTTATATTGTGGGTGGACTACCTATCATTACACAGTATCCGTCCGTGATTTTTTAAAATTATTATTTATACGTATAGAAATTGGTTGTAATGCACCCGTCATATGAGCCAGATTTGTCGATTTTTTTAAGTAACCAAGTGGTTTCTAGTGGTATGAATCGCCATCACTATTGTTATTATTCCACCTGTGAAATTCTATCCTATTAGAATGTTTGTTATTCTATACAGTTATGAGTGATTCAATGTCAAAATATCCTTTGAGCTGGGATAAATATCATTATACTCCTTTTGGGATAATGAAGACTTTAGGAAATACTTTATGTATTGTACTACTAGAGTATTTTTATACTTCTTTATCATTGAAAGATGGTGTTTCTAGATATCCTTTTCTTGAGTGCGTAATATCTATCAATGTTCTCTATAGTCTTTCCAAATTTATATGCAGAGTCCCGCATATACTTTATGTGCTCTGCATAATATATGACCTTGATATATGTACATAAATATGCAATGAGAGATTAATGTTGTATTCAGAGCATCTAAATATATGCGTATGTGTGCTTAATAGAAGGTATTTCATAATCAACAGTGAATCTTAAAGACATGAAAATATTTTTTTGGAAATTTGAGGGTTTTATTAAATAAAATAAATTCTGTACACTAGTGTATAGCAAATGACATTCTCAAGCATAGCGATTTTTACAACTAGGCACTGTTTAAATTTGACAATAAGTTTACTTATATAACAGCATTTTAAAACGTCAACTCATTTTATTTTGAGAAAAATAGTGCAAATAAAGACTGATTATCTTTCTTTGGTGTTTCTTTCAATGCAATTATATTCAATGTGTATATATTTTTGCTCTCATTTACACAAACATGTAAATTTAAATTGAATTTCTACTGATTCTATTCCAACACCTTACTCTTGGCAATACTTTGGAATATGTTGTACGTATGTAGTTCAAATTTTTTGTACAATTTTCCTTATAAGTACATTATCTCATACTTATAGTACATAAGTTGTACCGCATAAGTACATTTTTCATTCGAAGTAAAATCACAGACACACTGTTTGTGTAGGTAAGAGATTGTGATGCACCAACAGATGTGCATAGAGGAGTTGATCTTTCTGGCAATGTTAATTTTGAAAACCTGGTTTTATTAATTAAGTTCATGTTTTAAGCATATTAGAAAAGTTAATTTGACAAGTTGTGATTTATTTAAGTAAATAATGAAGTTTATAGCATTAATAAGTTTGATATATTTATTAAATAGTTTTCTATCAAAACCAATGATATATTTGCATGACGTAATTATAATGAAATTTATTATATTTTCGACATTAACTTAAAGAACCAATGAGACAATTTTTAAATGCTGTTTAGACAAGACAAGAATTAAAATCATAATAATAAATAAGTTGTTAAATATTATCAAAGGACATATTTACTTGGATCCGTATCATTTAATTATACAGTATTGACCTGAATTCAGATTTCAATGCATCCAACTATATTTCAATGCAATTGACATAATACAGCAACGTGATATGATTACCATTCTCATGCATGCAGAAATTGACTCAAATGAAATTTAGTAATGCAAATGAATCTAATTATCAAAGCATTTTAACATATTAATACCTCCCCAACGAACGTAATCAACATAACATTTCACAATCCTGGGCCATTTATTTATCAACATATTTAAGATCCTGAAAATTCAAAAGGTATTTCTATTTGGGTTATTGATTTACCCAATGCAGTAGCACTCCTGAATAAAAATACGTTTCAGACAAACATAAGTCATGTTTAAGTGTTAGTCGTTTATTTTGGTTCTGGAAAAGCTTGAAAAGCAATTTCAAGTTTTTGAATAGAATATTTCCTGCCAAAACGGCAGGGGTAAAATTTATGTTGGAAACTTTGTTGAATAAATTGATTTTTAGTAAGTGCCATAAGTGCCAGTTTTATATTATTTCAGCTCTTAAATTTATTTATTTATATTTCATATTTTAAAGTTTACAAATGTTTATAACCACCAAACGTTATGTTTTTATAACCACTCGTTACAAATTAATAAATAACATTTTTCATGGAAATTCTTAGCATTGAATGTTTTCTTAGCTTATTTATCCTTCACTCTTGCTTTAAAAGGAAAGAGCTTACTTAATCCTAAGCAAAAAATAATTGAACATTAGCAAATGTATTAAATGACGTGGCAAAAATATAAGAGCAACTTTATTTGTCTAAGTTGCTGGGAACGCCATCTGGAATGGGTCTCTATAATTACTTTTAGTTAAAGAGAGAAAAGATAGAAAAGATGTGACATTAATTACCACTTCTAACTGTAAAATTCTAATTTCATTATAAATTAAATTTCTGTCTGCAAATTCAAATAGAAATGCTAATGCACAAATGCTTACCAGCACTTCTGAATGACTCTATTTTCATTAAAAATAAATTTTAAAAAATAATTAAAATTTCGATTAAAAAAATTAGTATTAGAATTTTACTTTTGTTTATCCCCTTCTTATGTAGAATTTAAAGAATATATTTTTCCTTTTAGTTCGAAAAAAATAAAAAAAATTCAAATTTTTAGAAAGATTTGCATTTACTCTATTTAGGCTTTCTTAATGCTCAACACATTGCGTTATTTTCATTAATAAATATTACTTTCATACTCAAAAAAAACTCTTTCAAACCAATATTCTTTTCTTTAAATGCGCAAATTCGATATTATAATTTTTTAGATGTAAAAAAATACTAAAGCATGAAACAAAATAAATACTATTCATATGTAGTGAGAAAATCAAATAAATAAATAAAATAAAATAAAATAATTTTTCTAACAGGAAGATATAATTAATAAATTCGAATTACCTGATGTTCCTAATTCTTTCGAAATAGATGAAATAAAAGCTTTCTTGCACTTTACCTAAATTACTTTCGAGATTTTTATTTCTAATTTACTGAGGAATGCAACTTGTTATTTATTTGCAATTCAATAATATTAACCTAATTTTTCCATCAAATATATTTCTAATAATGTTTAAAAATAAATAAATAACCTTAAAATATACAAACTTTTCAAAATAAGGATTTTTCATGTAAAAATCGAATTAAAAAACTCATAAAATTCCATTTCACATCAAATATCTTCCCTAATACTTATAAAAATCCATCTCAAAAGGTTTCTTTAAAACTAATTTAAAATATTGCTAAGTTAATATTAAAGTTATGGAAGATTGCAAACAAAATTTAAGTTCCTTAACTAATTTAAAAGTTTTGGAAATTAGAAAGCTTAGAGATACTAAATGTCACATATCTCTATAATTCTAATACTGTCGCACATTCCTGAGAATCAATTAAAAATATGATCTCGTGTAAACAGTATCATTAGAGCCTTATCTGAAATCCCATCGAATAAGGACAAGAATTGCATTAATTAATGATTTTTTTTTACATTTCCGAATGCATTTTAATAATAAGGTTTGGGGGGAAAATAATTGTTTCAAATTTTACAAAAATTTTGAAACAATTATCAAAATTAAAATTTATACTTATTATGATCACTTTTCTTAAATAATAAATGAATTTTTAATTAGAGTTTTTAAATTTTACGCTGCTGATAAATCAATCAATATTTTTTTTAAAAAAAAGTTCATTAATTTATACAAGAGCTTCTTAAGATACTGGGTGTTATTTAAAATCTTTTCTTATTATAAAACATTATTACAAAGCAAATCATTTAATATATTATTGTAAATTTTTTGCCATGCAGTTGTCGCGTTTTTATTTTTTTACTCAAAGCAATAGAATAACAAATTAAGAAATAGTATGATTTACACTCGATTATTATTTAAATGATGTCATCAACTGAAAACGTTCATTGTACTCTTTAGTTTATGAATTCAAACTGGTAATTATTGTACCTATAAACTTTGGTATTATTGAAAAACAGAGTGTTCTGCAAACAATTGAAGAATTGATGAATCAAAAGTAAGGATCGCAAAAGTTATATATAGTTAGTCCAAGTTATATATAGTTAGTATAGACAGTCCAAGTGTTCGATAATACTTGACAAGAAATTGGAATACTGCTTTGACGTTCCTTAATCTACCTATGGTGCACATGTTTAAATCCACTAATGGAAATGTTCGTATCAAAGCTTTTATAAACAACTGAACAATATATCGAAACAAACATATTTCAAATTGCAAATTACAATTTTGGATAAGATTTTTCATTGTCTCTTACATCCTAATTACAAAATTAATTTAACAAATAATTGTAATATTTTTAAAAGCAAGAACGCCTTGTGTGCTTAATCCAATTCATTTTGCTGCATAGTAAATTATACATACTGCAATACTAAAGTTTCTAAAATATATAGCATTATAAACTTTCCTACTTTCCTTTGTTTGAATTTTTATGTCAAAATGGACCAGATGGCGCTGACCTGTTAATAAAATGTAACATTATAAACTTCCCTACTCAGTTTTATTTAATTTTTAAAGTGAAAAGAGGCTAGGTGGTGGCAGTCTGATGATAAGGCTTTGGTTCAAGACTGATGCATTTCTTATTTGAGACTCAATTCGGCATTGAAACCAACGTTTTAGCGAGTCTGGAACAAATGCCCTAACGGGTGAAATGTTCAATCGTTGTTGGTGCCGCAGCTCAGAGAGGGAAATGCCAGATCAGGTATCGTCCTCGTTGTCTGAGTGCGATTCAAAACTACAAGGTCCGTCTCATAACAGTTTAAGAGCTGATTTTAAAAAACAGAAATAATTTAAACTGAAAATATGGATTCGGGAAATTATTTTCTCTTCATAACTGTTCGCGTTTGTAGCCAGTTTTTATAGCGCAACATACTTAACTTACATTTATAACCTAAAATTATAAATATAAATCAAGCAATAATTATAATTCTTGCAGAGTATGATTAGGGTAATCAAAAATTACTAAAAATCAGAACTTAAATATATAATAAAATTTAAACTAATAACGATTAGGAGCGTTAGAAGAAATTATTACAATTGCAAATCTATAATATTTTATATTTGGAATGAGCTACATGATTTTCTAATTAGTTCCTAAATATGTTAATTCAGTCAAAATATTTACTAAGGGGCTTTAATTCATTATCGTTTGCTTTTACCCATTTATTTTTATTGTTTTCTTTTGCTACTAATATATTTATTGATACACATAACTTGTTATTGCTTTAAAACATATCAGATAATTTGAAGCTTTAATCAGCTACAAATGAATGGAAAAGCACCTTCCATTTAGTTGTTTACAAATGAATATTAACTATTCAAATGACACGCAAGAGCATGTTCATATGTTTACACTTTCTGGAATACTATGGATTAATTGCATCTAATTAAAGCTAAACGGGTTGAAATGAAATTATATTCTATTTTTTTATTTGGGAGGAGTTTTCATTGATCTGTTTTGATGGGTAAGATTTTAGAAGAATAAAACTTATCTTTGTTATTTGTTTAAGAAAGAAAATGCTGCCTATTATTAAATTATTTCATAATTTTTATAAAAATATTCTGTTAATTAGGTATTAGTATAAAAAATATATAAGCGAGATTAATTATATCAAAGGGCTGAAATGAAATTTAATTATAGATTCATATGAAGTAAATGATATATTCTTATTTCTAATTGTCAATCAAAATTCTTGAAGTGTTGCTTCGAATTGTGACGGTTACGTCATCGGTTTTAATTTGTGATCATGCGTATTTTGAATATATTTACTTTATTCATTGTATATTTTTTATTAGCAACTGAATTAAATCGAGATTGTTCATGAATCAAAATTTAACTTTCATGTGTTATCAAATTAAAAATAAAATACCTAATTAATCACTTGAATTTACTATCACAATCATGGAAGTTAAAAAAAAGGTTTAACTATAATTTTGGATGCCAGATTGTAGTGAAATCCCTAAAATTTTATAATTTTGTAGAGATCAAATTTTGCTAAACAATTGTACATATGTTTTTAATACCTTACACATTAATAATTGTATATTTGATATAATATATTCTTTTGTAATATTAGATCAAAATTTCATGAAATCTATAAAAACTTATCCAGAGAAATAAAGCAAATTGTGTGCCTTTGTTATATAGCAAATTTCCGAATATCATAAGAACTGCATACCAAATTGTATGAAATTTCAGACCTTAAAGGAAAATACAGAATAAAAATAAAAATATTATCACTCTGTTAAATAGAAGTATTACTTTTAATTAAAATAAACTAAAATTTAAAAATATGTAATTAGTACACCAATTTATTGATATTTATTTACAATTTTTTCTATTTGTCACATTAAAAAACTCCATAAATATGTCTTTATAGTCACTATTAAACATATAAATAATACCCCTTGCCCCAAGTATGAAAACATGAACAAAATAAAAGAAATTATCAGAATTAAAGGTTCTTCGCCCTTCACCCCCCTCAATTTATAAGGCAGAAACAACGAAAGAATAAAATTCGTGTGTCGTCTTCAATAAGTGGATAATTGTTGAAAGTTGTCGATTATTCAATTACCGGAAATTCAAGCATTCAGTAAATGAGAGTCCTTAACCTTTTACTTTGCTGATCTCATTAACCGTAAACAGAAATCTTGACATCCCTCGTCTAGGGAGGCTTGACAGGGCCAAGGCCATCTTTAAAAGGAAAATTTGGTTGTCTTAAGGTCACCCCTGAGTAACTCATTTTCGTTTTTTCGGGATTCAACGAACTTTGGAAGGAGATTACTTGTATAAATCGATTTTGCTTATTATTGTTGGAAATTCAACATTGATTATGTGCTCTTCTTCTGATAAAGAGTTCTATAATATTCTCCAAAATATTGTCAAGGTCTCCAAGAGAGCGATATAGCGTCAAAATAAGATCGTTTGCAAAATCATTTGTTATCATGTTTTCAGGATGCAATGAACTTTAGAGAAACAGATTATTTGATTATATCAATCAACATTCCTGGATTCAAGGAAGGAATTTTAATACTGATTGAATGAAGTGTCAGGTTAAACTGAACAAGGTCAAGCCTTTCTTTAGAGAAATAAGAAATAACTTTTCGATCTCTACCTCCAGTGTTTAAAGATTCAATGAACTTTGGAAAGAAATTTTACCAGCTTATAACTAACAATATTTCTGGTGAGTGTAATTTATCGCTTAATAATAAAATAGGGACAATGTTCCTCTTTTTTATTTAAAGAATATATTTTTAGAGGATATAAAGCAAATTGAAAATTTCCCTCGATCTTTCAAGCTTTAGGAAACTTCGGTAAAGAAATAATGATTGATTAAATATTTTCACATTGTAACTTTGGCCGGGATGGGCTGGTTGGTAGAGCGTTGGACTCGTACTCCTTAGAATACGAGTTCAAAACTCACCGGCCAGAATATTCCCCGAGTGTATGGTGGCTGGCGCTCGTTAAATGTGGTCGCAAAGCCCCCTCCTCCCCATGTCGAGAGTAATACCACTGGGGGTACTGGGTCAGAGGTGATCATTCTCGTTTCCAGGTCTGAATTACTATCTCAGATGAGTGAATGAATATGCTTGAATGAAAGCGCCCTCTGAAAAGGGTTGTGGCTTTGTATGTATATAAGTCGTACTCTTGGCCTTAGTTGGCTCTACTTGTAAAACAAGAGACGTATATCTCCGTGTTAAAATCTGCTGATATATCAGCGGGGCTTTCCATGATAAGTGCCGTAAGTAACAACAACATTGTAGTTTTTTCTCTCAAATTTTTCAAATGCTTCTTTAGGGTTAAATTACATTAATTACCGCTCGAGTTTTCTTGTGTTTCACGTCCCATTTGTTGTTGATTGCACACGAATTTTCTTGTTTTTCGCTTTCCGTCTGTTACGAATGGATGTTTAGAACGTGAAAATTTGGCCCAAAGCGTGTGGTCCAGGCGTATGTCTTACAGATTTCTTTGCGGTCCTTAATGTGTTAACTAAGATATTTTTGCAAAATTCTCTTCTTAACCTTATATATTATTTTTCTTACCGAAAACATAGACATGTTAAATAAAATGTTTCACAACATTTTTGAAATCTCCTTCAATATTTAGAATACCATTTTAATGAAAGTTTTTTTCAGCATTGATTTAAATGAGCAAAATCAACTTTGTAAAGTCCCATCTTAACATTATACATTGTCTTCATTCTAGTAAAACATGCTCTTGTTAATGCAAGATATTTTACGATATTAAAGAAACTTTTAACGATATTCTGAATACCTTACAATACCATTAACACATCGTATCATTACTTTTTTGGGTATTTTGTGTTAATAAGAAAAACGTTATTTATTAATGAATGCAACTACTTATTTTAAATTAACATTTGAAATTCATAAAAGAAAGTATGAACTGACATGAAATTGTAACTACCAATGAGAAAATAATTTAAACAAATTTTTTAAGATTTCAAAATTGATTTAAGAACTCATAATTTACATTTTAAAGTGACACCAATTTGAATACCATCTCTAAAGTATAATTGATAGTACTGTTGTTTGTTTAAGTAAAAACATACAGTTTAACGCGTGATAATATTTTTTTTATAATTTTTTTCAACAATGAATATTTTTGTTTATTAATGAAATCGTAGAAGGTTTTCATTAATTTCAAATATAATCTCTTTATCTAAACTAATTTTTATATTTATTTCTGTGTCAATATAAATATGATACCATTGGAATAATTTTGCAGAAAATAAAAATATGACAATTAACATGTTTAACAATATTAAATTAGTATAAATATCAATATGAAGTTTCAAAGAATCTTGAGGTTTCTTTTTTTAGCATTAATGCCATTGAAAACTTTTACTTTTGAATGAAAACATATGTGTGCTCATTTCCTTGTTTCTGAAAATAAACTCACAGTTTTTTTTTAAAAAAAAGAACCGTTTATTATTTTTAGAATAAACGAATATTTTATACAAAATATGTATATAAAAGCAGAATGGGGTTTTTTTTGAAATTTTAAATGATATAATATTAGAGAAAACATGTTTAAAAAGAAAAACAAAAAATTATATAAAAAATTGTGTGTGTGTGTGTGTGTGCATGTGCATACATGTATTAATTTTGATGTCCAGCTCCTTTTAAATGATCCATTTACACTTAAATAAATAATCTATAAAGTTTTATTCAAAAGTTGGTTCTCAGAATAAAATTTTCTATTCATTTAAGTGACCTTGTAATTTTCTATTAATATTTACATTTTCTCATTCATAAATTTTTATTCCAAGTTATTAAGAGTATCTTTCATTCAGTAAAGCATCTCGACGCATTCATCTGTAAAATTTCAATGAAGTTAATTGAATAAAGAGAAACAAGGGGAAAAAGATATCTTAGTACTAAATGCATCAAAAATGAATAGTTAAAGTGCTTTAAAATCATTACAAAAATGGATCTGTAGAAAGATTTCTAGTGCCATATTAAATCGCAATTAATAGAAATCTTTCAATTTAAATATCATTTTTTTAATTAATTCATTCGAAAGATTTAGAAGCAATCAACTAATGAAGCGTTTCTTTTAATTAAATACTACCGAAGATTTTACTTCAGAAACATTGGAAGCTATTTATAGAAACGTTTTTTTACAGTTATATATAAAAGAATAAATATTCTTCGAAATTTGGCTGGGATTGTTACGTGTTAAAATTTTGTAATCTTTGAAACCTAATCTGCGTATATTAACGTGCATAAATACCAAATGTCAAATGATTTCTGTAGTATTGCAACTCAATGGATATCTATAGTTTAATGCTTTCAGAATGTTTTCGCCTAAAATATTAGGATATGAGGTTTATTTTAAGTTTTGTAACTGGTAAAAATGCAAAGAATATACACAAATTAAGTTTTTTCTTCTATTTTTTCAGAATTTTACTTTTTGACTCAAAAATGCAATCATTAATTCCAACTTGAGTATTTTTATCATGCCAATCTCTAAAGATTTAAACATTAACCAAAGAGTTTTCTCTATTATAAGGGTCATTTTGTATTAAGCTTATATTAAAACACAATATGAGCAACTTCTAAATTTAGAGGAAGAAACTGACAATCCTAAGTTTTTTTTCTTTTCAAGAGAAATTTTTTTTCTTTCAAGAGATGCTTAATGAAAAATTAATTTTCAAGAGAAAAATCAAATGTCAAAAAATTAAAATACAAATGGAACTGTAACTACTCTGGTAAAAAGTGATTATTTAAATATATTTACTTTATCAAGTTGATGCAACTGTTCCAATATACTTTATTTCTTGAAAAAAATGATGTCCCATTACGAATTAGTACGTTCATACGAAATATTATAAGGTGATGAAATATATTGTCAATAATTGGTTTAATTCTTTCATCAAATTAAAGATTTGCATATTTAATAATCGTCTGTTGAGAGTTTCCCTCAAGGAAAACTTCAAAATAAAATTCCTTAAAGGTACTTTAACTTCATTTCATAATTCTTATTTCTTCTTCATATAATTATTTTAAATTTATAAATATTCAAATCAGTTTTTCATTATGAATTTGTAATAGTAAAAGATTTAAAACACATAATTATCCTAGAAAATGTTTTTTTCCAACAAATCATAATCATACTTTATCAAAATAATGTTTTTGTAATTTTTAACTGAAGTGCCCTTTATATTTTTAACATCCTTTCTTTATCTTGCTGTCTGAAAAGAAAAAAAAAAATTCCGTTCAAAATGTTCTCCATAAAACTACATAAAATATTTTTCCTTTCCTTCAACTTTGCTGAATTTCAAAAATTGTATTCAAAAAAACGTCTTAAAAGTGAATAAAATACCATTGGAAAAGAAAATAAATGCAATGAACCAAAGAACGATTATGTTTCTTTCAAGCTTCTTATAAAAAAAACATATCACCTTAAAGGTGAAAGCAGTAAAATTTACAAAATTATTTCTCATCTACACTTAAAAAATAAATCTACTGTTCATTGTATACTTTTTTCATAAAATATTGTTATATTAAGGTTAAAAGTAGAAATACAGTTAATAGATTAAATCTGTTGTAATTTATTGATAATAAATTGTAAAGAAAACGACACTATTTACTCAAAAATTTTCAAAGATAATTTATTTTAATAAGATATAAAAATACTGAATATTAGCATTTTGTCAAGAAAATAAAATAATTTATAAATAAAAAATTAAAATTATTTTCCGCTATAAATTTTTTTAATTGTTTTAAAATTATTTCTGTTTCTCAGTTAAAAAAAATAAAAGATAATTTATGACAAAATAAATATACACCAAATGCTGAAAATTACTTAATTTTATGAAGAATTAAAAAAAAACATATAGGGGTAATATAAAATTATTGTAGCGAATAAATATAGACTTCAAATTGTTTAATAATTAAGTATCAATGAAGACTACATTTATGCTCAAATAGGCGTTTCCTATTTAATATTTTAAGCAGTTAATTAAAATATGCATTCGTATAAATATTAAATTCAATTAATAAAAATAATTTATTTTGCTTCTTATATTGTCTTTTATTTAATCTATTAATGGCGATTATTGTTATTTATTCGAATATTTTTCGAGATGAATAATCAAAAGGTTTAAATAATTCCTTTTCAATGGATACGAATATGTAAACAACATTCGAATAAAATGAAATAAAATAAAAATTCTTAGAAACATTTAATCATCTCGGTGCAATGTGGCTTAATCCAACCGTGTTCAAATTTTGAATAAAGATATATTGCATTTTGGCAATAAAACGGAGTTTTTTTTTTGTGCTTTCTAATTATATTCCGTACCCTAATAAAAATAAAGTGAGTTATTATTTAATAAAATTTAAACTGATGATGCATTTAAAACTTCCTAGTAAGGAATTATTTTTATTAAGTCGCCAATTATTGTATTTTACAATACTTTGAAACTAAACAAGAAAAATAAGAAATTCAATTTTATAAGATTACTCTCAAAATAGTGCCAAATACTTTCCAAACCTAAATGAAATTTTGAAATGTTTATAATTCTAAAATGAAACTTTATGTCGAGTTCCTTTGTGCGTAAATGCATTCGTCATCAGATTTGATGACCTGATGGCTAAGTTATGACATCAGATTGAGTTTGTGGCGCTGGCTTCATAAGCCAGATAACATCTACGATACCGAAGTCGACTTTTGTATTATGACCATGTTACTCGGCTACTGTCCCTAGCGTCGTAGGTTCAATCCTTCAATCGGTACTTAGGGGACCTTGGCAACGCAACCTCCTGCAACAATCGTGGCGCCATCTACCGCAGCAAAAACAAAGTCGACAAATTCATTTGATGCAAGTAAACAAAGCCGCTAACCCCACTTCACGCAAGCAAGTAAAGCAAAGTCGTTAGACACGCTTGATGCAAGCAAAAGCAAAGTCGTCAGACGCACTTGATTCAAGCAAGCAATCAAAGCAAATTAATCGTCAGAGACACTTGACGAAAGCAAGCAAGCAAAGCAAATTAATCGTCAGAGACACTTGACGCAAGCAAGCAAGGAAAAGCAAAGCCATCAGAAAAACTTGACACACGCAAAAGCAAAGTCGTCAGACTCACTTGAAGCTAGCAAGACTCAACTCGCCATAACGCTTGGGGCTAAAAAAATCGTTCCTCCTTCCTCCGACTCACTGATGGGGGAGTACTGCGGCACTAGCTTCATAAGTCAGATTACGTCTAAGATACCGAAGTCGACTTTTGTATTATGTTCATGTTACTCGGCTACTGGCCCTAGCGTAGTAGATTCGTACCACGGCCTTCAATCGGTACAAGTTCATTGTTTAAAGTCGGAACGCCACATTATAAATTTAAAATCAAATAAAAATCTAATGTCTTCTCTCTGCCATGACATTGAAGTTTTAAAAAACAGGTTAAACGCTTATCTAATGAAACGCTTACCTAATGAAAGTTTCAATTCATGAGATTCACCCCAAATAGCCCCTACATTGTATTAATTTGGCCTTCAATAGAACAGATTTTTCCAAACATGTCAATGCTGATTCAACTGCACAAATACAAGCTGACTTTCAAGTTTCAGTACATAATGCTTCACATATATGTGACCTGAATTACCAAGAGTTTCCAGAATTAATTGTTAATAATTTGCTTGAATTGAAATTTACGTAAGACTGTTGAAATAAATTAGACTATTTTTTTCTCCTACACATCTATTCTTTCTTTTTTTTCTCTCGCCCATTCTTAGATTTAAGGGAGCAACATTAAATTGCCATTTTAGATTGCTATTTCCAGCACAAAGCAATTATTCAAGTATTTGCCGCATAGATTGAATGCAAATGCCTATTCTGTTGCGTTGATTGATGCAATGTAGATTTCTGCATTGCGTCGAGGGAATTTGAATTAATCAACGGCCTAATCTAGAACTGGATAGTTCGGATTATCACGATTCCCTGCTTTAAATTTCATTTCTAAAATTCATTTTTATATAATCGTTATATTCTATAGCAAAATATGATTGTAAATAATAAGTCAATATTTTGTAAGCATATTGATTTTATTTATTATGTAATAACTGTAATAAATACAATTATTTCTTATGAGATTAAATATATACATATATACATATAATATCTTTCTTCAATATGAATGACATCTCAAAGTATTAAAATATTTGGATTAATTTCATTAAATATGAACGGTAATTAACAAGATAAAAAATATGAAGATGATTATTTATATAATTATTAATTATTATATATAATTATTAATTATTTATATAATTATTAATTATTAGTCATATTGATACAATTAATCTGGATTGTTTCCGTAATATTCAGACTGTATGTGTATTTGAAACCCTGTTCCTATAGCCATATAGGATACAAAATGGGAATTATACTTTTTAACTTTTGCATATGGAAAACTTCGTTCATTTATCCAAGAATGTTAAATAAAAAACTAAAATACTTAATTATGTTTGAAAATTGTTCCGTGCTAGTTTATGTATGATTGAAATGTAGAAAACATAAAAGTCTTTAAATGGAATTTTCTTTTAATATTTACAGTGTTATAT
>JAOUZG010048486.1:437890-461003 GCA_026289955.1 Argiope argentata
CTATCTATCTATCTATATATATATATAGATAGATAGATAGATAGATAGATAGATAGATAGATAGATAGATAGATAGATAGATAGATAGATAGATAGATAGATAGATAAAGAGAGAGAGAGAAAATTTTATATTGAAAATTTCTAATTTGAATTTATATATATTGAATTTATCTAGAAACTTTACTGTTTTATCAACTAGTTGAATTTAAAGATTCAAAAGAAATAGTTAAAATATTTAATCCAAAAGTATATGAAAAAATAATTATTATGATTAATTTCAAAATGTGGTTTTCCTCTAAAATTGTAAATCTTGTCCTTAAAAATATATTCAGAAGTTTAACTTGTTTTCTTCTTCTTTTTTTGCAAGTTAATAAATTAAAAGAATGAATATTTTCGATGCATTTTATTTTAGAACAACTAATAAGAAGAAATGCCTCATTCATTTAGAACATTCTAACCAAAAAAATCGAACAGCTATATTCATTCTGAAATTAATATATTTCGATGAGAAAAAGAAAAATTATTTTTTGTCAAAGTCGAGCTATTGCCTAGTAAACTTTTGAGTTTTTCGGCAAATGAATTATATTAATTTAATATAAATATGAAAAAACATTTGTAAGGATTTACAAAAGTCTTTTTACCTGAAAACTATCTCTCATGAGGCATAATTTTTTTCGTAATAATCTTCCCTGATTTAATTAAAATATTTTCATACTGAATATGTACTTTTTAGCTGTGTATTTGAGCCATTTTTATAAGCAGATTGACTTACAAAAGATAAGCCTGCGGCTAAAAAAATTGTAAACAAGAGAAAGGAATTTAATCAGAAAAGAATTTGGAACTTTTTCATGCGCTTTTTGCAAGTAGATGGTCAAAAAAAATGTTTACCTGATTTAGTTGGCATTTGTAAATGAAAAAATATGTCCTGAATGTATGGTTATTATTATTATAAATTGTACATTCTATATTTTGAAAATGAAAAGAACTAAAAAATATTTATATTTTTAAGACATATATAATAAAATTTTTGTTTTCAATTAATTACAGTAGTAGAAAAAGGATTTTTTAATGATAATTGGAGATCAATTTTTAAATGTTGAATTAACTACAAAAAGTTGATAAAATTAAAACTATTGACTTCATCCTTTAAATGGATTTTGCTTTATAAAGAGGAAAAATTAATTACACTCATCTGTTTTAATTGCCTTAAGAAAATTTGTATTTCACATTATTTGAAGAAATATAATAATTACTATGTTTTACTCAATTATAAAGATAATCCTCTTGAAATATTTTTAAATGATTATTTTCAAAATTAAAAAATAGATTTCATAAATAAATAATTAAATAGAAAATTAGATGAATACTTGTTCTCTTATTTAATTTTTAACTTATTATTTAAAATTAGAAGAATGTATTATTATTATTATCACTAAATAATCTTTTTAAAAGGCTTTTCTGTTTTAAAAAAAAATGGTTTATTATGTAAGATTATTTTACTTCATTTTAAATTAGACACAATCTTTTTTTATTACATACATATTATTTTATTCATCTATGTAAAAAATATTTCTGATATTTTCTTAGAACTTAAAAGGATGGATTATTACATGCATTATTGGGAAATAATTTATATTTCGTTTTAATCATGTATTTAGAATCATTAGTTTTTGCGACACATTTTGTTTATTACTTCTTAAACTTCGATTGTTGAACTGAAAACGAAGCTTCAACTAAAAATATGTATGAAAGTATTTTTATAAGTATAAAAATAATTTTTACATATTTATTTATTTATGCATTAAATGATTAAAATTTATAGATTTATATTAAAATAAATACAATCTTTCCTATTTTGTGTCTATAGAAATACTAATAAAAATAACCTTTTAAAATATTAATTTGATTTGATTTTTAAGTGAATATTTTCAGATTGTTATAATTCAATCTTTGGCATTCTTGAAGTTGATGACTTATATAAAAATTAATGTATCGTAATACTTTTTTCTTAGAATCATCAAATATATTTTCTCTTAGTGAACTGAAGGTAAAAGTTCAAGAAAAAAATATCAAACGAAAGAACGTTTCCTTTTTCTTTTTAAGTTTTTTCCATCGAGTTACAGATGGTTGGCAACATTATTTTTTCGCTTCCGAATTTTTCCTTTTGTTGTTTCCTATTGCTTTCAAATATAACAATCCCCATTTATCCTTTCCAATCTAATGTATTTCTTTAATAAATTCCTAAGAATTTTGGCAACAGTATAAAATGTGAAAAAAATGATATTTTGAGTGATAACAATTTGTCGAATCGGATAAGGATAAATTACGTTAGGTCTAAGAAGAACAGTTTAAAAATTGTATATTTAAAAGTTGTGTAAATTGAAAATACGGATATACACATCTCCACGCAATAAAAATAAATGAAATGATTTATATGAAACTATGAAAGCCTTATAATTTGAATGCATTCACTCCTTAGATATTGTTTCGAATATTTTTCCGGCAAATACAAGGTAAGAAATTCATTGAACTCAACAACGAATAAGGAAGACTTGATTCACGGGAAAACATGAAACGTAGATAGCAATAGAAGCTGAAATGTAGAAACGTAGAGGAATAAGCACTTAGAGAAATAAACAGCATTCATTCAAATATCTAATTTATTATTAAATTGTTGTAACTACTCGTTAACGCTCAGTGCAGCTAAGAAGCTTTATCTACGATTTACACTCTAAAGAGAGAATTCACTACCCTCAGTCGCGTTTTCGATTTTATATAGACTATCAGTCAAAAATTGCATTTTCTGGAAGATTCTAGGTATCTCCAGTCAAAATAAAATTATAGCTAAAATTCTTTTATAAAACATATTTTTGTCACCAAATTCGCCATGATGTTTGCCAAGTTTATTTCTAAGATCGATGTCATTTGCCAGGCATTTTTTCAGCTTCCTCTCCTCTTCCTCTTCCAGAGAGATTTACAAAGCAATTGTAAATCTCTCTTTTCAGCTATGAAGCTCGCATTACAGTGTAGCAACAATAAAAATATGCAAAAATATTCGGGCCATTTTACCAACCAACAAAAAATTTACAAGTTAAAACTCGTGTTTACCTATAAATTTAACTGTTTAAATATTACTAGTGTAAACTGAACCCATTGTGGTTAAAAGTCTTATAGAGCTGTTACATGAAAGTTATAAGTGTTGTCATCTCAGATTAGCCCGTACCATCTAAGAATGATTCAAAAAGATTTGTTCTCTCTCAGCAAAGTTCTCTCAGTGGATTTAAGTTTAAGCAAATAAAACTAATCGCTTCATTTTTAACGGTTTTGATATGACAAAAAGATGGATAAAGCGAATTTATAATTATTAAAATTAGAACATTTAGAGCATTACTTCATTTTGAATGTTGTTCAGAGCACAAATAAAAGCGTTTTGAAAATAAATCATGAAATATAATTTATTCCACTACATAAGTTAGCAAATCATTCCCCAATTCTTTCATTTCAATCCGATTAGTGGGCTTTCACTTACTCCAATAAATTTAAATTTACCAGATCGGTTGTCTTAGTATGATAGAACTTTGTACAAATTGATTCAGTTGTATTGAAAAATATCTTTCGTTGCCGTGTATTGTTATATTTTTGTTGTAATGCAATTGGTTAATGTGTATATAAACAATTGCATGAATGTCTGCAATGTTGTTGATATGAAAAAAAACTGTAAGGAAGGTATATGAAACAGTTAAGCCTAAGCCCTTTTTTTGTGGAGAATTATTTGGCATCAATTGATGCTTACAATTTTTTATTCGTCATAATTTTGAAAGTTTAATTCCAAATTCTCTTAAAGATTGATTTTTCTCCTGCGTTGCGTTAATTGAGATGAAATATATAAAAGTTGGATGCATATTAAATTAGTTTTGTGTGAGAACATTTCCAATTGCGAAATGATATACAGGCTCATATAGTATCCTCTCCGTCCGATACCCTTTAAAATCCATTAAAATATTGTCTCTTAGTGTATCTTCAAAAATTATCTTTAACTTAGACATTTAATTGAGCGCTTTATTTTCTCATAAATACATAATTGTTATATTTTTTTCTAAAATATCCTTTTGCTAAAAAGATAAACACTGGGCCTCTCATCTCGATTATCCTAGTTCATCATTGTACGGTTCAGTCTCAGAAAGGATTATTAAGTTACTCGATCCTTTCATCATTATATTTTGTATGGATTCCTCTTATAATTTCGCCAGTAATTTCTATTTATTTAAAAAAAATAAATGTATTGTTATTAAATATTTTTATTAAAATTTCATCCCCTTATTCTACATTTTAGTTCTATTTTTATACGTTTTATAATTACATTTTGAATTTTTGTAATGACTGAAATCCTTCAAAATCTACAAGATTGAACTCAAGGATCTACTAAGGATGTAGATTTAAATAATAACAATATAAGGAAATTTAGGAAGTCAATTATAATAGTTCATTTTGACAATAGAATTTTCACATCCTATATCAAGCAATTTCTCAATTCGCCTGCCTTTATTCCACCCACTCGATTATGTAACTGATTTGTACGTTTACCTCACATTTCATTAATAAATATTTTAGTATAGAAACTTGCTAACATTTAAATCTGTCGTTTCATTTTTTTTTTCAAACGGTTACAGGAAGATGTTTTAGCATCAAAATTGCATTTTGAATTAAAATTAGAGAAACAATAAACACATAAAAGAATTAATTAATAAGGAAAATATAAATATCCCACAGTGATATTTAAAAAATTATTAATAATATCTTTTATTCATTCGAGTCAATACCTTTTATTCATTAGAGCAAAAATAATTTACTTGAAGACAAAAGAGTGGAGCTTACGTATTTAATTATAAAACAAAAGAAAGAAATATTATTTGCATATAATTTCATTGGAATATTAACAAGCATAGTAAATTAAGTTGAAAACATTCATTTACAGAATCACTGGTGCCATTTGTGTAACCTTGGAAACTACACACAACATCTCAACAGATGATATAAAACTGAAAATTAAACTCACTGCTAAACCAGAATGTAATTAAGGCACAGAAGGGCATTTAAAATGCTCTTTCTTTCGTAACTTGTAAAGCATTGAATTAATTTGCTATTTAAAGCTAAAAAGCTTTTAAGTAGAAAAAAAATCAATGTTTTTAAATCATTTTTCAGCAAAGGTTTTTGTATGGTTGATAAGTATTTATCATTATACAGTCGACAAATATTTCTCAAAAGAAGCACGTTTTCGTGTAGTCGTTACAAATGAACTTATCAGACAACGAAGTGAAAAGCTCATTGAATGGGAGTAATTTACCCGGATGAAAAAAATAAGCACATTTAAAAAGCAGCCACAAAATGTTTCTAAGCCCTTCTTGTCATAAAAATACCCCCCCCCATCCTCCTCCTTGACGAAAAAAAAAGAAATAACAACTATAACATTATTTTAATTGCTCAATTGATTTCCAATGTTACCATGCAACACAGGAGATCATTAAAAAAAATATAAACTCTCTTATTCAGTATTTGATGTGTAAATACAATTACTTTATGGCAATGATTTATTTATTTATAAGGGTCTTATTGCTCATATGAAAAAAATTATTTCCTCCTAGTTAAATTGATACTTTCAATTATTTAAGAAAAACCATAAAAGTAAAATTTCGATTTTCAAATAGTATAGGCAAGATAAAATCTAGTTATATACTTGTATTCAATTCACATTTTCAGATTTGAGAAATAAAATTTTGTAAAATATATTTCCAAAGTTTTCTCATATGTAAAGTATCATCATATGGAATTTTGAATTGTAATAAGCCATTTTTATATTTTTAAAAGTAAAAAATCAATTAAAATATTAGAATAATTTTATTTTGATTTATTCCTCATGGCGCCATCTAGTCGAATTTATAGAAAATGATTTTGAAATTTCATAATAATTTCGATTGCATTGTAGTATTATTATAATGATAGAAAATAATAAAAAAAATCAATTTCTTTAAGGAATAAAACAATCAGGTTGATATTTTTTTGGTAAATTACAATATTACAATTAAATAACAGATAATTTGGAATAAAAGTGATTTTAAAATTCCATAATATTTTTGTACTATTCTAGGAAATATTTAAAATATTGAGATTCTAACTCTTATAGAATTATTAAATTTTTGTTAATTAAAATCTGTTTGTTTTTAATATTTGATTTGTAATTATAAATATTTTAATAAATTCTCTCGAGAAAATAGAAAATAAATTAATGTTTAATTGCTTTAAAAATTTTATTGAATTTCCAAGGATTTTTCCAGAAGATATGGCTTTGACTTTGAGGCGAAGTCATGAAAATGAATCTTACCCCAAGCTCATGTCCATTAAGTGTCATACCTCATCAATCTGAAAAAGTTATCAAGTTTTTAAATTTATTAAATTTACAGGTCTTGAGCATATGAGATCCTATACGAAAACCCGTAGCAAATTAGTCCAAAATTCTGTTTATATAATTAGGTATGGAAAAAATAAGCATTGCTGGAATTTTAAATTAATATTGTTCTATCTGTGAAATCATCCCTGAAAGCGCATTTCGATCATAAATCCAGAATTTTGTTACATCCATGTTTATATTATTACAAATAAAATGAATCAAAAATATTTTAAGTAAAATTTTAGTATAGCTATTCCTATTAGTTAAATTCTAAGCCTCATAAATTAAAAGAAAGAAAAACGTTTGAGAATTAATTCGTAAATCGTAAAACTAAGTAGTAAAGATTAAATTAGTAAGAATATACTGCATCTATAGGAATAATTATCTACTTTTTTTTATCAGAAGAAACATTCCTTTTGAAACGCTTCAATGTTTTTTGCAGGAGAGAAAAACCATTTAATTTGAGTGCTCGTCGCTGAACTATCGATGCATTAAAATATCCAAATGTAATAAAAAATTAATAAAAAAGCCACTTTGTAATCGGAAAGAATGTAATTTAATGCTTGAATGCTTAATAAAAAGATTGCAATAAAGGTATTTTGTTACAATGTTCTTTATCTATTGGGGAAAATATCTCTCTTGAAAATTATGATAAACTTTACAATGCAGATGAAATGTTATAGAATTTTTTTTAAAGAAAATGCATGACACTTTTATATTTACTTTTAATTTTTAAATATTCAATTTTTATTTGAAAATAATTTTATTTATCTAATACTGAAGAAAATAAATTTAAAAAATTATACATAATTTTTTTTTAATTTTTTGCAAAAATGGAAGTACGTTGAAGTACGTAACCTGTATGTTTGGGAAAATTAATGAGATTTTTTTAATTAACTAGTATAATATTACTAATAATAACTAACTAATATAATATATAGTAATACATGGTATTATTAACTAATGTAATACATAGTATTATTTAACAAGTATAATATATAGTAACTAATATAATACACTATATTAGTTGGTTATAATAACTAACTAATAACTAAGAAGAAAATTCAGGATTTGTGTACTCGAAATTATTGTAAAGTGATTTCAATACATGATATCACCGCTATCATATTATTTTAAAATATTATTCCTCTTGTTTGATAAAGAAGTATAATTTTTTAAGAATTAGTTCTGTTCTTATTCCCAGCTTTTAAGTAATGACAAAATCAATATACTTTATAAATGGTTTATGAGCCTAATTTTCCTGAAAAGTATTCTTGAAAAATGACTATTTTAAAAATAATAGATAAAAATATCATGATGATGATGTTTTGATCCTGAAAATCTATCTTTATTTTGTAATATGTGGAAAGAAAAGAAACGGACGTGATTCCATGTTTGGCAGACCATTCAGCCTGGATCTATTAAATTTGATATACAATTACTTCTTGAATGATTAGTATATGCTGGAAAAGAGTTTTCATTATTGTATTTAGAAATAAATGAAAATATTTGCAGTTTCCACAGCAACTTTGGAACATTAAGAAAAAACATTAAAGTACTGAAACCCTTATTGTAGGAAAATTATTATAATACCATTTTAAAATTTAAAAAATGTGATTTTAAAGGAGGGCAAACATTTTTTGTACATACCTTTTTAAATAAATGTAAGTAAAATTCACAAAACTTTTCAACATTTTAGATGCTAGATTTATTATCACGCAGTTTACGGTGATATTAAAACACGATTTTTTTTTTCAAAGCTACTCACTTAAAAGAAATATTTAAAGACGAAATACACAAATGAATTCTATATATTATGCAGTTTGATTTTAAGATTAGAGGTTCGATTGGACTTTGATTTTTTCTGTTAAAATTTTAAAAAAGCACCTTTGTATTTACTTTGATGTTAATATGTTATTCTGATGGTAATTTGATAAATTTATTCAAATAACTATTTAATTTAATAATTAATTAATTAATTTAAAATTATTATGACGTTTTCCGTAGTAGGATGTATCTATACAATCAGTGTTTTTCTTCTGTGGTGGCTGGGGCTCGTTAAATCTGTCGTGGTCGCAAAGTCTCCCAATGCCGAGACTAATACCACTTGGGGTACTAAATCAGAGGTGATCGTTCTCTGTTCCAGGTCTAAATTACGATCTGAGATGAATGAATCAATGTACATGAATTAAGTCCGATCCTAAAAAGGACTGTGACGTGTGTGTAGCTGTCGTACTCGTGACCCTAGATGGCGCTACTTGTAAAACAAGAGACGCATATCAACGGCTTAAAATCTGCTGATGTATCAGCTGGGTTTGCCCATGGCACGTGCCATAAAAAAAACAACACCAAGAACAGTATTTTTTTATTAACACACATATCACTTGTAGAGCTAAATAGTATGATAATTCTTGAAACAGTCTTAAAACGAATGCCTTAGACTCGAACTCGCAATCTAAGGGTTTGTAGCCGAGTAATATATGAGTTGGACATCCCTCGACAAAAAAGTCCGAGGTATGTTATCTGGATTATAAAGATTTCACCACATACTCTCCTACCAGTGAGTATGTGGTTAGATGAACGATACAATTGCGTCAAGTATATTGCGAGCATGTGTATGAGTTGGTGGTGATGTTTGACTTATTTAATGCGCCTGAGGACTTTTGTTACTGGAAGAGGGCACCACAGCAGCAGTACGAAGCTGCGTATAACCAATGGTATGTGGTAAATAGTACCTGAATATCGAATTAGTTCTTAAATTGCTTCCAAACAACTAAAACTGAAATTTGTTTCAGTACTACAGATAAAATCATAAAATCACATGACATATTTTATATTTTTATAAGTTTATAAGTTATTGCATTTTAGAGCTGTAGTTTTGGCATGCTTATGAAAGTTTTAAGCTAAAAATAGCCAACCCCTTCACAGATTTTTTTAAAAAAAAAAATTTGAGAGATATATAAATAAAAAATGTTAAATCTGTGTTCCAAATTTTATCCATCTAGCTCCTTTCGTTTTGTTTTTACTGTATTAATTTATATTCTGAGAGTCAGACGTACATATTTCCTCTGAATGATACTTGTCACTCGTCTACAACGTGTGAGGAACATACACCAAATTTCAAGAATCTGTTTTCACACATTTTTGAGTTAGACAGGCAGACATTGTGCCGAAAATATTTTTTTCGAACTTTGTGAGAACTGAAACATGCTGTGTCGTCAGAATCGAATCAGAATTCAAATTGAATTCAAATTTTTTATCATTACAATATTTTTTCCATATTCGTGTACGAGGAAATAAAGTTTAACAACACAAACTATCAAAAAAAATTTATAATTTGAACTTCAAAGCTTCAACTTCAAATTTTATTTATTTGCCATGGGACATTTCTATATATCAAATTTCATGCCTTTAAACGCGATAGATTTGTCTTTACAACACGCACACGAAGAAATGCTTATTGTATAAGTAAGAGTCTTAACGAGATAATAAAAGCTAATATCTTCTAAGAAGTCACCCAGCACAATAGAAAATGAATTAGTTTACGACGAATAGATACTTAGCAAATGCGCCTGTATTACATTTTATTGTACAATATATGTACAAAAAGAAATACGCTTATTGATGACATCGTGGAAATGTCGGTAGCGTAGTATGAGAAGAAAAAGAATCACGGAAAAAAATACCTTTGAATTTTTCACGGTAATTTTTTTCGTCAAAACCTCGGAAAAATGTTTTCGTCCGATCAGCAACTTAACCAAAAAGGCTTTTTTCCTTATAGGATTATTTTATAGAATATATTTTCTATTTTTCTGATTCTTTTTAAGATTCTTCTTGTTCACGCCTTTTTACGATTCTTAAGCGTACAATAAAAAATAAGTTTGGTATTTTTTTTTCTTCAATTTTCGGAAATGTTTCGTTAAATGAATTTGCTCTACTATTTTATCGTCTCAGTATACTTTCTATCGTTTTTTTTTTTTTTTTTTTTTGAGATTCTGTTTTTCTACAGATTATTTTTTCTAGGATTTGGTTGAATAGAAAAGGAAAACTGAGTATGCGATTCTTTTATTTTTTTCCTTTTTCATATTAAAAATGAGAAAAGAATTGTTTATAAACCAAATGCATTATTATGTTACAGAAACTAATGAATAAAATTTTAAAAAGAAATAAATGTAAATAAATTATGCAAAATAAAAAAGTATATAATAAATTAAAAATATAACTAAAACAAACTAAAAACATATAATATTAATGCATGATATTTCTGCTGCTATAAAATGAATTGTGGCAACAAAAATTGTGGATTTGACAGAAGAAACTAAACTACCGCAAATTGCACTCATAAATCTCTTCCAGGATACAGAAATTAAAATTAGATTGCGAAATATAGATTTTTAGCGTGAATTTGGCAATTTTACTGAAATTATTGCCTAATTCTAGGTTTATTAACTTTAGCATGAGATAAATAGTACATGTGAATTGAATCTGTACTTTAGATACATTTTTTCCAAAAGATTAAAACCAAAATTTGTCTCGGAATCGCAATTGCAGTCATAAAGCCACACACTAAATTTCATACATTAATATATTTTTAGGGTACTTACGTACTAAGCCGTCGATTTTTATCGCCAAATTTGAAGGCGCCGTCATTGATTTTCTAAATCACCAAGAATGGCAAAGAACCGTCATTATTTTAAAAACTGTGCAAATCTGAACTGTCGTCAGCCATTTTGTTGGTTTCTCAGAAGATCATTAAGTGCTTTTTCTGTTCTAATTTTTTGACTCGTTAAAATTATTAAAATTTGGAATTTGCCTGCCTACGAGAAAGATGCAGTGACGCATTTCCAAAATTAAGGAATTGTTCCATCTAAAAATACGTGTTTGAATGGACATGATATGAGTTTAAAAATGAAAACGGACAAACAATAGCGGTATATATGTCGAAGAGTTCTGACCACCTAAGTAAATTGGCGACCATTGGCATATCGACGGTGTAATACGAAAGTACCATTTTTAGAAGCAATGAAAAATTTTAGAAATAAAGAAATGCAATGAAATGAGGGAAAATATAGCTATGCAGTAAGTTAAAAGCACTACTTCATAATATTAACTCGTTATTTTTATGCACCTAGAAAATTAATTGCGATAACAAAAATTTTAGATTAAACCGAAAAAAAAAAGAATCTACCACAAGTGGCACCTATGAAAACTCTCGTTAAATTCAAAATGAAGCAATCCCTAGAGTCGTTGTCCAAACGTCCGTGTTTTATTGATTTCTTTCTACTTCCCCAAGTTAATAATTTGTATTCCCAGCGAAATACCTATTTTTTTTACGAATTTTAGAAGCTTTCATTTGTGAAAAGCTATTGTTGAGGTTCCATTAAGTATATTAAATACGCTGTCTAAATAATTTTAACAGCAAACAAAAATATTGAAGCTAAAGAGAATGTTGACGCATTTTATGAAATAAAAAGGATTAAAATCATATTTTGAGAAAGCAATTTTAGGAAAGATAATTTTTACTAGCAATAATTAAACCAATTCGTCAGTCTACTTTTTGAACATTTCATTACCGATATTCACAAATATAACAATTGATATTTTCAAAGTATATTTAATTGTTAAGTTAGTATTACAGCTAGAAACATTCAAATTTTCATTGCATTTTTTCTCGGAATTTTTTTTATCTAGGTAATTGATATGATAAATTAATAAATGCATAAAATATATTTATGTTATGCAAATACAGCACAGTTGATTACGAAGCATTTTAATAAAACCTTTTATAGTTTCTAAGATATTTGTTTTTCATTTCATAATAATTAATAAGAAAGAAAAAAAATTAGACAAGCACTTATAATTGTTTTATCAAACATGAGACATAGAAATAATTAAAAAAAAATTCATTTATATTAAAGATTTATCGAGACACAAAATGTTTACAACATTAATTTCAAGCAAACTAATAAAAAAATATTGATAAAAAACATATGACGTGCAAAAAAATAACTCACATGCTAAATAACTAACAATACAAATTTAACAAAATAGAAACATATTACTTTATTATAAAAGCTTTATAAAATTCATGAACATTTTTCAAGAATATTTAAATTAAATTTCTGTATTACGCCCGCTTTCTTTTGCTTAACAGTAAAACGAAAAAAGAAGAGAATTCTTCATAATCAGTTAAGTCAAAAATAAAGAGTTCTGCGAATATTATGTTTTAAAGTAATTTAACTTCTTTAAAAGTCAGAAATTAAGCTGCCTGCTATTGTTTCTTATGAAAACACCATATCCTTATTAATTTCATTATTATTTTCTCTTTTTTTAATAATTGAACTTTCAATGTGAAATAAAAACGTAATATTTTAGATAAGAGTATTATTTTATTTATTCGGTTGCTTTCGCATCCGAATTAAGATTAAGAGAACCCACTAGCTAAAAATCCTAAATAAGACATTTTTAAAAATATTATTATTTTTCACAATTTTTCAATAACAATTAAATCTTTTTATAACATTTTACATGAATATTTCATTAAAATGATAATATTTTCAAAACAAAAATTTAATTTCATCATACAAATTAAATATCCATTATATTTTTTACACTTCCCTTCCAAAAGGATATATATTATTAAAATTATGCTAAAGCTTTGAATAAACCATTGAGATTAAAGATACGAATAATTTATAATTGCTTGGATTTGAAAAAAATCAATCAACTCAACTTTTGTCCTCCTATTACTTAATATTAAACCTTTTCCCTCTTGCGAATCGTTAAGCGAAGCATGCACTTTTGGAAAAAAAATTCTATTATCTAAATTCATTGCTGTATAAAAAAATTATTATAATTGTGAAATGATATAGCTGCCGCTCTTCGTTCAATATAATGTCGTTGCTAAATAACATTTAAATAAAAGAAAATGAAAAAAAGTTTGATGTTTCGCTTTTGTTATATATTTTTCATGAATTATAAACTATGTATGCCTGTCGTAAATTAAGCACTAGCCCAACCCAAGTTATTGTTTTTGTTTATGTTATCTAATAACAATTTTGCTAAGATGAATTTAAAAAGAAAGCTTTATCAACTCTCTAGACGTAATCTCATCCCAGAGAAAAATAATAATAACTTAATGGTTCTAATAAAATAAATTTAAACAAGCGTTTCTCAAAATACGCTCATTAAAAATTTATTACTTTTCTTGAAATTAAGAATTATTCACTTATTGCATTCACCGGCATGCAAAAAATATCTGCAGAATTCAAGATATTTAGGTTTACTTCTACAGTTTAATATTAATCCTAGTAACAGGAAATAAAACAGGAAGGTTTACCGACGCTTTAGTCCCGATAATCTTAAGCGTTCAATCATCATCCTAAAAAGAAATTAATGTTGACGCTTCTTAAACATTTATTATTCAAAAATGTTCTGAAAAAGTCGACATTTCTCACCGTTCATGCAATTTAGAATAATTCATTTATTGAAACCACCTATATACAACAAATATCTGCAGAATGCAAGTTACTTATATTTATGCATATAATTTAATATCAATTTCACCACTGCGTAATGAAAGAGAAAGCTTTATCGATACTCCATTCCCGATTAACTTAAGTATTCGATCGTTATTCCTAAAATAATTAATGCTGCCTCTTCTTAAATGTTTAATATTCAAAAATGCTCTACAAAAATCGTCATTTCTTACTTTCCTTGCAATTTATATTAATTTATTTATTGCATTCACCGTTAATTATATTAAGCGTAATAAAACAGAAACTTTTGTCGAAGCTCTATTCCCGACATTCTGAAGCATTCGATCGTCAGCCTAGCAACAAATATCTGTGGAATATAATCTATTTATGTTCATTATCAATTCTACTAACGCGCAATAAAACAGGAAATTTCATCGAAGCAATCCTGATAATCTTAAGCGTTCGATTGTCATCCTAAAAAAATAATGCCTCTTCCTAAAAGTTTATTATTAAAAAAATGCTTTATAAAAATCGTCATTTCTTACCTTTCTTGTAGTTTAATTTATCTATTGCATTCACCGATACACAACAAATAACTCATTTTGCAAGCTGCTTATGTTTATTTATACAGTTTACTATTAATTATATTTAGCGTAATAATACAGAAAGTTTTAACGAAACTCTAGTCCCGATAATCTAAAATATTCGACAGTCATCCTAAAACAAAATAATGTTGATTCTTCTTAACTATTTAATGTTCAAAAATGTTCTGTAAAAATCATCATTTCCTATCTTTCTTCAATTTAGATTTATTTATTTATTGCATCCACCGATATACAACAAATATCTGTAGAATATAATCTATTTATATTTATTATCAATCCTGTTAATGCTCAATAAAACAGCAAGTTTTATCGATGCACTACCGATAATTTTAAACATTCGATCGTCATCCTAAAAAATTAATGTTACCACTTCTTAAACGTTTATTTTTGAAAAATGCTCAATGAAAATCATCATTTCTTACCTTTATTGCAGTTTAGATTTATTTATTTATTGCATTCACCGATATTCAATAAATATCTGCAGTTTGTAAGTTATTTATGTTAATTTATACAGTTTAGTATTAATTAGATTAAGCACATTAAAACAGAAAGTTTTACTAAAATTCTAGTCCCAACAATCTAAAGTATTTTATCGTCATCCTAAAAAAATAATGGTGATGAAAATAATCTTTCTGAAATTTAGATTAATTTATTTATTGCATCCACCGATATACAACAAATATCTGTAGAATATAATCTATTTATGTTTATTTTCAATTCTGTTATCGCTCAATAAAGCAGGAAGTTTCATCGATGTAATAGTCTCTATATTCTTAAGCGTTCAATTGTCATCCTAAAAAGTTAATTTTGAAATTTTTTAAATATTTATTATTTAAAAATGCGCTCCAAAAATCATAAATTCTTATCTTTTTTTTTTCAATTTAAATAAGTTTATTCATTGCATTCACCGATATATAACAAATATATGTATAATACATGTCATGTTTAGTTATGCAATTTTATATCAATTCTACTAACGTGCAATAAAACAGGAAGTTTTATCAACATTCAAGTCCCGATAATCTTAAGAATTCGATCGTCATCCTAAAATATTAAACTTGTCTCTTCTTAAATATTTATTTTTCAAAAATGCTCTGCAAAAATCATTATTTCTTACCTTTCTTGCAATTTAGATTTATTTATTTATTGCATTCACCGAGAGACATCAATAAATCTTCTTCGAGATTCCGTCAAATCAACAAAACGATCATGTCCGCAAAAGATGCGACGAGCCGGCGAAGGAATCCTTTCTCCCAACACTAGGGCATACTAGATCAGTCTCTTCCGAAGAAGTGAGTACCAACAACCCCTCTCGTACTATAGCACGTTGTATGTCTCCTTCGCGTATAAATCGAATTCGGTCTTCTACGCCGGGTAAGATTACCATAGCAACGGCGCATGCGCAACATTGTTCAAGCCCGTCGGTGATAATTGCAGGGCGCTGTTTTCGTTTTTATAAAGAAGTGATTTTATGAACTTGCAAAATAGAGAGGGAACTCCACTAAGAGTGGTGACTAGATAGGACAAGAGGTTCGTTAAGCGGACGGGGGTGTTTAGAACTGGGGAGCAAAAGGGTAAGGGGAGCTCGCGGTGACGTCATGGTTTACCTGGGAAAATTTGGAATTTATGGCCAGGTACCTCTGAGGGTCAATGCTGTGTTCTGTAAAAATTGATTAAGATTAAACTAAGATTTTGAATTTTAAAACAATCGGAATTTAATTGCAAACTTCAAAAAAAATCTATGAATTAATCAAAATTATTCTAGCACACAAAACTGAAAAATTCAATTATGAATTTTTATTTTAAAATATAAAAACAATATTTTGTTGCTTTATCTAAAGAATTTGCAAGCAGGGAATTATTTCTAAAATTGTTCTTTATATTTAAATACTAAGAAATCGAAATGTTTGTAATAATAAGTGCCTAGACTACATTGTTCAAATTTCTAACATCTTACCATTCTGGAATATGACACAAAAATAATCATTGATGTCTTATAAATTTTAATTTTGTTTATATGGTGACTTATAATAATCCGTAAAATGGCTACACTTTTATCAAAACTAAAACACTAATATCTGTCTTCAAACATTTCCAAATTCTGGCATCGCCATACCTAAGAGATAATGATTAAAAAACATATTAATCTCATTCCAAAGGGTTTAAATATATTTTAAAAGACCCAGAATCCACTATGACTTGTATCAATTATGGCAATATGGTGAGGAAGGACGTATTACTCAGATGCCATCATTTTACTGCAAAAAATTTCAAATCTCAAAACCAAATTACATCTCTTTTTTATTCAAAACAGGGCATTTTTATAACTATATTAAGCAAAATTATTTCATAGATGAATGATTATAATTTTTAACCGGATAATATATCTAGAAAAATTTTCTATTGAATGATATTGCATTTCAATTGAAGGTAATTAAATTCAACATTCATCAATGGCGATTTAAAAATAAGTAATTGATATCTTCTACGTGTCAGAACATAACAGTGCACTTTCTTATATGATGCAAATAACTAAGATTTAGAGAAATGGAATTCCTGCAAACCAAAAGTTAGGACAGACAAAAACGTCTGTATGGTAAAATTTATTGCATATTACATTTAATTACCTAAGCGCTAACTGAATATATAAAAAAAGACTTTTAGTAAAACTTTTATTAATATTAGTAGAAACTTGCTTCCAAAAAAAATTAAAGAAAATAAACAAATAGCTTTCTTTTTGTTGTTTTCATAGTTTTTAAAATAATCCTTTTATCTCCAGCTAATATTTTTAAATAACAAACTTTTAGGAAATTTAGTAGTTAAACTTTTAAATTTCCTTATTCTTGAATAAGTTAACTTTCAGCAGAATGGCACGGTAATAAATAAGTGCAAAAAAGGGAATCCTTAAAACTATACGTAAAATAAAACTTAAATTTCTTAAACACTTCTTACAAAGTTTTCTGTTTTCCTTGTTTTTGTTCATAGGTATATGATCATATTCTAAGCATAGTCAAAGGACATAAATTGAGATCCAATACTGTTTAGTTGCTGAAATTTAAAAATATTTATAGCAGGTTTGAAAATATTCAAGATGAAGGATTAAGATATTTAGATGGACTCGGTGGTGCAAGAAAGTCATCTAGCACCAATAAGTTCGTCATTCACTAATAAAACATTAACAAAACTAAATTTCTATATTTTCATTAACAAAACTTTTTAAAAATTTACTTGGATAAAGAATGCTTAGTATTCAATTTATGAAATTAATCAGTACAGGCAAGATATCTCTAAAAATTGGAAAATCAATTATAAGAATAAATGTCAAATATTACAAAATAAGATTAAATTAGTCTTTGTTATTTCTATATGGTGTTTTCAAAAATAATTTCTATAAAAAAAACTTAAACTTGTTTTTTTTTCTTTAAAAAAACTATTTAACCCATATTAGATTTCAATTTGAAATATTTCGTTTGAAGTGTTAATTCATATAAATTTGATTGTTAGTTGCATTTGATTTTGATATACTTGGTCTAAAGAAATAACTATCTCTTGATGTTATTAATAAATCATTAAATGTGTTGTCTCGTAAGAAAAAAAAGTTAAACACACTGAACCAAGAAAAAGGATGAATCAATTAAAAATAATTATTAGTTCTCAATTTTTTTAAACTGTAGTGACACTCTAAAATTGAAATTTCTCTACATAAAAAGTTTAATAAGAATGAATTCATCATCTTGCTTTATCATATATATATCTATGCTAGGCTGGGTTTCTGGGGCAGAGGTAGCGCGTCTTCCTCGTGTTCTGGGAGTCCCGGTTTAGGCACAGTTGTTCTTCTGTGTGCTATCTGTGAGATGTGTGAATGTGCCCCCCTGTAAAAAGGGGCTGTGCAAGCAAATGTGGTGAGTGTGTAGCTAAGTCGTACGCTTGGCCCTTGTTGGCGCTACTTCAAAAACAAGAGACGTTTCTTTGGGTTAAATCTGCTGCTGTATCAGCAGGGGGCTTGTCCATGGCAAGTGCTGTAAGTAACAAGAAGAACAACATATCTATGCTAGTAATGCAGTTACCTTAATTTATATTTATTTGCATTAAAATCATTAAAGAATTCTGCTATTTAGCACCTTTACTCCAACTATTAAAGTAATAACTTGGATAACTTGAAATCTGCTCAATTGTTTCGATAAATATTCTGTATTAAAACTCTTTAAAAAGTTAAAAAAGCTCTAAAAATACACGGAAGTTTCAAGAAGTTTAACAATAATTAGATAATATCAAGACAGAATATTCAATTTTCAAACTTTTAAATTATATTTGAAAAATTAAATCTTAAATTTATGAAAAATTACTTTTTAATATATTTACTTTCTCACTTTGAAATAGCTCATGAATTATTTTATGTGCGATCCGATGATTTTGAATCATGGGCAGATGACAATAACGATGCCCCAACTGTTATTTTTCTCTCCGTGCTACCTCACCAATAACTGCTGAATGTTCCAGCCAAAACACATGTTTAGTGAAATCGGATTTCAAACGTCAAGGTCTGTAGTCGAAAATTGTTACCATACTAATAGCTCACAGTAATTTCTGAGTTAAGGGAAAGTAGAATTGTTACCATACTAATAGCTCACAGTAATTTCTGAGTTAAGGGAAAGTAGAATTTTTTTAAATCATATTCACGTACAAACATAGTAAATTTTGAAAAAAAATCACAAATACTATAAAAAATTAATTGGGACTTGAAGCAATTAAAGCGAACCAAACACCAAACCTTTTAAATAAATGTTAAGAAAAGGTGCAATTTTAAGAATAAATTATGAAATTACAATCCATGTATCAATTCTAATAAAGCATCTTATTATTAAACAATAAATATTAAGGCAGTATTAATTGAAATTGTGTAAATCCATCAATGAATTTTACAGCTGTCAGCTTTGTATGAATTATGTATTTAATTATTCTATTTAATATTTAGTTTTATCTTTAACTAGTTAATTACTTAATTATAATATTTTCTTAGAATTTTCTATATTTAAGTATCACTTATAGTAAGTTCGTTTTTTTAAAAGAATCTAAAACGTAAATAATTATTTTCAAGCCGAAAAAAATGCATCACTTTCTGTCTCGGTATGGCGGGTGTTTTTTTTTTCGAATCAATGATTGAATTTCTTCATTTCAATAATTAAAGTGGGACAAAGCTTTTACGTCATAATATTAGCAGATGTAATTAGACTGAAGATTCGAATTTCGAAGTTCAAGGTCATAAAATATAATCAATAATTAATAAATTCATTATTTCTGTACAGTTTTACCCAATGATGTTTAACCACTTGAAACTAATTAAATGCCATATCAAAGTGTTAATTTAGAACACTCGTTAGAGAATTAATTATTCTTAGAATTTTGTCTTAAATATAAGGATTATAAGATAAAAGAATTCGAAAAAATGATTTTTTTTAATATTTTGAGAATTTTTTTTAAAAAATATCAAAATTATTATAGATTATTGTTGGTTATTTTAAATATTATAGAATTGAAGATATATTATTTTTGTCTATCCATTAAAGAAATTTAATTTTGTTAAATATTTAAATAACTAACTAATTTGCCAAAATATCTAATAATTTTTAAACTCTTATTTACTTTATTGTTACAATTTCATTGATTTTTTCGAATCTATAGTTTACACATTTTTATATGAATGTAAATTTTCTTTGAAATTCTACAAAAAAAACTTTCATTTAATTATTAATTCCTGACGAAATCTTTTTGAAACTATAAAAGTATACAATTTCAACTTTTTCATAGAATTTCAAGATGAAATCAATTCTGAAAAACTTTGAAAATAAAACATATAAAACCACATTATTACAACACACTTATTTCCGAAAATACCGAATATTTTATTTAAGTATTTAATAAAGAGTGCTAGATTAAAAAGCCATATATCTTCAATAGAAATTCATGTTTTCTTTCCAATAAATGGTTAATTATTGAAATAGCAATCGTTTGTTAGAAAACGTCAGTAAAATAAGCACATATAGCACAGCAAATATAAAAACATTGAGAATATATCACTTTACGTATTTCTGTATATTTTTGTGAAATGGATTTTTGAAAGCTCCTATAAGTAAAATAGCAAAAGCATAATTCTGTATCCTCATTTATTTTTTTCAAAAATTAAATATTGTATTATATTCTAATTTTTTATTGTACTTTTGAAAACTTCTGTAAGTAAAATTGTAAAAGTATATTTTCTGAAATACTCATTTATTTTTTTAAAAAAATTAGAATAAAATATTGTAAAAGGTTTAATTTTAAAAAAAAATTATAAGGAATTTAACTACTATCAAGATAAATTTTTCTTTATTTTGGCAAAATACGAATCGTTTTCTATAAAATAAATTGGAAAAACATCTATAAAGCTAAAATGTATGAATTAAAAGCAAAAGAGAGTTTTTAAAATTAAAAGAAATAAGAATTCTTGTACTAAATAGATATATAAAGCAATAAATTACCGATTCAGGAGTTCAGTAAACAATTTGTTCAAGAAGTTGCGAATTAAAAAAATATATTATCTAATAATAAATTAAGAACTTTGCTATATTTCTTATTATATTTTCCATTTTATTTTGTTATATTTTATAATTTTTAAATGTTAGGATTAAAATAATAAATAACAAGTTTTTTTTTGTATTTTGAACGATATTAAACATTAAAATACATGCAAATTTATTTACCCAATCCTCAAATATGATTATGTTAAAGAATCGCAGAACATTGAGTAAGAAATTATTTGAAATTTAAGCAAAAATATGAGTTACATTTAAATTTAAAACGTTTTTCAAGCAGATTTTACTAAAACTTGTAATTACAGAAATTTAGTTTTAGAACATAAATTAAGAATACAAAAATTGATGTAATATCTCAAGAATGAACTAAAAAACAAAATTGAGATAGTTTAATTAAGAAAATTGTTTATATGGTAAGAAAATGAATAATAATTAATAGTAAGTAAATATAAAAATATTTACGATATTTTCAACAATATGTTTAGTTTTATCAACATTTTCTATGTCAACGTTTTGATATTTCTCAATGTTATCACCTATACTAGCATACGCTTTTAAAATCTAAAGTCATGCCTATCTATAAATAAATAGTCAGGATATCTTTAAAATATTTCATACATCACGTGGATTTCTGCAGAAAAAATATTGGAGTGCTTTTTAGAAAATGTTAATAAGAACATATGTTTACAATTCTTTATATTGGAAATGTATTGATAAATTGTTTCATTATAAAACTTCTATGGCTGTTCAGTATTCTTTGATCATGATCTAGAAAATATACAGTAAAACTATTCTATTGTAAAAGGGCGTAAAATGTTTTTTTTTCGTTTAAATTTGAAAACGACTTCTTAGTATCCACTTTTAAAACATTTGTTGAATTTTCTACCATTCAGTCCTGTTATACAAAAGCTTTTATCAGAATTCTGTGCTGAAAGAGGTTTCATTTAAAAATAGTACACGTTACATTTTTATTTGCATGGTACAATTTTAAAGTCGAGTTGTTTACATTGAAGAAACTAATTTTATAACCAAATAGTTTTTAAGCGCTTTTAATTAAATTGACGTGTTTCAAGCGTGAGAAGGATTTTTATAATCGGTTTCTCACTCACATTCTGATACCCTAAAGGGCTGAAATTCTGAATAGTCTTTTGTACTCATATGCTATATCTTATTTTAGAAATTTTCGCAATAGGCTAATAAGATTGGGCCGTTCAAAAGTTATTTTTTCAATTTTTGGCTGACTTTATCTGTTGTTGTTTCTTATGGCACTTGCCTTGGACAAGCTATCTGAGGTAGACAGCGATTTAAGCCTAATGAGCGTGTCTTGTTTTGTAGTAGCGCCAATAGGGCAATGGGTACGACTTTTGCTACTCACTCATCACGTTCGCACTCACACCCCTTACAGATAGAACAAAGAAGAATACAACTTGCCCAAACCGGGGCTCGAACCTGGGACACACAGATCAAGGGGAAAGAAGCAATAACCATATGCTATCAAGCTGGCTGATTTTGTTAACATAAATAGGAAATAAGTTAATATATGGTTGCTTGTTGTGAAATGTGTTGATATAACAAACTATGTTAAAGCATAAAATGAGGAGGAAATTAAAAATAAAGAGCTTTTAAATATATGTTTATTAGTATAATAAAATAAAGGAACAATTCTTCAGTGAAAATTAAGCAACATAACAACAAAATTAAAGTGTGCTGTATATTATGAGATTTTTTTTTACATTTTTAATGAATATAAGATATAAAATAATTTTTATGTAATTTAAACTCCAATTTATTAAGAATATTTCTATCATAATATCATTTTATTTTACTACATTGTTATGACATCAACAATTTTGATTAAAAAATATATATATAAAGTTAATTAATCAAAAATACTGTTTTTAAATAAGAAATGAAATATGTATTTATAAATAAAAATATTATTCTGGTGAATTTGAACATGTACAAGATTATTAAATACACACACACACACACACACACACACACACACACACA
>JAOUZG010048486.1:501546-516017 GCA_026289955.1 Argiope argentata
AACCGTTCGTAATTAAATGTAGAACAGTTGAAGCGACTGATAAATTATATAACGTCCAATTGTATTTTCTTTAAATATAAATACATAAAAATATTCCTCATAAAAAACAATAGGAGAAATTTTACATAATGTTTTTTTTCCGGGAAATATCCTGTTTCTATAGAAATAATTTATTTTTAACATTTATAATATGTTTACTTCATGTTCTCGAGCAATATTTGAAGTTTCAAGTGAAAATTTATTTTCTTCATGGAAGTTTTTGATTGTTCTTTCAATTTCTTTCTTCTCTACTTCTGAAAAGGACAAATGAAACTTAACTTATGACTTTTTATAAAGCATGACATATGAAAAAAGGATTCAGTTTGGCTAAGTTCATTTGTGTTTTAAATGTATCAGCTTTATCGCCCTCTAAATGCAATGCATCTTATATTAGTTTTGATTCAGGAAATGTAATTCCTGAATCAAAGGAATCATAATAATTGTTTTTATTAATATTTTCTTATCAAAAAATGAGTAATTTTGTGATATTATATAGAAAGTAACTAGTGGAACTATTTCAAAAATACATACTCATGCTCATGCATATACGTGTTAGAATCCTATTGCCAGCGTCCTGGCACCGAGGTAGCGCGTCTTTCTCCTGATCTGGGCGTTCCGGGTTCGAGTCCCGGTTCGGGCATGGTTGTTTTTCTGTGTGCTATCTACAAGGAGTATGAATGTCCCTCCCCATAAAAAGAGATTTTGAAAGTGAATGTGATGAGTGTGTAGCTAAGTCGTACTCCTGTCCCTTGATGGCGCTAATATAAAAGCAAGAGACGCTGATTAGGCTTAAATCGCTGGCTACCTCAGCGAGCTTGCCCATTGCAAGTGACATAAGAAACAACAACAGAATTCTATTAAAATTTTGATTTAATTAAAATTTCGAAACTAAAATAGATTTGTATTAAATAAGACGAGAAAACAAAAAGAAATAACTTATATTCTCTATTTCAGTTTGTCTTTTATAGTTTTTAACTATATGTCTTATATTACTTGATAAGTGTCAGAATTTTTAAAATGCAATCGAAATATCGAATTTTAATATTCAACATAGAGACTTTTATAGGAATTGTAGCATTTCCGAGCCATCAGGAGCTATCAAAATATTAAGATTAAATGAACTGGCTTTCTCAATCTTAAGAAGTATCCAATGTTTTTTTTTATTCCTCAAGTCAATATCCTGGGATTCTCGCTTTACTCAACAGCATATGAATGATTCGTAAAGATATCAAAATATTTCATCATCCTAATAAATTTCAGTAAAATATAATTAGCTGAAGATATTTCAAACTAACTGAACCTTTTTATGAAAACTAATTTCCTTTTCCCTTTAGTATACTCTATTATTATAAGATCGATATGCAGAAATAACATTAAATGCCACTAATAGGAAACACCCATTATATCACCTCAAAAGGTACTTTTCCTCGGTGTCCTTTTCAATAGCACACAGGGTCATTTTCTGTTTAATCCTATGGAATACATAATCTAGAGAGATCGAGAGATTTCTCCAAGGATAATGGTAGAGTTTTGGGTTGAAATGCTGCGAAGGAAACCATTTATTTCACTTATCCACCTGAGATTGACACAATTATATAGTCAAGAATATAAAATATCCAATAGGCCTATTGCAACTCCTGAAAATTAACTTCGTTTTTTACTATATATTAATGTAAGGATGGATGCAATAAAAGTAAACTATATAATACGTAAAAATGGCTTTATCGTTAGTATTTTAGAGTTACTTATCTCTGTTACTTTCGATTCTTACTTTTTTTTATTTCTTCTGAAATTTTTATCTCAACTTTTAAAGCCATGTAGTGCTCTTAAAAAATGAGGCTTGCTCTTAAAGAAAAATTTAAGAATTAATCAAAATGGAGGAATACGAAAATAAGAATAAAGAAGAATAACAAATCAAATAAAATGAGTCAAAATATAGAATAGACATGTGGGAAATATTTTTATAATATTTCTTAGCTTGTTCTTTAAGAATGGTGCGGGGGATTATTTGTTAAAATGGTGAATACTAATGAGTATCTGCTAAAATGATGAATACTGGTGAGTACTTATAAGCGTAAAGTAAAAATATAAATAAATAAAAAATAGTCCTAAAATATCACTTTCATCATCTCAATAAACTGTGCAGTATTTGATTACTTTTCTTATGTTTTTATTTTCTGTACTGCTATAACCTTCAATGTGTTTATAATTGAATAATTCTGAAATAAGAAAATTTAGAAAACACACTAACAACCAAACTGAACGGTTATCAGATTTATAAAAGACTTCATAGCAATTACAATTTTTTGAAAGTTTGTTCCAAATATATTCGTCTTATTAATATAATAAAATGAATTTTCGGTGTAAAGATTATAATGTGTCCCACTTATGAAATAATAAATCATTTCAGAAATTATTTAGAGAAGCAGGCTTTGAAAAAAGGGCACTTTTATTCTTCCACCATAAATTACAAAACATCATTAATTTATATTTAAATAATTATATAATACAGATCTAAAAAAAATGCTGAAAATGAAGTCGGAAAATAATACAGTATTGCCCCAAAATCTTTTTTTCTATTTACAAAAAGCTCTAATTAAAAAGAAAACTATTATAATTTGACATGGTTATTTCGATTTACTGGGAAGGTGGTTATAAATTTGCAAAAAAACTTTTATATCAGTTTAATTATGTATGATCATTTTTATTAGTGCTGGATGAAAGTTAAGGCGTCATTCCAATACAGTCACGTATTATCGAACATTTTGACGGTCATGCTAGAAAGTTCATATGTGCTCATAACTTTGAATGTATAAATGTATAAATATATGTATACATTCAATATGAATGTATACATATATTCAACTGATATCGCAAACATTTTGTCTTTTACATAACTCTGAAATAAAAATAATCTAGTGGTGATATATCGAGTGAGAATGGATGTCACTGTCCCCACTTTTAGTATAACTTAATCAAATGCCATTTTGATAGTGATCGAATATAAAATCTCCGTTTCTGAAATAGTTGAGCCATTTGTTAGACCAAAAAAATTAAGAGAGGATTATTCCATATTAAACTTTTTGCAGTATTTTATTCAAATTTTATTTTTTATTGATTTTTTTATAATCAGGGCAAGCCTCTATAACCACCCGTACAACTACATACTTTTTTAAACTCAGAAGCAAGATGAATGCGATCTTGTGACAGAATGTGATTTGACCTTTCATAACATCTATATCATCTTGACTATAAAGTCATGCTGCGATGATTCGGTATAATTTCTACTGAGCGGAATAAAATGTAATTTTAGATGTTTATTTACTATGCTACATGTATGGAGGCTTAGCTAAGTGAAAAATTGCACAAAAATAATATGTTTTAAATCATTTATTTTAATAAAATCGCGAGAAAATGAATTTAATCGGAAATGGAATCTTTTTTATAAGACAAATCTTTTCAGATCGACGCAAACTGGTCTAAACTGGTTTACTGAGCTATCAGTAGTAGTAAAGCTCAAATCCCGTGACAAGTGATGGAAATCAGAAACTATTTTTGGAGCATTTAGCGTTACGCTCTTGTAATTTCCTAAAAGTTACACATGGTTAATACTAGCTGAAAAAAATCATGGAATCCTTTTAAATTATCTAAAGTCCATTTATATTAATGTTTTTGCATTTTTTTCTTTTTCAGTAGAGTGTGAATCGTATTTTTATGTACTTTATTTCAATTTTTTGCAGCGTCTTATTATCAATATATTGATCAATACAATGAATATGTATAAAAGGTTAAATATGTTAGATTTTCGAACAAGGAATGTAAAATCTATGTTTAAACTTTAGCTGCTTTTCTCATTAAAAATGACCATCATTCTTCCTTGTTTGTTTGTTTATTTAATTTTCCTGAACATTCTAAAGCTTTTTTAAATGCTGCAATTATTTTATAGTTCTGTACATTTCTTTTCTCGTAAAAGAAAGGGTAAGAAGAAGGTATTTAAGATAAGATAAAATATGATAATTGCTGTGTGATAAAATATCATAACTGCTATTTTTGTAAATGGATTTTTTTCGTGCTTCCTCGACAATGTAATTTCAGTAAATGTCTTTGAATGCAAAAGATTTTATTATATGAAGAAACGTATACAGGTTATTTACCTGCTATATACAGAGAACGCAAAATAACAGAAAATAGTTCTAACGTTCATTTAGAATTATTTTCTAGAACAGAAAATAATTCTAAATGTTTAACTTCTATTATTATAGCACTTCTCAGCTAAATGCTTCTTGTAAAAGAAATAAGATTTTCAATATAGGAATGATTATAAAAATAACAATCATATATATGAAAATATGAGAATAGTTATTTCTTATGATATAAGAAGCAACCGACGTAATAATAAAATTTCAACTTTTCGACAAACAACAAAATAATAATTCATTTAAGTATAATGGATAAATTATAGCATTTATCAATCAAAAATATTGGATAAAATAAGTACAAAGAAGTAAAATTCTTAATAAAACGTATTAATACAGCCTATGATTAAATTACAACCTAATTATACTTAAAAGTTTATGAAAAATACAGACTTGATTTTCGCATTCGTAAAACCGTATTCAAAGGTATATTTCCTTTATGTCTAACCCACTTAAGTATATTTATTGGGCATTTTTTAATCTGGAAGTTAATGCATAAATCAATCCTATTTGTCAAATTTTTGGGGGGAAAACCTAAATTCTAACTTGATTTTTAGTAATTTATTCAAAATGTCAAAATATTTTTCGAATGCAATCATTCCAACCCTTCAAAGTATATCTATACTAAATTTGTTTGTTCAAAGTAGAGTGTTTTGTTTTGTAAAACTCCATCAAATACATACAGTAACATATTCTGCTTTTAACTTTCGTAGCGGTGAGATAAACTAAGTAGTAAAAAATATTTTATTTATTTACTAAAGGATCCATTTGTAATACTTTAAATTTAATAATTGTGGTATTAGAGCATTACAATAAATATTTTTGAAGTCAATTTAATTATATTCAATATTAATGATCTCAGTAAATGAAAAAAACGAGGTTTAATTCGAATAGATTTATCCAATTCCAAAAGCAAATATTTAAAATACTTTATAAAGAGGCATAAATCTACTGACTATTTTAAAAGTTCAATAAATAATATAGAGGGGTGTAGCAGTTTTTGAAAAATTATTCAATAATGAACATATTTAAATTAATACTTATCAAATTTTTAACAAACACTTTCAGAAATTGTCATGAATAAATAAACGGATGTTAGAGGAAACTAAATCGTCGTTTTGTCCCGTTAAAACGAAACAATACAAAGAAGGAGGAAATGGCTTTAAGAATTAGATTGTCTTGATTATTTATTCACAAGAGCAAGGAAGGAAGCAATCATGGGAGAAAATTAAATGTCCTTCGAATGGTAATGTAATGAGTTGAACGAATTAACATTTTGTGAGCAATTACTGAATTAATAGTTCGTTTAATGTTTTTTTTTCTTAGTCTTTATTTTGATTATGTAATAAAAAAGTTACATAAGTGTACAATGATTTTTGATGCACTTCTTAGCAAAATATTTGAATTACTTTTTCTTAACTAAAGACTGTTTGTTTCTATAATTATTTTTTCACAAAAGTAATATAATTTTATATAAATAAAATAATGCCAAAAATATTTTTTTAAATTTGATTTTAAACTAAAAAATCATTTTATTTATTTTGATTTCATTCTTTTATTTTGAATTCACTTTTTTATTTTGAATTTATTCTTTTATTTTGATTCATTCTATTATTTTAAATTAATATTAGTTAATTACAAATACTGTATGTTTAATAAGAAAAATTAATTTTTTGTGAAGAATATATGATGGAGATAAATAATTGCATTACTCAAGTAATAAATTATTTGGAAAAAATCTTTAAAATGTAACTGCTAGAAATAATACAATGTAAGACTATGAGTGATTTTTAAAAGAAATTTTAACTTTCATTATAATGCAAACAATAGTATCTTTTAAAATCTTATAAATTTTATTCTACTTATATTTATAAGTAAAATAAAGTACAAACATAAAAATAAATAGCAATATTTATTGATAATTAGTATAAACTTTATTTGCTTTATTTTACTTATAATGCAAATTTAAATATTTAATGAACATATTGACTTACCTTAATAAATGAAGCATTCCTGAAATGGGAAAATCAAATTTCACAGCAACACGCATTCATTTTTCAACTGATATTTTCCTTCAAAACAAGTTTCTATTAAATACATATATACCTACATTCAAACTGCTAATTTAAAAATCTTTCACGAAACAATTCATGAGATTAATTTGTATTACATTTATTTACTTCACAATTAACATGCCTTTTCATAAGCATATTCTTGAAATATTCAACATCTAATTTTTTACGAGATCATTCATAATACGAAAACGCTCCGCGTAAGATGAGCTCTACCTCCTAAGTTATTCTTGAGAAAGGCGTAAAGGTAGAATCCAGTTTAACTAAAATATCAGGGCCACCATCACAAAGGATCTTAATTTAATTGTACTGTAATATCAGGACGTAAACCCTGGTTATTGCTGTAACACTCTGCGTTTGCTCCAAAGATTACCTGTCACAATCTATCTCCCATACCAATTGTCTTTGCCGGCAAAGCAAATTACTCCCAAGTCATGCGACGTTATTAATGTACCAATTACTATGAAACACACACAGGTATGCTTATTATCATCGTTTTAAAAGGAGGTCTGTATAAAATGATGCGATGGTACAATGAATGGGAATGGAGAGTTCGGAAAATGGATAATTTTTCAATTATTTAAAATAGATGAAAAATATTTTGAGACACTTTGTAATATCAAATTAATTATAGGTTTTATTCAAAATTCATATTTTTCTGTATATTTAGGATGCCTAAAAATCAGTTAAGATTTGTATGGGGTAAAGAGATATAAAGTATTTAAAAGTTTTGTATGTCAATTTTCCACAATTTTGTTGCAAAATCCATGATTTTTGTGCTCTTTAAAACAATGATGATGACGTGTCCGCTTTACAACGGAAGAATGGGGGCATTAGCTTCTGAGAGTATGGATCCTTGAGCACACAAGGGCAGAACTATGACTTCTAGCTCATATGAAAACCACATTTAACACAGCCCCTTTAAAGGGGGGAGGGGCACATCGCAAATAGAACACTCACCCACAAATAGAACACAGAAGAACAACCATACCCTGGACGGGACCCGAAACCGGGACACCCAGATCACAGGAAAGACTCGCTACATCTGGGCCAGAACGCCGCCTTTTATAGCAATATAATGTAATATTATAAATATATAATTAATTTTTTTAACCTTAGTTCAATGTATAAAATATGCTGATAACAACAGGAAAATCATTCTAAAATGAACTACTGTTTCTTTTGAGTATTTATCGGTGTGTCATAGAAATTTTTTTAATGTATAGAAAAATTAAATTTCTTTGTTTAAATAAAATTAATAATAGGTAATTCCCTGATTAACAGATTTAATAATGTTGTTGAAAAATAGAAAGGACAAATTTGATAATATTTTTTTTTCCTTTCAACCTCACTAGAGCTATTTTGGAAAAGAATTCATAAAATGTTAAATTAAGATTGATTGAAAATTCAAATCTCACCGCATTTGGAAGCCAGATTTATAGATTTTTTTTCGTTCCGTTACATGCAGGTATCAGAAATAGTTGATTCTGCGAACTCTTGGATGATATCTGTAACTAACGCACAGGAAGATTCTCGCCTCCTTTAATAAATATACCTGTGCATTATTAACCGGATTCTACAGACAAATAATAATTCAGAAAATTCTATTAGTATTAGTATGCACACTTTGACTTTTTTGCCGATTAATAGCTAAGATGTGGTTAATGCAAAAGTACAGTCAACCAAACAAGCATTTAATGCTCTTTCATTTCGACTGATTTAAAGGAAAATAGAACACAGAGAAACAGTTGTTGTTGTTCTCGTGTGCCACTTTACAACGGAAGGAGGGATGCAGTTACTTCTGAGGGCATGTACCCTTGAGCGCTCGAGGGCAGATGTCTGACTTCTAGCTCACACACGTCACAAACCGTTTTTAATTTACGGACTTTATTCATGTATTTCATTCATTCATCCACAGTTCGTAATTTAGATCTGGAACAGAGAACGATAACTTATGACCCAGTGCCAACGGTGGTATTACGCCTGACCCACGTTCACCAGCCACCCCCACTTTTTGACCACGTGATTTAACGTGCGCCAGCCACCACACACACGGAAGAGAAATATTTGTAGTCATAAAAAACCACATGATTGATTCATTGCTTTTTTATGACATAAGGATAAGTGCTGAACAAGCCGAACCCTGCAAAGTCCCATACCAGACTGTATTTATTTACATAACTACGCTTTTGAATAATTGTGTCAATTTATTTGTAAAAGTATAGATCAATACATGGTGAAACCCCTGATGTGTTTGATTCCCAATTTCTTAGATATATTCATTTTATAATGTAATTTTGTGTATCAAATCTTATCTATCTAGTTTTCTTCGTTTCTTGGCTATAATGTTCACTCACTTGGACAGCCATGCATGATGATTCTCCAAATGAATTTTTTTTTCAAATTTCGATATAAAACTACAAATTTGATGTGCAGTTGACATGCAAAACCATCTAACTCAAATCGCTTTAGAGCTTAAAAATTTTTCAACATTTTTCTCTACATTGCAGTAAAATCGTTTTTGAGGTAACGTACCGACAAACATATAGCCATAATTCCAAAAACGGGGCTGGGGGATATTCAGAGTGATCTAAAACATGGATATTTGCAAAAATCTCGATTCAAAACTTTTTGATAATACTTTATTTTTATGTATTTCGTATAACAAGAAAATAAAAGAATTATACTTCGGTTTAATTATGAATCTTTGTGTAGTATTTAGTTCTTTGCTAATATATGATGCTTTTGTTTCTTTTGGCACGTGCCATGTACAAGCTTGATGAGGCAGACAGTAATTTAAGCTTAATCAGCGTCTCTTGCTTTGTAGAATTGCCAATTAGCGCCTAAGAGACAACCTCTTTTTACAGGGGGGGGGGGGGGACACATTCACATACCTTTCATATAGAACATAAAAGAACAAACAAGCCCGAACTGGATTCGAACCGTGGACGCCCAGAACACGGGGAAGACGCGCTCCCCCATGCCAGGATGGATGCTAGGTTGTTATATGACATATTTGTTAATATGTCATTTTTTTTACTGACATAATCTTTCTAAAGAATTGAATATTATTTTGATGGACCAGAATTGTTGAGATAGAAAGCATTTATAATACTTGGATTTAGATTAAATTTTTTCAACCTGTTCTTATATTGATAATTTAATTTTATCCATCCTAATAATAAGCCAGAAACTTTCTAAAAGTTCTGATTGATTCTGTTTTCTATGACACTCGACATTTAAAGACCATAAATACATTAGGCAGAATCAAATTCTACAGGAATTATTTCAGAAGACTTTCCTAAAAGGTTTAATTATTACACAGAATGAATGATTTCATAACTCAAAGGATTATAATTATTAAATTAATTTTCTCTTTGATCATCTCAGTGTACGTGGAATTTCAAAGGATGAGGAAGTAAATGTAAACATGGCAAAGGACAAATCAAATTACGACATGAAGATGAATAAATACACTCGTGAATTGAAAACAAAACGAGGATAAAGCGAAGATATAATTGGGCAGGACACCTTGCTTGAAAACATCAATCATAATAAGAAATTTTCAAAGCTTCATTAGTATATTATATTATAAATTTTTATTAAGAAAAATACAGAATATACCACAAAAAATTTAAAGTCACAGATTTTAATTCTATAATTAATTAATTACTCTGATCATTTTCATTATTTTATTAAAAATAAAATACGTTTCCTACAGAATTTAATTTCTAATACTGAAGGAACTGAAATTTGAAATTTTAGTTAATTTTCATCATTTGGACTTCTTTTGAAAATAGAAATTCTACTAATTTAAGTATTTTTGCACAGGGACGGAATGTAACTCAAATAAATTATTATTATTTTAAAAGATTATATTTTTAATTGAACATTATATATTTATTGTTGTTCCAGAACTAATTTTAGATCAAAATATCCCAAGTGAATTAGTACGTAATAAAGGCATAATTAATTTTTCTGACATTGTTTTAACAAATACTTACATACTTATACTTTATTATACTCGTAACTCATTTACAATATTATACAATTGCTTATGCTTTTAAATCATGTGTTAAAAATTCATATTAACGTAATTTTAGAATTGTAACTCATTTGAAGAAAAATATTGTAGATGATTTAATTTATTGCATGCAATAGCATGAGGGTTATTACTTTGTTTGCTTAAAATATTAGATATATTTATTTGTTTACATGTTTATATGTTTAAATCATGTGTTAAAAATTCGCAATGTCGTAATTTTAAAATTGTAACTCTTTGAAGAAAAGTATTATACATGATTTCATTTATTGCATTTAATAGCCTGAGGGTTGTAACTTTATTTGCTTAAAGTATGAGATATATTTGTTTATTTGCATGTTATCTGAGAAACGATTAAAAGTAACTTTAATTAAATAAGCATCAAAATTTCACCGATCAGAGATACAATATTTTTTTCTATTTTTATTGTGGCATAAAAAAAATTCCAAGTTTTATATAATAAACTGTAAAACTAGAAAGAAACTAAATAAATACTTTTTTTATTTTATATGCTATCATTTCTTTTCTTTTTTTTCTCTTTTTTTTTTTGGAAAATGAACCACCAAAGTAGTGTCTGATTACTTCAAAATATTATAGATCATGTAATTGGTTTATTAACTTTATTGGGAACCATGTAATTTATAACCCATGAAGAAACCGCTTCATAATTTTAAAAAAGTCATCAGCCTTATTTCCAAATCCAAATCGTCATTTTATAATCAAAATTATGAGATAATGTATCGAGAACCTGATAAAACATCGGAATAATTAAAACCTAACAAACCTCACTTGTACTTGAAAGTTTTCCTTGAGTTTATCGCCAGGATAATTACTCAAATAAGCAAGAATGGGGTAATTTTTCTAACAACCCCATGAAAAGTCTTGTTGCCCTGTAAGTCATTGCGATTTTTTTTATTTAGAAATTTAGCATTTATTGATGTGAAAAATCCCAATAAAGTACATTTCAACTGTTTCTTTGATTAAAACAATCTATTCAAAAACTACAAATGAAGTATTTCAAAAGACATATCCTTAATTTTAAAATTGATCAAATAACGAATGATAGTTACCTGCTCGTGGTTCAAAAGTATGCTGGAATTCTAATTCCAACTTTCTCTCAAATGATTTTTAACTTATACTTAGTTGTTTATGTTTCCAAATTTCTAATGTGATTTCTGACAATTTTAAGAATTATGCATATAAACACTCTTCCCGTAGATAATTAAGAATCAGCAAATTAATAAAAGAGAATCAGAGAATCAATAAATTATCTCGATCGATTATTCTAAATAAAAATTTTTATTCAAGATGCCTTTTTCAAAAGGAAAAAGAAATTGTGGTGCCAAATTCTCTTCCTTTTGAATAGAAATATCAAATTCAAAGCAAAGCATAATACAAGGTGATGACTTGTAGACTCCCCCTCACATTTATATTCATCATATTATTTTTACGACTTGTAAGCCGATTGAATAGATCTATATAATAGCAAATTGATAATCTTCATTTGAGCATAAATGCAGAAAATATTAAAAAATCAATGCCAAATTGTTAAAAATACTACATTACCAACATAATTTTCTCACGTCCAACATTTTCAGTTAAAGAAAGAAATATTCTATCTATAATAAAAATAGTAAAATATTCAATAAAGAAAATATAATAAAGATTAAAATGAAATCTCCTATGCATATTTCAATGTATCGTGTCACAACACAATTTTTTGAACGACGTGCTCTTGCAAATTAAATCATATTTTTATTCATTTTAATGGTTTCATTGAATGAGTCACTTTAGTATTGCAAACCACCAAAAAAACATTGTCTCGCATTTATTGTTTAAAAAACTATCGCATTTCCTATTTATTTCATTCCATATAATCACGTGCTTAAAATGACATTATTGGGGTTTTATTTGCAGCAGTAATTAACTTATTTTTTAAAAAAATCAGAGCTTTTGTAAATGCAATGGCAACGCGTTATTAAAAGATGATTTTTTTGAGATGCTCGTGCAGATAATAAAATTTTTATTTTTCGCCTACGGATTTTTATTGACGCTAAAATCCTCATCCCAAAAACAGCATCATATTCTGATTTTAATAACACCAACACCAAATTATTCATATCAATTACATTATCAAAACAGCAACAACACTATTTACATTTGGATAGAAAAAATTTAATCGTTTTTTTATCTTATATCCATCAAAATCGATTTAAAATAATAATAATTGAACAATTGTCTTTCAAAACTGATTAACATATAAAACCTTTCAATGACGATTTTAAAATATCATACAAAAGTCATACACTCTTTTATAACTGCTAATGATCATGTTATTCCGAAAATTTCATTATTTTGACAAGGTCATTCGATATTTCCTTCATCTGAATCAAACATTTTCGATACAATTCGTAATAAATATCGATTTTATTCAAAAATGTCTATCACAAAAGCCATTATCTAGAATTATTGATCAATGCTGACCTTCAAACTTTCTTCAAAATCGAATTTATGTTAATTTAAAAATTAGTTCTCTCATAACATCGACTTTTGATAAGAATCATCGTTTTAAGTGCCATGTGACATGATAGTGCCTTCAAACAAATGGAAAAAATGAAATATTAAAGCATCGGTTTCAATGGATGATATAGTTTTAATGAGTTTTTAGTTTATTCAGTACTGCTTTCGAAGCGTAATCTAAATGGGAAAGTAGGCCAATAAATTTAATGGCATTTAAAAATATCCGTGTAAGTAAACTTCTAGAATACTGTAATTATCCTTAAAAACTGTTTGGTATGTTTTTGTTGAAAAAATATTTTTTTCGTCTTAATATTTCTGTTTATAAAAGAAAATTTTCATTATAATTAAGAAATTTATGTATAATATAATACATAATAGTTTAAAACTGTGATTTTTTCTACCCTCTAAATATATGAATCCTTCAGTATTTTTTCATTAACATGACAACTGTCAAAAAATCGACCACTACATAAAATCCTAGTATATAGCCTTCAAACATTGGTGGATTATCTTTGATTGAAAACAAATATTGGCTCTACTATTCGCCAATATTTGGAGATATCGTAGTATAAATAGTAGCCATATGCAATGGCTAGATGGCTTCAATAATAGGTACTTCAGCGCAAGTATTGTATATACGAAAAATTTCTACATATCCTGCAAATGTATTCCCAAAAAATTACTACTTCTGCAGGAATTATCAATTTATTCTAAAACCATAAATAAAGATAGATAGAATAATTTAATTCTCAAGATACATTCTAACATCACAATTAAAGGACTGAATATCAGCTAAACATATTGAAAGATGAAATTTTAAATGCTATTAAAAGGATTTAACGCTTTCACATATTATTAATCAAATTTATCCAGCTAATTAAATTTTATTCGATACATTTTCCAATGCGAAAAATGATTTGCTGCCATAGCAAACCAGAACTTGATGTCCTCTTTGATTTTTGTGCAGCTGCGATTTTTACACGCAAGTGAAGAATCGTTGTCAGCTATATCTTATATGTTGTAGATGTGCCAGTGCTGTAACCTGTACTTTAATACATAGCATAAATCATCTTAATAATACATAGTTGCCTTTTGTTGTTTCTCATGGCACTTGCTATACACAAGCTCGCTGAGATAGATAGCTATTTAAGCCTAATCAGAATCTCTTGTTTTCTAGTAACGCTAACTAGGACCAGAGTACAACTTTTTCTACTCACCTTTCACATAAGATAGCACAACTCTCTTTTTTTAGGAAGCGGGGGGAAGAAGTACACTCACACATTTTACAGATGGAACATCACAGAAGAACAACGATGCCCGAACCGGGACGCCCAGGTCAAGGAAAGACGCAATAATATGCCAAGATATTCAATTTTAAAATAGCACCGGATCGTTGTACATCAAAGCTTAGCCCACACAACTAATCTAAAAACAGTTTATTTATAATATGTACCTGAAAAAATAAAATTAAATCTAGAGTTGCCAATTTTAAGCAATCATGGAAAAACATTATTATTTTTAAGTCATTATTTGTCTTATTAATTTAAGTCCTTAACCAGTTCAAACCGGTTTGAAACAATCACGAAACTTTTCTATGGTTCT
>JAOUZG010048486.1:516417-543653 GCA_026289955.1 Argiope argentata
AATCACAGATATTATTCATTTAAAAAATTGATGAATGTTTTTTTTTTTTGCGCTCAAATATTTTTTTAATTTTTTTCTACATCTTCTTCCTTCTGACTTAAATGAGTTTTTTTATGGCATGATGAGATTTTATAGAACGTTTTCAATAATATCTTGAAACTCCATGAATTGCAGAAGGTTTGATTAAATGAGCCTCTAAAACTTGTTTACATTCGATTATTGTTATTCGGCAATAATAATAGAAATTTCTGAGCCCCCATTCGTTCTTTTTTTCATACATAAGGAGGGATCAAATTTAATAAATTTGTTATTATAATACAATATCAACCTTTTCAAAGGATTTCATTTCCTAAGTGCTTCTGGTCAAGCAATCTTTGGCTGTCACGATAGAAATATAAAAAATTAGCTGGAAGTTCAGCCTGTCAACACCCTCAGGTATTAACTAAATTTGGTGTGAAGAAATTTTATTTAATTTGGGCGAAGAAAAGCGTATTTACTAATAAAATAATTAAAACTTTTATTAGCATTTAATTAAGATCAAAATGGCATATATATCATTGAGATTCAAGCATAAATACAATATTTTATTTATATATCATGTTGCGCTTTGGGGATGTTGCACTCACGTATGAAAAAATGAGTAGACGTAGCCTTTGAATGATATAATCCAATAGCATTAGTTTGATTTTATAATCTAAGATGAAGTTAAAATTTTTATGTAAAATTCATATACGAAACTTTACGCATTTATCCCATTTCATTTCTGGCTTGCAAGCTACCTCTCTGGACTAGGAATTGAAAACAAAATCTTTTATTTTCGTATTTCGATAATAATATAAATACACCTCAATCTTTTCGATACGCTTATAAAGTAAAATCTTGTCTATTGCTTTGAATAACTGTACTACTCACAAATCTATAAACAAACAAACACAAATCCAAACATAAGAAAGAGCAAGAAGAATTTCCTTTCGAATATTTTTGGCGATCAAAACTTTCCCAAGTGAAGTTTCATCAAAAAAATCGTTTTTTACTATTAAAATATTTTCTCTTTGAAAATTCCCTATGCGAGAAACGTGAATGCTTAATATATTCGGATAATCAAATCATAGTTCTCCTTTATAATTTAAGGCATGCATACAATCAAAATAATTTATTAAAAATATAATGAAAAGACATTTTCTTAAAATTCATTTTGAAACCAATGATATTCCATGTATGTGAATAAAATGTATTAAAGAATCATAATAATGAATCACAATCATAATAAATGTAATAAAGAATTATAATCATCAATACATGTGTACACCTGGCTTTCTGGCACAGAGGTAGCGCGTCTTTCTCGTGTCCAGGTTTGGACATGGTTGTTCTTCTGTGTGCTATCTGTGAGGTGCGTGAATGTACCCCCCCTGTAAAAAGGGGCTGTGCAAGCAAATGTGATGAGCGTGTAGCTAAGTCGTACTCTTGGCCCTAGTTGGGGCTCCTTCAAAAACAAGAGACGCTCTTTTCGGCTTAAATCTACTGCTGTATCAGCAGCGGACTTGTCCATGTTAAGTGCTATAAGTAACAACAACAACAACATGTGTACACTTAGTTTTAAATGGTTTTTAAAAATAAAATTTATTTTCCTATTATAACAGATTTATATTCTTCCTAAAACAAATTCATCATCTACTGATTTATTTTATGTTTTAAGCACCTAAATTTTTATTAGTTTATTCTATATATTAAATTTCGCCTTTATACTCTTTTTAGATCTGCATGTTGAAGAACCCTCAGCGCTAATTTATCAATTACATGGATGCTTAAATTCTTCTACAAACTAAATTTAATACATTAATAACCAGTGAATAATAAACTAGCCTACATTAACAACCAATGATTAAATTTTATTCACATTTCCCTTGATTTTATTTTAAGAGAAAATAAATAAATGTCTGTTGGTGCTTTTCATTAAAAAAAAGGTACCCAAATATTTTGAATATAAAATGGCAATCCATTACCCTCCTTAAAAATTTCAAATCTTGTTGAAATTCCCAACCAATGTCCGAATACTACGTCATAACCTAAAATGCCGTTTTAAGTGCCGAATGACGTGCCGATGCTTTCAGACAGATGAAAAGGATGAAATATTAAGGCATTTGTTTTAATGCGTGGCTCGCTTTTAATGAGATTTCGACCTTATTCACTAATTTTCCCGCCTGACAATCTGGGCTGAGATGAAAGCCGATTATATTTATGGCCGAGCACTTATGCGGCCATTTAGGGACGAGCAGCGTTTCGTAGGAGCAATTTTCTGTATGTTATACTTTGACAAACTTCCTGTAACAAGAATATACTTTCTCGGAAATTCCGCTTTGGATGGAGCACTTCCTGCAAAGATTATGATGTTTGCTCACTCCAGAACACTTTGTTTACAAAACAGAAGTATTAACAGGTGTTTACTCCAATATTTTCGATTAAGGGTTTCCTCAATAAGGAGAATTTTTGTTAATATCCAATCATAAGGAAACTTTATTTTATAATTTGTTGAGTAGAAGAGAAAAAAATTAGAATTTCTGAAATTTTTATTATGCGACGATTGACGGCTTCAAAAAAATTTTAAGAAAAGAAAAAGCATCAATTTTTTCTAAAATTCTGTATATTTTAAATTGAGAAGAATTTTTTTAAGTTTTGAGAATGTTGTTATTAGTGTAATAAAATACAAAAAAAATTTGGGTCATAAATAAAACGTAATAATAAAACATAAGGTGCAAGTATGAATATTCATAGTAAATTGGATATCTATAATTTGGATGCATAAAGAATAATTAATAGAATAATTTATTAGAATGATTCGATGATTATTGATTTTTAATATTTTTAATATTTTAATATTTTTGATTTTTTTTCATGACGTCCATTTTTTCTTACAGTTTCGATTATAGTCTTTATTCCTTCTTTGATTTCATTTTGAATTTCCATTATTTTCGATAAAAATTTACAGGGTGAGTCCTAAATTCGTGTTATCACAAATAATTATTGAATAAAGGTTAAAATTGAAATCTGCTATTCATATATCAATGTATCATGTCAGATGATAATTTCTTGAACGGCCAAGCACCACGGGCTCATGCGAGTTAAATGATATTCTTATTCATTTTAATGGTTTCATTGAATGAGTCACTGTAGTACTGCAAACGATCCAAAACATTTTGACCCGCATTTATTGTTTAAAAAAATATCACCTTCCCTATTGATTTCATTTCATATAATCACGTGCTCAAAATGGAATTTTTCTAGCTTTTATTAGCTGTAGTTATTAACTTATTTCTTTTTTTAATCAGAGCTTTTGTAAATGCAATAGCAACGTTTTATTAAAAAATGATCTTTTAAGATACTCGTGCAGATAATAAAATTTCAATTTATCGCCTTCGGATTTTCGTTGACTCCAAAAACCATGTTCTGACATGACAATACTTTATTAGATGTATTATTATTGTATTTAGTTAGCTGTTATTGTATTTGTTAGATGAGTTATTATCGTATTTTTAGTTATATTTTGTATTCATTAGATGTAATATTATTGTATTATTTATTATTGAATAAATTTATTAGATATATTTTCAATGATTTATTACAATGATAAGGTGATTATTGAATGTATGAATTAGATTGATCAGAATAATTTATTAAGACAAATATTTTGGATTTTTCTCGTCATGACGTCCATTTTTTATTATAATTTCAACTATAGTCTTTAGTCCTTCTGCGATTTTGTTTTTACTTCTATTATTTTTTATAAAAATGTACAGGGTGAGTTATAAATTCGTCTTCAATAATTCTCAATACAAGAATTATAGGTTGATAGAAATTTTGGTTTACCCGAAGATGATCAGAGTAGTATTGGATTTTTTAATCCATATATAAAAGAAATCGTTCTAAAATAGTCGAAAGAGGGCACTCATATACCATTCTGAGACATTTTATCATAATCAGTCAAACGTTATAGTAGCGTGATAAGACATTATATGCATTTATTTTAAAGTAAAAGATGCTCATAATAAGTACTATCACAAACCGTCAAGTATGAAGCACCATTACGGTTATTGCAGCTGAGTGTTTTATTGTTTGATTGATATTCGCTTATTCACTCGGGTGTTTGATTGATTTGCATACAATTTCTTAATGTGGCTTGTGAGTCAGCTATTTCAATCACATTTGGGATAATTTGTTATAAATTGGAAAGAATCTTAAACCCTCCAATCATATTTACGGAGACCAATTTTTTTCAGGACACTACTTCTTTTAAAATGAATTATCAAAGTTACATGACTTTATGACAAATCCTGAATTTTCGAATTTTTCAGACAACGAAATGTGTGAATTGAACTTTTTTAGCATTTAATTGAATTTTTTTAAATATATTTTATAATTCGTGATTATAAATTTACAGTTCTGTCAAAAAAATCAAAATTTTCTACCAGACGGCGTTTTGCAAATTGAATCAAAATTTAAATAAAATAAATCGTCTGCCTTGTAATGAAATATGGAAATTATTACATATTCTGTCGTCAACAGGATTACACATTTTAACAAAAATTTGAGGATAATCACGTCAAGATGCATTAAAAATTTAAAAATTTCCCTCCTTAAGCATTTAAAGTTATATAGATTCTTTGTAAAGATGATTATAAATAATAATATAATCATCTAAATTCAATATTACAATGTAAGATCATGACGACGTGCTGTATAATTTGAAACCAGTCACTTAATAATAAGTATGCATTGTTGATACTATAGTATTAATGTGAATGGTTCAATTCAAAAAGAAGATTCTTCGTAATTCGTAAAGAAATATTTCCTTATCTTTATTAAAATTTTTGTATTCAGCTCTAGACTTTAAACCTTTCTGATTTAGCTGAGTTTATGAATAGATTTTGTTGATCATTGTAATACTTTTATATAATTATCTTAAAAAGAATGTGGAAGAAAATGCGCATTGGAACAAAGCATCCTTCCTAATACGAAACAGATTTTCACATTACCATAAAAAATTATTCTTAAATCCTCAATAATTACCTTACTTTTCAATGAAAAAAACTGAATATGCTCTTATTTTACCAATTGATTCAAAACAATAGAAGTATTACATTCAAACATGATAAAGAAATTAAGATTATTCTCTTCATATGAATGTAAAAAGTTTCCACAACATATTTGTCTTTAGAAAGGATTGGAGTCCTCTTTCTTTCAAATTCAAACTTTCAAACCGTTGAACTTAATCTTCCTACCTGTGGAGTCAAACATTATTTTTATATAGAGAGGAAATTTGAATAGAAATGGTCAGTTCAGAAGCCACTTTCCGTATCTAACTGTAATTCAAAATTATTCAGAAGCCACTTCCTATATCTAACTGTTATTCAAAATTATTAAAAGCTTCTTAAGGCAGTCCTCATGTGTTAGTAAAGTGAATGTTAATCTGATTTAGTTAATTGCTTAATTAGTTGTGTAATTTCAAATATTTTTCTGAAGAACTTATTTGAAATGAATTTACTCAATGTCATTACATTACTTCCCATTCGTTTAAGTCCAAAATAATCAAAAATAAGTTTTAAAATAATTAAATAATAAGTTCATATCCATTTAAATATATACTCCATTATGAAATTTGATCTATTTTTAATTCTGCAATATTTACAGTAAAAAATGCTCAGTTTTTTAAATAATAAACAGTTTGCCCTATTTACACAACCATTACACATTCAAGATCATTATTATGGCAAAATTACGTCAATTAATTGAAATAGGAAACGCATTTTATTTTAAATAATAAAGTCGAACTGGTATCGGTGTTATGAATAAGTGCATTTTCAATGTATGTTTCATATTTATTACAATGCAAGAATTTAAAGAGCAGATAGAATTTGCTCACAGTTTAATACTTCAAATACGTGCTCCCCCCTTATTGTCAGGTTTGGGCAGATAGACTTCCATGTTGTTCTCCTCATCGAGCTACAATTTAAATATGAGACGTCCTCACAATCCTTCTGCGCATAAAAAATGTTAATGTAACATAAAGAAATAAATATATATACCAAATTTCTTGTAAAATGTAATAAATGTAAGTGTTAATCATATTTACATAATGACACCATACTTCGTAGACTCTAACATACAAAATTGAAATATACAAGTGGAATTTAAGAGGAACAAATGATGAATTTGTATATTGTTCAGTTGATGTTACTAGACTACAGGATAAAAATATTTTAATTCAAACAAGTTATATCGAACTACCTTAACACGCGATATACAGAATAGTTTCTTAGAATTAAAACGGAAAACTTTGAATAGGTTTTTGCGTTTGTTCTAATGAATACACGTGAACATGCTAGTAATATTTATTTAACAACACAGAGGAAGATATTCTTGATCGGCAGCACTATATTTTGTTCTATTTATAAATAATTTGTGATTGGTAAACAAGGATAAGACTTAATTTTTTAAAGCATTTATTTTCTAGGAGAAAAAATCAAAAGATCATGATAAATCATAGATTCTGAAAAGATCAGTTAAGGGGAAAAAACTGAATTCACTTCTAGAATTTCAGGAATTTACTACGAATAAAAGTTATGAGAGAATATATTTTAAAACACATAAATGTCTCATTAATAAGAACCTTATGTTTTTTAAAATATTTTTATTTTAATTAAACCTTAAAATAAAAAATATAAATCTTGCAGTATAATGGTCCTAATTATTTATTGTAAAGAAATATTTATTCCCATTGTCTAGCTCATGCATACATTAACAAAAAGGTTACATCAAATATATTTTCGACTTTTAAACGAATTATTGCAGAGGTTAACAATTGATAGTTAGAGAACAGCCTCGTTTAGCTACATTGATCCAGGAAGTACACATGTTCTCATTGTATAATATCTGATGAAAGCTCATGCATACAATAACTAAAAGGTTACATCAAAGATTTTTTCTGCTTTTAAACAAATTATTGCAGAGATTAACAATTTATAGTTAGAGGACAACCTTTTATAGTTACATTGATACCAAAAAGCACAGTTTTTGAACGAATTTTCAGATTATTATAAATTGATTGATGAATATCTAATATATAACAAATAAATTTGAAGAACACCAAAGGGTAAAACCAAGTTTACTCGCTATATTAATATTCCTCTATGTCTTAACCCCTAGAATCAATAGCAAATAGTTTTAAAAATCTTATAGGTCATATGGATTAATCACAAATGGAATGACTGTTTTTTTTCTCCTTAAAATGCCATAATAAAAAAAGGGAAAAATCTGTCTATGAAAATACATGTTATTGAGACAACAGAAATAAAAAAAAGGAATTCATATCCATATTCCTTATATAAAATATAGGCAAAATTAACTTAGACTCTGAAATCAAAGCTTTCCAAAGAATTGCATCATAAATCTGTATAATTGAATTCATTCACTTTGCTAATTGCAATGCTAATATGTCCAACACCCACTTATACACATTAGAGCGTTGATGTAATTATAATACCACCTGTTTGCCTAGGTATATTCGCTAGAGGAAGACACCTACGCATACAAGTAGGCGCGAGAATGTCACCATAGAAAGTCAGAGATTTACAAATTATTTTTTAAAGTACAACTTTTATTAGTAATCTTTGAAAGAAAAATTGTATGTCTAGGTTTCAGATTATAAGCAAAGACTTGTAAGAGATGAAATATTTATTAGCATAATCATCGTGGACTGAGAGACCAAAAACGAAAAATGTAATAAAACCAGTTTCTAATCGGTTGAATTGGCTTAGTGGCCTTACCTGATAATATCAAAGATATTTAAATGTTGATTGATGCCATAATATGGTTCCAGATAGATATTCTTTCCACAGAAAAATATTTTGGATTACGCAAAATGATAATTATGTTACGCCACACAAAGTTATGAATTAAACAATCATGAAGCAGTTATATTGTAATAAAGAAAAAGAATTATTTGTTAATTATTTATGACTAAATGTGATTAAGATCAGAATATCTTCATATGCTTATGAATGAATGAATACAATTAATAAAAATGTACTTATTTTTTAAAAGGCCAAAATATTTTTAAAAAATAAGAAATTCACCCCACAAAGTTTAAGTTAAGTAAATTGAAGGAAATTTAAATACATCTATATTTGCAAAGCAAAATTCGATTACATTTTTACTTCTAAAAGTAATATTATTCATCATTTGAATTTTTTCTGTTATAATATCCTCAAAGAACGGTGTCAAATAAGTGTATTCCCCGGCGCACACGAAATTCGAAGATCAATTTTATCAAATATATTTATTGATTCAAAACTCGAATAAAATTTCATTTTGCATAAATCAAACACATTCTACTTTTCAATCACATTCATGATTGCCTAATCTACTAAATCAATGTAATAATAGTAACAATTTTTAATCAAAGATGACGCCACAATCGCTTTTATTATTTATAATTTGGAATGATAAAATTAGCTTGGAAATAGTTCGTTTTCAGTAAATAGAAATAGTACAATAAAAGAAATATTTCACTTCTTTTGAATACCTCCAAGCAAGTGATATTAAATAAGATAACAAGTTTTAAAATATTTGGAATCAATCCAAGCTGCTAAAATCCTTCAGAATTCTCGCATATTATTAACTCAAAAGAAGGCGTTTACTTTGTAAACTAAGTTCAATTTAGGATTAATTTTTTATATAACAGTTATTTTAAATATCTTAAATAAATATTTTCTAAACCTTTATACTTGATTTAAGTATTTCGTTGACAATATTGATTGAATAGAATTACCATACGTAACATACATTGTTTATAAAATACTGTAAACTCTCTCTATTTTGGAGTACAACCTAAAATTTTCAATAAAATACATAATTCATAAGATCAATCGATCGATATAGATCATTCGATTTATATTCATAGTCGATTTATAATTAAACAGTAATATTAAAAGCAAAATACATTAATTTTCAGTTATTATTTATTTATAGGGGGCTTTTTATTTCATGTAGAATGACTGAGTGCCTTTTTTATGTTTAATAAAAAATAAACATATTTGAATTTTTCTTAATAATTTTAAAAAAATTTAAAGTAATAAATGAAAAAATTCCACTGAACTTTATATTCTTAGGATAATATTTTTATTGCTATAAATAAAATTAAAGATATCAAAAACTTCACATGTAATAAATAAATGTGTTCCGTGGATATTTAATATTAATTAAAGAAATTTTATATAAAATTATTTTAATAGTAATAAATGTATGTCACATACAAATATATTTTACAGATTATATTCAAAGCTTTACGTCTTCAAACCGAACATTTTCATTTCTATAAAGAATACTCTCCACATATTTTCTAAAACCTGTATTCGTTAATAATCATATATCATTCATTCACCAACTTTTAATTTACAAATAAGATCTTGCAACAGAAAATTATTTCAAAATTATTGTTAATTTTTTAACTTCCTTTTACACCCAAAGATGGCGATACTGCCCTTTTGCAAATGGTAAAGCGAAAGCGATTTTTTTCGTATACACCAAAAAAAATATGAAAATTGATTTTGTAAAGTTATTGTCTTTATAAAAGTTATATTGTAACTATTAAATAATAATTTATACACATTATAATAAATATTTTATTTATATATAGTTTACTATAAAAACAGGCAATTTAATAAAGATTTGAATGAGTCAGAATGAGGTAATCAAATGCAATATTTTATAAATATAAAAATAAAACTTAAAATGGATCTAAACACTCTTAATGAAATTCAGTAAAGTAACTAAAAGATGTCAAATTCGATAATATTGGTTTATTTAATTCTAGAGTAATTTTTAAACATCTTTGAGAACTAGCTTTCAAAAGATGAATAGTTTTAAATGATTAAATTACCAAGCTATAATATTATAAAATCTAAGCTAAAATGCAAATGTTTTTCCTGTCAGAACAATTTTGTAAACATTTATATATATTTATAAAATATACGTGAAGTAAATGTTTTACTTATTTAAATAACTTATGTAGATAATAGCATATTATTATTATTATTTAAAAAATATTTTGATAAAATGTAAATATATTTAATGTAATTTATAATGTATGCAGTAGCTGCCGAAACTGTAGAAGTCTTTTGACGAAACAAATTTAAGATTTTACAACTCAAAAATTTTACTAAATAAATTACAAATTTTAAAACAATTTAGCCGAAAATTTTGTAAAGCAACTTTTATAATGATATTTGTGTTGCAACAGCAATCACAAGAAAAAGAAAATAAACATAGAAATAATAAAATGACCATAAATTCTCACTTACAGCAGTTAACAGTTTGTTGGGTAACCTTTAATTTCAATTGGGCATTTGCAGGGGTGGCTCCATATAATTTACAAATAGCTTTAATTCCCTAACTGCTATAATTTGTAACTCAGATTCAATTATTACTTCAAATAATTGGGTTTCAGCCCAGTTTCTACTTATTAATTATTATTGAGCTTATTTATATTTGATCATCCTTAAAAGAATATGGTTTTATAAGATTAAATTACTAAACTTTAGTTTTATACAATCTAAGCTAAAATGCAAATGTTTTTTTTTCTTTTTTAAACAATTGTGGCAATATTTATACATGTATTGATAAAATATGCCTTAAGTAAATATTTTTGTTTATATATATAAAGTATATTGATAATAATATATATTATTATTTATGGTAGCCTATAATACATTTGATGCAATATATAATATTTGCAGTAGAGGTCAAAATTATAGAAATCTTTTGAAAAAATGGATTTTTGGCTCAGTTCGATGGTTTAAAAATTTTATTAAGAGAATTAATAAAAAAATTTAACCAGAATTTTAAGGAAATATCTTTTATAATGATATTTATATTGGAACAGCAGTCTCAGGGAAGAAGAAAATATAGAAATAATGATATAAGCAAAAATGCTCACTTATGGCCGTTAACACTTAGTTTTTTAACCTTTACCTTCAATTATGCCTTGCAGGATTGTTCCATGGAGTTTACCAACGGTTTTAATTCCTTAACCGTTATTATGTGAAACCATTATTGGATTATTATTTCAATTAGTGGGACTTTAATACTCGGTTTTTTCTGCGTAACAGATTATATCAATTTCTCCATAGTATTCGATTGGGTTAAGGTTGGCGAGGCTCCCAAAACATTCTGGTTATGAAATATGACTGTTTTGAAACCACTTTCTGCGAGCATCTAAAAAAGGACACTGAATTAAATTCTGTTGAAATATAAATAAAAAGAATTTGGAGATATAATATATCTTCAAAATGATCCCATACGTAAGGTTGCAGTTCTGGAAAGTACTATCCCACAATGTATTTTGGGGACATTTATATTTCCATTGATCACACAAATTCTGCTCATTCCTCTTGTTGTTATAAATAAACAGGTTGTAATAATTACTAGGTGTTTGACCACAGGTGTAATGCAATCAAGAGAGAAATCTCCTAATCTTCTTCTTAAGGAATTGACGCCATCGTTAAAATAGAGAGATACCAAATAGTGATATTTTGGTGTCCAATCCCAAACCACATTGTCCAATCGTTTTGTTGTCCTTGAACATTGAATCAGTCATGAATATAATTAACCGCCTTGTAAGTTTACAAAAATTGCTCTTTTTAAGTAGAATCCTTGTATTTAGACCAGCATCTTCCAATCTGCTTCAGGAAGTCCTCACACTAAATTTCACCTTATGTTACGCCATTTTACTTTGCATAAATCCATAGTATTTTCATCGATCACGTAGATGCCATCTTTTAATTATTTTCACCTCACTTTTCGTTTTACACCTTTTTAAGAATTACCGATTTGGATTTTAAAGTAATTACGTTTCCTCATACACCTATAAACATTTACAAATAAAATACCACCACCTGTAGTTGGGTTTCCTCATATTAACTACCGTTTCATTTATTTTTTGCGTTCTGATAAAAATGGCAGAACGCAGGGAGAGGTGACCAGCTTGATAGCAGTCACGAAAACGCGGGGGGGAAGGACCTCCTCTCCGCTCCAAACATGGCAAGAATTCCTCGATTCTACTAAAAACGCGATATCAGCTTATTGGCTGTCTAAACAATCATGCTCATTGGCTACATTCAATAGAAAAAAAAACTATCTCTTATCATCCGAAGCAAAGTATACTTCTTTCTTATGGTTATTTCGTTATAACCTTTATAAATGATACTTAAATAATATATTTAAATAAATTATATTTTTTCTTTAACATTATCTTCAATATGTTATACAGCTTTATAGACTCTTATTGAAAGTACTATTTTTATTACGAGCCCCTAAATTTCCAAAATGCATTTTTTTAAATATTTCTATAATATTTGGTCACTACTAAATATATATATACTATTTATTTAACATAAGTTTATATATTATATAAATAACTTATATATAGTAATATATACTATACTATACACTATTTTGTATATATTATTTATATTATATATATTTATTGAGCAAATGTTTATATTTATATTTATATATGTAAATATTTATAAAATATATATTTTAAAAAATATTTTTATTGGAAATATCTATACTTGTAACTTTTATCAATTTTAGGATTTCTAAAATGCTTACTTTCATGAAATAGAAATTAAGTAGAGACAGTAAAAATTAAATTTTCTGTTTTAAATAGAAATGTTTTAAAAATTATTGTAATTCCAAGATTTACGTTTATACATATGATATACATATATTTACGAATAAAAAAATATCATGGTTTTTTTCTATGCGTAAATATACATATCCATCTTCATTTTCATCTTTAACAGTGTAGAATAACACTATATCGAACTAATAACTTTGAAAGCGTTGCGTTTCTTTTCTTCAGCGAAACTCAACTCAAACATCAGTCTGGATTATTTGAAAATTCATTGTGAACTTAAGAAATTCATCCTTTAGAAACGTCGCCTTTTGAAAAGTATCCAGCATCTAATCTGCAGATTTTAAGTCTGGTGATCTTGAACAACTTTCAAACGAAAAAAACACGCAGTGGTTTTCTTTATCTTTCAAGACTGCCTACCTTTGGCGATGGTTTGTTTGCTGATATGACGTGACCTAAAACATTCAATGATAATCTAAAAAAGCTCGATATATTTTTAAAAAAGACTGATAAATCAAAACAATGTTTGAATTAAATCTCGATAGTTTTTAACTCCAAATTGATAACATTCGAGCTTCTGAACAATAGCTTTTTTTACTGTAGAATTAACCCTTTTGTGACTGTAGCTTATCGCTTCTAAAAAAGGTTGACAAAACAGTGCTTAAATTAAATATTGATAAGATTTAATTTCAACTTGATAAATTCGTATTTTTCATTAAATTTGAAAGAATCAGGAAGCGGATAACAACTAGCATTAGAAAAAAAAATGTAAGATGTCTTCTTTTGCCGAAATAGATAATGAAATCATTTTTTTTGTTGCAATTGTTTCTGTAAGAACAATTATTTTAAAAAAAAATTATTTGCAGACATCTATCTCCATCTGGAAAAATCTTTGTTAATATAACTATTTATAAAAAAATACTAAACGATCATTGAAAGAAAACTGGTTGTAAAATTATACAAAAATGAATCATAAGCATTTTTCATTTTTATGACAGCAATTTTATGACACATAAATATTATCAATTCTTGTTTTCGTAACTGAATCATAAATAGGTTTATGGCAATAAAATAAATAAACGAAGAATATCAGGAACCATGCATGATTTCATTGGAAATTCCCATCTTAATCTGGTTTTATCATATTTTTTCCCTACAGATGTCTCCACAGATATTTTCTGAAGTTATTTAAGGAAATGCATATCTATGAGATTATTTTTTACAATTATTTTAAAATACAATTAAATACAAAATGAGTAATATCATTACACGGATTTCTATAGTAGAAAGTCAAATGTTAAAAAATATATAAAGGTTTCTTATTCAAATCTTTTATATTCTGTAAACAGGAAACAATGTAAACGTGGAAAATTTTATTTTAAAATTGATCTATAAACTGTTATTTCATGTAATTTTAAGAAATTTAATTTTTTTCTTTAAAAAAATTTAAATGATAAGTAGTCAATTAGAAATAAAACATGTCTCACGACTGAATAAAATAAAATAAAAAAGGAACATGTCTTAAATTGTAGAATAAAATAGAAATGAAATATGTCTTATAAAGGAATAAAAAATAGAAATAAAGCATGCTTATAATGGAATAAAAATTAGAAATGTAACTCGTTTTCGAATTGCAGTATAAAACAGAAATAATATATGCCTCATATAAAAGTTTTAAAAATATAAACTAAACGCGTCTTATAATGGCTTATTAAATAAAAATGGAATATATCTCTTAAAGCTTTAAAAATTAAAAATGGAACGTCTGTCATAATGGAATGAAAAACAAAAAGGGAACATGTCTCATAATGGAGATAAAATTGCGATATACTATGCCCCATATTGGAATAAAAAAATTGAACCAAAAAAAATTGAAATTTTTTTATAACGGAGTGCAAAATTGAAATAGAAAAAGGTTAATAATGAGTTAAATTTATGTTCCCCTGAAATTCATGATTCAATTCATTTTGGAATCATCAGCCCATATTGAAAACAGAACAAAAAATTAAGTTTTTGTCATGTGTCTTTGAATAGTCCTAGAGCGACAACATTCCCATTGATGTACTTGATTTGAGAATTAGAACCTACTTTCCATATTTCTACCTGACATTAAAGTCAAGACAGATTGCAATGTAATGTCAAATAAAGACCATACTCCGCTTTTCTTCTGTGTATTCTTATTTTTAAACAACCCTTCGAACATGTAGTAAAAAAAACTTTCAATACCTTTTGGTCTGGAATAGAAATAATACATAAAATCCTATTCTGTAATTTGGATCTGAGAACATTGAATGCTCTAAAGTCCGTTCTAATATAAAATGCTTTACAATGTTGTTATATATGTAGGTATCGTGTAGCATTCAGAATATCGAAAAGACATTGTAAAGATATTCCATAATGTCTTTTAATAATTCAATTGGTTATTATTTTTATGGACCTGGATAGCCTGGTTGGCAGAGTGTTGGATTCGTATATCTTAGGCTGCGAATTCGAATCTCGCCGCCGAAGATTCCCCGAGTATGTGGTGGCTAATACTCGTTAAATTTGTCATGGTCACAAATTCCTCCATGTAGAGAGTAATACCGCTGGAATACTGAGTCAGAAATGATCGATCTCTACTCCAGAACTAAATTACCATATGTGGATGAATTAATGGAAATACATGAATAAAGTCCGCCCCATAAAAAACTTTGTGACGTGTGTGTGTAGTTGAGTCGTACTCTTGGCCCTAGTTAGTGTTACTGCAAATGCGGGACCCTTAAACGGTTTAAATCTCTGACAGTCAGCGGACTTGAAAAAGTGGCATAAACAACAACAATTATTTTTTAAATTTTTTTAAAATATTATACAAATGAACATGTGATTTTTTTAAAATCAATTTTTAAAATTATTTGTACGATTTCTTCAATTATTAATACCTGAACCAAGTTGAATAATTTAAAGAAATGCATAAGGAACTTGTACTTAAGCATGCCCTTTGATTAAAGCGGATATTTATAATAGAAAGTGGAAGAGGCTTCGTGCTAGATAAAAGAAACCCCTTTGTACTCATCGGATGAAAGTGAGATGTTATCTCATAATTTCTTTATCAGGAAATGAAACTGGTTTTATAAACTGATAGGTCTTTTTTTAAATGCATATAAGTGCTGATAAATGCATAAAAATGTATATATCCTTCTGATATTAAGAAGATATCGATTGTGGCATAAATCTTTTTATCAAAGACAAAAAGTTGGTAAAGTTTACAAAAATGAGTCAATTTCTTTTCTCGATAAATCGGAACCACAAAACAAGAGTGTGGAGGGGGGAGGTGCACAGCAACAACCTTTTTATCAGTAAATCAACTAAGGATGAATGGTATATTTGATTAAATCTTCAATGAAATACAAATTGAAATACCACAACTACACAGTTGAAAGAATAAGTTACACATGTTAGGGTATGTACGTCTACTATTGTGTTGTTGTTACTTATGCACTTGCCATGGACAAGCGCGGTGACGGCTGTCAGTGATTTTAAACCGAACGAGTGTCTCTTGTTTTGAAGTAGTGCCAATTAGAATCAAGAGTACGACTTAGCTACTCATCACATTCGCTAGCACGGCCCCTTTTTACATGGAGGCACAGTCACACTCTTCACAGATAGTACACAGAAGAACAACCAAGCCCTAACTGGGACTCGAACCCGGGACTCTCAGGTCACGACGATGGCACGCTACCTCTACCATGAACACAACAGCCCCTTGCAGATCTTGGCTGCCTCAATCACGTGTACTTTCTAGAGCTTGCTATCCCCTTTTCCAGTTCTTTATCCTCAGAATATTCAAATCTCTTTCCGTATCAACCAGCCATCTAATTGGAAGTCCTCTTCTGGCCAGGTATCCCATAGCATTTTTAAAAGCGAATATTTTAAGGACTTTGTTTTCAGGGCTTCTCAGATTATGGCAAGGCCATCTTAACCTATTGCTCAGGATAATTAGTTTTATATGTGGTCCTATTGTCAAAAATCGAATCTAGTTCGCCAACATCCTCCAAAAGATAGACCAAAGATAGTTCTAAGGATCTTTAGCCCGAACATGTTCAGAAAACGTTGAGCGTCCAAGTTAAGAGTGCAGATTTCACTTAGCAGAATAGGCATAATAAGAATCTTGTAAATTTTTATTTTATTTTTTCGACAATAAGTTGGGTCTTAAATTTTCAATCCAAAGAAACATTTATAAGTATTTTTTATTCTGTAATCAGTAATGATAGGTACAATAATGACAAAAAAAATACATTATTGCATCTCAAATGATTAGAGATCTTAAATTTAATGACCAAAAATAAAGCCATCTGAATGCAATATTCGTAAGTAATCATTCACGCAAAATTTGAGTAATTTTCGAATTGTCTCAGTTTGTATTCCATTAAATCATTGTTTTGCATTTTATCATTGTTTTGCATTTTTTGCATGTTATGTATTTTATTTATCGTCTATTTGATTTAATGGATAAACTCCCGGTGATGTCAGTTTTTATCTCATATTCTACAGCACAAATAATATATTTCTATTGTTATATAAGTGAATCTGCTACTTTATTCAAATACTAAGCCCCTCCCACAGTGATGTCCGTCTTAGTTTTCTATTCACATATTCTACGGTAAAATTATTTATTTCGATTTATTTTATCAATTTATTTCGATTATTCTGTTATTGGTCGCAAAATTTTTGAATGCCTTTTAAGAAAAATGATTCTAATTTTCTATTTTATCGTTTTGTTGTGGTTTAGGACACTTGTAAAAGTCCACTGACGAAGTCAGTGGATTAAGACAAATTTAGCTTCCTGTGAGGGTAAAGACCCCTGAGCATTCGAGACCAGAAGTCTGACTTCTACCTCATATGAAGATGATACTCGTAAACTTCTTGACAACGCTTTTTAAAAGTGGAGGGGGTGCTCTTTCCCACACCGCCCAGATAGAACACAGGATAATGAGCAAACCTTCTTAAAAAGGCGGAGAGGTTCTTTCAAACACCTCACAGATAGAACACATGATAAAGAACAAGCCTTCTTAAAAGGGGGGGGGTCTCTTTCACATACCTCACAGATAGAACACAAGATAAAGAGCAAATCTTCTTTTTAAAAAAGTGGGGGCTCTTTCACACACCTCACAAATAGAAAACAGGATAAAGAACAAACATACCCGAACCAGGACTCGAAACCGTGACTCCCAAATCACGGAAAAGACGCGATGCCCCTAGACCTGTGGCCGGCAAACTTATAACCCAAAAAGCGAAAGATGAACATTACAACAATTTTTAAAAAAATTGAAAGCCAAATCTGTTTGTTTAATAAACTTTTATTACACTAAGTAAGTAGTACACTAAATAAAAGTAAATTTCATACTTAATAAATATTTATTAATTCGAACAACGAGGCGCACTTAAGGAGCCAAAGAGCCACATGCGGCTTCGAAGTCGCACTTTGCTGACCACTGCCCTAGATCAAGACGCTGAGTATCATTTTAAAGACCTACAAAAGTTTTTCTAAGTTCTCAGTTATTCTGACAACATAAAATATAATAAAATTGAGCAATTATGTGAAAATTAAAATATAATCAATCGAATTATTTTGAATTTCCTTTTGATAAACAGCCTTCCTTTAGAACCAAGATCAACATGTTAATAACATTACATACTAATCGTCTTTGGGACCCTTTTATTAACCCCATATTAATGGCCACCAAATTTTAAAGGTTAATATTTCATGCAACTTGATCCTCCAACAAATACGTAGAAAAATATTTTTAAGCTTCAAATTTTGATAGTCACATAATGTATGCTATTGCTGAAGCTTTACACTATGCTGTTGATTCTACTATACATTTCATTAATTTTCTCTAATTTCCCTTTAAGTTTAATTATATTAACAGGATATTAACTTGAATTTAATTTAAATTTAATATTACCTCAAATTTAATCATCCCTTAAATTTAAATCCAATTTAATATCCCCTTCAATTTGTAATGGAAGTAATTACATCACCTCAAATACAAAAAAAAATGTTGAAGCCAACCATTTTCTTAGCAAAAAAATTATTGGTTTCATAGAAGACAAAATCTTTTAGATTGGTGTCTTATTTGTATTATAATTTATTTATATAATTTAAGAAAGATCTTAATGAAATTCAATAAAAATTTCTTGGACATAAAATGCAGTTTACCAGCGGGTGACCGAGCTCCGCTCGGAGAAAACAGGTATCGAAGCTAACTCGAATATTTAAATTTTCAATTGTGATTTTTTTCAATTGTGACATGCCATAAGAAAATTTATGAAACCATTGGTGAAAAGATAACCGGTCAAAGTGCACCATTGTAAACTATTCTAAACAAAGTTAGAGTTTGGAAAGGGAATTATATGTTTAATGCGCAATAATAAAAAATAAATTATTATTGTGCGTTAAACATATAAAAATGCAATTTTCATCACGTGTCTGCATGAAATGAAAAAATATATATATGGATATTGATATAGATGGCATATTGGCTATAGATGGCAGCACGTTACCACTTGAAAATTTAAGTAGCCATTATGGCAAACTAATAAAGTTTGAAAATATCCTATCTGTAACTTCGAACTGCTCAACCGTAGCGCTTCAAAACCGGTGCCAATCGATTCCCCGCGGCCAAAAACCCCAGACCCCCAAGTTTACCGGAGTTTATTAATTCTGGGGCGATTTTAGACTTGACAACCATTCCTCGTATTATAGTATAAGATTAAGAAAGTTATGAATAAAAAATCAATTTACAATATAAATAAAAAGTACTCCTAGTATTGTAAATGTGGACAAATTTGTAATTCATAAGAGCATTTATTGACTCAAATTTCATTAAATAGGATTATTTTCTTCATTTAGGCTATTTTTATTATTATACAGACAGGCCAATTCATAGCAGGTTGAAAACTAGTTATTCAGCTGATGATATGAAGTATATATATAAAAAAATATGTTTGTCTTAAATGATAAAAAGTTATTGAATCAATAATATAGATATTTCAATAGGTCACAGAGAGCTTTATCATATTTTTCTAGAAAATAGTATATTTCTTATCTATTTATACTGTCACGTGCAAAGAATTACTCTTATCCAGATTTAGTTTGCTGTGAGAGTTAACATAATCTTTACATTTTACCTTATTATCTGCGTGACGAGAGTGTGTTGATAAAAACTTATTTTTTTCCCATGCAATAGTCACGTACTCGTGGAGGTCAATTTTATTTTATTTTTTTAAGTTTATCTGAAATATAAGTATTACTATAAATATATTTTATAGATTTTTTTTTCAGTTGATTCAAATAATAAAAAATGAGATAAAATATACGGCATCGTTCAAAAGATAATTTTTCAAATTTTAAGACGATGTAAAATTTGTTTTTGTGTAATAATACTTTCGCAAATTAGAACAAAAAACCCTGCCAAAACTTTGTTTAATTTTTATAAGAATTTCAACAAAAAAAATCGCTGCGAAGTGCACATTTCTTTTCTCCAAATTATATGTGTATCAACTATGGTAGCACTAAATGAAACTGTGATGATGATGTGTCCATTTTATAACGGAAGGAAGGGTGCAGTAGCTTCTGAGGGTATAGACCCTGAACACCCGAAAACAGAAGTCTGACTTCTATCTCATATGAATATAACACACACTTATTATATTTACTTGCACAGCCCCTTTTTACATAAGGGGCACATTCATTCACCTCACAGATAGCACACAGAAGAACAACCATGCCATGAACGGGACTTGATCCCGGGACGCCCAGATCACGAGGAAGACGAGATACCTCTGAGAAAGGACGCTGTGAAATGAAAGAGTCTAGACTGTAAAGTGTCACAGCACATAACACAACCTTTATTATTAGAAGAGATACAGATAGAGATGCTCAGTTATATCTCTTCAGTGTTTTTTCTCCTTTTTAAGGATATTTGAAAATGATTCAGAAAATAAGTGTTTAAATTAAAACAAGGAAAATAATTCTTTTAAAATATTAAAAATCAGTAATTATCATTATAATTTTCATAATTTTTAATATATAATGTTTATAACTAATACAAAATTATATTTTTACATATATCCACGCCTAATTCAACTTCAATTTTTAACCATTCCTTTGAACATAAAATTAATCAAGCAACCCCATTTTAGCAATGTTGGCTGGTTTTCGCGGTTTTTTACAGACCATGCAATAATTCTTGTGAAGTAATTATGGAAAAAATGTATCAGGATAGTCATATTTAATTATTTCCAAAAAAAATTTACATGATCTGCAGAAAATGGCAAAAAAAAATCCTCATACATATAAGCATCCTGATACATTTTTTTTTCCATAGTTATTTCATAATTATGGAAAAAATGTATCAGGATGCTTATATTTAATTATTGACCACTTTATGACACAGAGGTAGGAAGTCTTTCTTGTGTTTTGGAAGTCTCAAGTTCGAGTCCCGGTTCGAGCATGGTTGTTCTGTGTACTATCTGCGAGATGTGTGACTGTGCCCCCCCTGTGAAAAGGGGCTGTGCAAGCGACTGTGATGAGTGTGTAGCTAATGTCGCACTCTTGGTCCAAGTGGCGCTACTTGAAACAAGAGACGCATATCGTCGGCTTAAAATATACAGATGTATCAGCGAGACCTGTTCATGGTAAGTACCATAAGTAACAACAACAGATTTAATTATTTAAAATTTCGAAATCGAATGCTAAGATGGAAAAACTCTAAAGAAAAAATAAATATTTTGATGGATATTAATTTAAATAAACGACAAAGATTGAAATAGCATACTAAATCTAAAACTTTGAAACTGCTGTTTAAATCGATTATTAGCAAGGTCTACTGCAATATTTAAATATAGCGAATTGGTTAATTTTGTTTTCTAGAAATAGATTAGGTTAATTTTGTTTTCTAGAATAGATTCTGTTTATAACTTATAATAATAAATAGAACTTTAGCCATTCTTATTAAATTTTAATACACAATGAATTCAGTCTTATGCTATATCCAGAAAATGAGCGAATCACTCTTTACATGTTGACCGAGTAAAGGAAATGATATTAGAGTAATCTCGGAAGGAAAATACTTCGATTTCATAACAACGATGAAATTTATTACAGAATTTGTGTGGTTCCATTGTTGAATCTCTCTAAAAATGAGGCAATCATTTTCAGATAACCTATTTAACTTTTATTTATTTTGCTTTTTCGCGTTTGTAATAGAGTATTGTACTCAATTCGCCATTCTTTTCTTGAATAGAAAGAATGTTGAAATTTTTTCTACTAAGAAATGGCAGGACAAGATGAGATAATTAGGCTGCAGTTAAACTAATAATACAATCAAGCTGTTAACGTTGCTACTAGCAGTAAAATCTTTCTGCAAACAGTAGCCATTTTGTCGAAGTAATAACTGTATTGATGAGAATATATTAGCCAGTTGGCTTCTACAAAAGTTTCTTAAAAGATTTTTAATTTATCACAATTTTTAATCAGTAGAAGAAGGCTTATTTTTCATGAATATTCTCTCTAGATTATTTGTTATTTACACAATTAAAGTGCCAGTTTTACACTGAAGTGTTTTACCAATCTTTTCCCAGCATTTAATTTGCCCGAAACCTTTATGAGGGCCAATTTCTCTCTGATAGTATTACCTCCCTAAGTGCAGAACAATCTTGTAACATAAAAATAGAATATTGAATAACATGCTCTAATTCCTAATAAAAAATATGTTCGTGACTTTCTATGAAAACGGTGTCTTTCAGTCAAATTTGTTAGCTCTTAATTTTCGAAATTTTCTCTGCATTTTTGTATCCTTCTATATCATAAGCAAACTTATTTACTTGGATGATTATCCAAAGTGTTCTACTTTAATGATTCAAATTTTTAAGCAAATATTTAAAGGCTGATTTAAAAGCAAATTCTTGGGTTAAATGCTTTTAACGATTATTATAAAGATAAATATTTTTATTAGTAAACATTTTAATAAATTAAATGAAACAAAGAAATTTAAAAGCATTAATAAAAGACATTTTATTTTAAAGTATTAAATGGCTATCAGATCTTTAACAGCTGTAACAAATGCTGAAAGTCGGTCAATTGCGATCCTTCCTAACATAATTTTAAAAAAATACTTAAACTTAATAAATTTTTATAATAGCAGTTTTAGGACAAGTTTTACTATATAATTAGGAATTTTAAGTGAGTGAAATCATTTTCATTAATAAAAATATATACAAAAAGTTATATTCCATATAAATTGCCAAAGATAGAATTTGCTTGCCCACAAAGTTTTCCTGAGAATAAACACCATATATTAACAAAAGTTTCACCAATTTACTCCTAAAGAATATAACTTAATCATCATGCAGAATAATAAATGTTCTAATAGATTTTACTAGAACTATTTTACGGTTTTAAAACATAATAGCGTTTTTTTAAATACATTTGTAACAAATTAGCAAGCATTAAAAAATATACATAAAAATTTAGCATGATTTTCTTCATTAAGATGTATAAGCATATCCAGATAATTTCGTATTGATACGATAAACCATTTGTATTTAATTCTGCGTGGGAACTTTGAAAAAGCATTATTGAGAAAACCGACTTTAAAGTAAAAGTTTTCGAGTGAGAAGTCAACTATAATCAAGTGTTTGGCAATATCGTTTTAATTAATTTACATATACGCATGCGCAACACCTAAAGAAATGTTTGGATGGTCCTCGAATATCAAATCTATATTAATAAAAATGCAACTCGAAATGCGTTGCTAAGCGCAAAACTGGAGAACGGCTGGACCGATTCGGATAATTTTTTAAAAATATTTTCGTTAAGACACGAGGATGGTTCTTATGGAGAGAAAAAAATGAAAAAACTGCGTGGAAAATAGTTAAAACGGCACTTTTCTTACTTTCCCGCCAAAAATCTTCATTTCCTTCCCCCACACCAACTGAGTTAGATAGCAGGAAGTAATAAATAATGATTTTTTTAGAAAGAAATACGCGAAATCAGTTGGTTTTCATTCATAGATAACAGGATGTTTATAAAAGAAAGAGAATAGTTGCTTTTATTATTAGTCGGTATGGATATATTTAATCCATGCCTGCTCAAAATAAAGTCTGGGCAGGGAAGAAAAAAAGAATAACAAATGGAAAAAAGCGTTTGTAGATAGAAAAATAGTGAAGGAAAAAAGGATAGAAAAAAAAGAAAAGAAAATAAGGGTGTGTATGTGTCACCATTATTTCCTCTGTGCGCGGCATTTTCCAAGCTGTTTTTAAACTTTCGCATCTCTTGAAAACCAATTGTGTCTTTATTTGCTTAGTGTATTTACATTTATGAAAATTTGAATCTCATTCTATAAAATCGTAGAATTTTAGACCTTTCCCTCCACCATTTAAGTAAAATAGCAATTCCGGGACAATCATTGTACGGATAGAAAGAGAAAGATTAGTAGTACAATGAACAGAACATCTGAAGAAAATAATACTAAATAATACTACAAATGAATTATATGACTATCAAAATTTGTTTGGTTTAAAAATATTTTGGTGAAAAACTGTTAAGAGACACAGCTACGTAAAATATTATGTAAAAATTTAGCCAGTATTCATACTGGCGAACCGACTGGTCGCCAAAGGCGGCTAGTATCAAATAAAATCATAAAAAAGAAGAAAACGAAATTACAACAACAAATTTCAAGTTATCATATGAGAACATTATTATTTATAAGTCATTATTCATCTTAATCAATTTAAGTCATTAACCAGTTTAAACCGGTTTGAAACAATCACGAGACTTTTCTATCACTCTCTAACCTTCTCTCTAGATATGGTAGATATACTATTTTCATATATACAATGGTAATTTCTTCAAACTTCAATTTTTAATTTTTCTAGCTGGCAAACGAAGTTTTGGAGTTAAACTGATTTTTAGATGAAATAACAGCTAAGATATCATAGTTCTACGTCAACCTTTTAAAACTACATCTGTTGTCAAAGAAACATGCGTAATAATAAAGCAATATTGATAAAAGCAGATCAACCTTTGAAAAATGCATCTGATTTCAAAGAAGCATATATCAATAATAATGCAATATTGGTAAAAGCAAGTAAAAAATATATGCGATTAAAATATGCTGCGGAATATTGCCATTAGTGCTTTATGCATTTCCTACGCGATTTCAAGCTTCAATTATTCCTTGCGTTTTGTTTTTTAAAACCTTCTAAAGGAAATCACATCATATTCTTATATGATAAAAAACGAAATCATAAAAAATCAAACAATTTCATCTAAATTTTAAGTTTATATAGTCTTTTAAATAAAAGAATTTTAAAACATTAATTAATTACAAAGTAGTAGATGCCTTTCAAAATATTTTTCATAATTTTTCTCTCGTATTCCATGAATTAATAATTTCATTAATTATTCATGTGTACATTTGTATAAATATGAATATAATTTTTAAACAATAATTTTTGTTGATGTGAGAAATTTGACATGATTTGAATATTTCTTATCGTCTTTTCCCCCAACCAAATAAAATCGAAACTAATCAGGTTTTTTTTATCGGTTTTCAATGCAGATAAAATCGGTTTTTGATGAATAAGGAAATCAGATTAATTGAAAGCAAAGTCCCTGTCATCCAATTGAACTTTGTCGTATTATTTAATCAAAGATGATCGTGATTTTGAACTCGGATCTTACTTTCTATTTATCATATTATCAAGAATAAAATTACCCTTTTAACTTCTAATGCTGCATTTAAAGAACTCAAGGTATTCGGATAGAGGCAAATAAAAAAATATAGCATTTCAATTTTCAAGGTTACTGTCAATAATATAATTCGTTCCGTACTATTAGAGGGTCACCTTCACAAAACCTTACAGTCACTTTTGATTTTAAAATAAGAGCCCCTGAAAAAATTCTGACAAGTTAATTGAGCCAATCGTCCAAAACCAATATAAAATTTTAAAGTAAAAGAAATAGAGTTTTTAAAATAGTCTTCATTTTTATAATGGCATGTCTCTCACCATATGAATGGTTCCGAACAAATGGGTTTTATGAATTTCGTAGGAGAAGCCGGACATAAGAACTTTTCTTTCTTGATGTTTAAAATTTGCTGAAGATTACTATTTTTCTGATTTATTTTGATAGAACTCCTACAAGATATTTCAACAGTGTTTCTACAAGAATTTTAAACCTGTTTCTTCAAGGAAGTTTAAACCTCGCATGTTGTCAAAACGGTTTAATTCTGTTTCGCATTTTGGAAAAAACAATATTGTAACATTATATTTATTTTAATCGCAGAATTACAATTTCATTGTCTGCGAATGTCACTTTCAAACTGAGCAATGTGTACATTTTAAAATAAAATAACATCTTAAATGAGGAAATATTTTAACAGAAGTTAGGTTTGACCTGGGAAGGTCGAAATTAAGTTTAAAATTTTAAATATAAAACAAGCGTTTAATTTAAACACATTTTTAAAGTTTGTTGCGTAAGCAAGCAAATTTAATTGAAATATTTTAAAGTTTAATCTCTATGAGAGGTATTTAAATATATGCTTAAATTGCTTCCTGATAAGTAGGCAATATCCGATCAAATTCTATTGCAAGATAGAAATTCGAAATTTTAGTTATATTAACGTATCATTGTTAAGTAACATTAGTACTATTTTGAGATGAACCTCGTAATTTTGAACCGTGGTCACATGACAAGGATGACACCTGGGTTAGCACCCCCTCTCCCCACAGCGGGAGGATGTTTGAATCTAACAGATATAACGTCTACCATTAACGTCCATTTCTTATTTATGGTTAAAGGAACCCCCTTAACCATAAATAAGAAATGCGATGTTTTCTTTTTAAAAAAGAGTGCAAGAAAAGGTTTCGTGAGATGATTTAAAAATCTAAGTAAATTATTTATTTTTATTTAAGGTGTACATATATAATATATTCAGTATATCCTCTCTAACTAGGGCTCAACAATTAATTTCTAAAATTTGTTAATTGGCATTTATATCAAATTAAAAAAATGGTCTAAATGAAATAAATAATTATATTTTAAATTGTTTGAACCAATCTATGCTCTGATTAATTACTAATTTTTTAATTAATCTTTACATAAATTAAAACTTACTGAATCACAAAAATTTGAATGTCTGTATTCTATAAAAACGAGGGTTTGAACTTCTTCCTAGAATAGATTATCTAAAATAATGTATTTGTTAAGAGTACTAAAATAATCATATTCAAAGATTTCTTAGGCTTGATCTCTGAAGAAGAACAGTTAGACTGTCAATTGATCTGGATATGATTTATAGAGTCGGAGAGCTATATTAAATTTAGATTTCATAATTGCTTTAAGAAATACACTGCCGAAATAAAACAATATATTGTTTACAGCATTTAAACGTTTTGTTAAATCACAATCACACACACACACACACACACACACACACACACACACACACACACACACACACACACACACACACACACACATATATATATATATATA
>JAOUZG010048486.1:552441-590420 GCA_026289955.1 Argiope argentata
ATAGTGGGTTTGTCGTTTTTTGTGCACGAGGAATGACTGAATAGTGGGTTTGTCGTTTTTTGTGCACGAGGAATGACCGGGCAGAGGGTTTGTAGTTTTTTGTGCATGAGGAAGGACTGAATAGTGGGTTTGTCGTTTTTTGTGCACTAGGAATGACCGGGCAGTGGGTTTGTCGTTTTTTGTGCATGAGGAATGACTGGGCAGTGGGTTTGTCTTTTTAAGTGTGGGAAATGACTGAGCAGTGAGTTTATCGTTTTTGTGTATGGGAAAAGCTTGGGCAGTGGGTTTGTCGCTTTTGTGTATGGATTGTTTGTGGGAAATGCTTGGGCAGTGTACTCGGCGTTTTTGTGTGGGAAATGTGTGGATTGTGTGTCGCCTTTGTGTGTGTGGGAAATGTAAGGGGGAAAATGCTCAGATAGCTGCTTGAAGGGACCATTTTTTTTATACTTAATAAAGAAACAGGGAATGAAAAATTGTCAAGACAAAATCGAAGAGTACGTTGAGAATTAAGTACATGGGCCACATTCAATAAGATCTCAAATCAAAGGGGGGAAAGTTGAGTTTGATTAAAATAATAAATGCTAGAATTTTTATTTTTAGTATGTATTCAGTTCAAGTTACGATGCAGCAGTTTCGTTATTGATGAAATTTATATACAAGAGACCAAATTCATTTGTATTTCAAGTGCCATTTTCCCCCTGCATAGTGGAGCAACTTTAGACTAAACAATAACTGATATAACAGAAGAACAAAATTTGAAGCAAAAGGCTATTATTTATAAGCAAATAAAAAAAACTCGAAATGATTTCATTCTTTTTTTAAATGATTCATAGTGTTTGAACAACGAAATCCGTTGCTCTTTCAGAATAGTTCAAGTTGTTTCTTTGAGTTCTCTGGTTAGATAAAAATTTTACACATATCCTATGAGAGTCCATTAGGTGTGTACGGACTAAGATGATCTTTACCCTCATTCATTTCATATTAAGGGGAACTTCAATTAAGCTTATCCATTTTAAATAAGTTTTATTCTTTTACTCGATATCAGAATTAATGAATTCTGTGGACATAATGCATTTGAGAACTTTCATAAATTTTTCAAAATCATTATTTAGCATTACAGAAAATATTCACCAAGTAGTTCAGGAAAAATTAATCCTGTTTGTATCATGTATGCCTTATACTATTATGGATGAGCGGTACGAGAAAATTATCAAATAGCACAATATAATCATAGTATTTAAAAAAATCATTTAGGAAGATTTGATTACTTATAGAATTCTAATATCTGAAATGGTATTGTTTAAATTTTGCTCATTAAATTCGAGTTTATAAAACTAAGGCAGGTTTCATTCGATGAATTGAGATCCAGCTTTTCTTCGACCATTTAAAAAAATGCAGTATACTAAAATCCTGATTCAGTCATTTGCTTTGCCCTGGAAAAATCACTGTATATTGAATTTTAAATGTAAAGCTTCTTAGTTATGCTTAGAACCAGTTGTCTAAACCATTTAATTTTCAAATCGAATCGAACGTTATTATTTGCAATTTGAATTTCAATTAAAAAGGTAAAAATAACGGAAATGGAAATTTTTAATGAAGTATTGTTTGAGAGATTACTTGAATTCACGTGAATATAAAATCTTGTTGATGTAAAAAATTTTAATTCAGGTTCAAATATCTTGCCCACACAGAGTCGGCACTTTTCAGTAATGCGTTGTAGATTCTTAAAATATCTAATCACAAAAGCAAGCTATTACAAAATAGGTAAAACCACTTCATCCTTGTAATAAATGCAATGAATGTACTTTTAAACTGATAAACGTTTACAGTACGATATCCGACCGTTTCGCATTTAACGCAACTTCAAAATATAAAACAGGAAAAAAATTTTGGAAAAAACAGTCCCCGAGTATTAAAATGTAATTATTCCTCTAGATTAAAAAATATTTTGAAATATTCTTTTAAAAAGCCTTAACACTATGCTCCTCGATTTTTAAATTTGAATCAATTTGTTAGACATCAAATTAAAATGAAAGACTCTTTCGTTGGCATACAAAATAAACTTGGTTATTAAAGCTTTGAGTGCTATTCTAATAGCTTCTATTTAATTCCGAACTTTTTAATATTCTCAACTTACTATCAAATTATCAAACCAAAATTAAGGCAGTTTTATTTCAAAGTTGAGTGTTCAAAATCTTTAATTTCTTGCAATATTTTAACCCATGATGTGCTAAAACGCTTGAGCTCAATGACATACTTTAGTTTGTACGAATATCTATTTATACTTTATCAAACCTTTTAAAATTATCTATTTTTTGGACATTATATATCGAATTTTAAAATCATTTCCTTAAATGTTACTCGAAAATACTTAGTTGAGATATGATTTGGTTGTAAATGTGCCACTCCTTTTTGTGATTTAAATGTCATAATTTCTAAGTTCTTTTATCGAAAGCTCTTCAGGATTTTAAGCCCAATTTAGTTTTAAATCGGGAAATAAGCTCATTTGCTCTCACTCTATCGTATTCATTTGAGGCTTAAAACTGACTTAATTTTGATGTCGATAATTCTATTGACACTGTTCCCAGAATTACAATCTTTTCTCTGTTTTAGCATTACGTTTCTGAAAGCAACTCATCCAAATACTCTTTCAATATCATAAATGAAAATATATAATGAGACAGATTGAATTTATTTAATAAAGACCTTAAAACTAAAATGCTAAAATTGGATTATATTCTTAATTTAAAGCTTAACATGATGTAAAAGAATATTTCTCTAAAACAGATATCTAAGGATATTTCTTAACAAAATAAAATCAAGATATAAAGGATTCAAAGTTTAGTAATTCTTATTTTAAAAATTAACTACTGCAAACAAAAGTTTGGATTTCAAGTTTTGACTATATCTGAGATCTTAATCCTTAAAATATTTTAGACTGTATGTAATAGGACTTAATATTATGCAATAACATGCTGAGATCATAAGGAACGAATTTCCAACTAGAATATTAGTTGAATTTATTTTGCATCTTATTCAAGGAAAACTATTTAAGGCAGAAGTTATAGTCAACGCAATTGATATTCTTTAAAATAATTAGTTTAGAAATGGATTAAGGATTACTTGATCAACTTCTGTATGATTTTCAAATGCTATGACTAATTGATACTGATGATTTCTTGTATTTCTTAAACCCGTTAATGTGTATTTTTAAGTATTGAAACAAATCGAGGCTCCCTATGAATTTAATATTTAAATATAATGTGTTTTTAGATGATTTTGTACTCCTTTCTAAATATTCTTAAAAACTTCACACACTTCAATAAATGAAACCAACCAGATTATATAAAAGTGGATTTTCTTTTAAATATTACATTAAAAATATCAAATATAAATTTGCTTTATCGATTTATTATAAATGTTTATGATCGAATATGTTTTGCTTAATTATAGCAAAACATATTAAACAATTAATAAGTTTTATAGTTTATCTAATGTTGGCAGTATTAACATAAATAAATTTCATTAATTTTAAATTTTAGAAATTGATATTTGAAATCGTTTTAACTAAATTTGTTGGAAAACAAAATCTTTTAGAATTTTACGAAGAAACATTTCAAAAATTATAATATGCTTGTTTCCATCCTGTAGCATAATTGTTTGTATAATATAATCAAATATAAAATTTTACTCGTATTTCGTAACGTAATCGGCCAATAAATTCGAAACATTCTTTTTTTCTGGGCATTACTTTCACAATTTCGTATTAAGCGTTTCATATTAATTTATGTAGTTTAACCATTTGAAAAAAATGAATCCTGTAAAAGGATCTTACTTGAAGTTAATTATCACATAATCACAAAACTAATTTAAAATTTTGAGGCCGAATTTTTTTTTTTCGAACCAAACGGCGATTTTCGAGCTGAGAATTCTACAAACGCCAAAGTGGCTTAAAATAATGTTAGCATAAAAATAAGCGACTAGCTATCCTACATAGGGGAAGAAACTGGCGCTCCAAATATTTCTTGGCCAGAAAATTAGTTTCTTTGGTCGTCAAGCACAAAGGACAACCTTACTAGCTCAAGATCCATTTTCGCCGATCCAGTCTATTCGAAGCAATCTCGAAATGACGCACATCAATCTTTCTTTAAAAGAACATCGAATTCTTACCAGTAAGTAGAAGGATCATTATAATTTTGTAAACAAAAACTAACATTTTAATTGAAGATACTGAGTTCTTTATCATCTAAAACTATAAAAATGATTGCTGATTTTTAATTTTGGCTTGCTTACTAATTTTCTTAAATGAAATGACTATCTAGAAAAAATAAATAGTAACTAAAAGCTCAAGTGGGCATTAAAAAATCTTTCTATTCTAGGCAAATTAATAGCAAGGATTCTTAAAACTTGAAAATGTTTCTACTTTTGTCTCTCTATTTGTACTATGCTTTTTTACTCAAAACAAATTTACTTTCAGAAGGAAATTACTTTTTGAGAATATATATAACATATAGCTCTGAATATTTTAAAGGATACTCTATTCTTTTTATTTCAGATACGAAATAAGCTTATTGTCAAGATGAATATCTTCAAACAAGAAAATATCTGTTCTCCAAAGCTTCAAATTTCCCTTGGTAAATATTTGCAATATTCAGCATTAAAAATGTTTTACTTTAAACTTGAAACTGTTTTTTTATTACTGGCGTATTCATTTATTACATACAAGCATCAAACTGCACCTGTTAATTATTTTTAAACTTGAAGTAAAAATTAATTCCAAAGTGGTATTTTTCGCAATAACTTCTGCAACTATTATTGCAAAAAAATTTCATGAAGTTTCAAAAATTTAGAAACTTTGTTATTTCAGTTAGCATTACTAAAAATTCTTATCTTAAAAATATCTAAATTATTATATTGCTCTCTCAACCGATTTATTTCACCAAATATTTAAATCCGTGATTATCTTTCATAGTTGAAAGTTAAGAAAACGGTTGGTATTTAATATTTTTGTATTTTATTACAATTTTTTTTAAAAAAAAAATCAGATGAATTGCGTTTTAAAACATATGAGCTAAGCATTTGTTGTTAACAACGCTATATCACGGGTCTATTCTCCATGAATAAACGTCCTACACCAATTGAATGAAATATAGGCATGGTAAGTAAAGTGGCACAACTTGAATATCTGAAGTTGATAAAATAATGGTAATGAAATGAATTATAAATATTTAACTGAAATGAAAAATAACCAATATCCGTGTAAAATTGGTTATTTCATGTTTGTAATATTCAGTGATGACTAATCTATAATTTAGAGAATAAACTTACATGAAAATAAGAGGAAATTGATATTAAAGAGTTATGAGAAATTAATAACATAGTTCAAATGTGTATAACTTTTAACTTCCGAATGATAATGGAAAATTCCATAACGAGCAAAACTAGTAATTAATTTTAGTTTCTAATAAAATATTAAATTTAAAGAGCAAGATTTCAATTATGTATTTTATTGTATGTTGTATTAACTGATATGATGTTCTAATATGCATTTCTATAAAGAAATAATTGTTTTCCGAGTTGCTCACTTGCAAATGCATTTTTAAGTATTTATGAAAATAAATTATTACCTTAATAGGAATGTATTGCAGGAATTCGAATTTATAATATGCTATTATAATTTGTCTTGAAATGCTATGACATACGTATGATTTAAATATTTAATCTTCACTTTCAAACGTACCTATTATTCTTAGCATTCATTCATCTTAATAGGTCAATTCGTTCAAGGCAATTATTTATCAAAAATTGTGAAAATAAATTGCTTTAATAAAAATTAGTTTCATTTAAAAATGGTCAATAACCATAATCTTCAAATGAACCCGCAATTACTTATTAAAAGGGCTAGATTCGAAAATTCTCAAAGGCTGTTACACTCTAATCAGTTCGATTAACGCATTGCCTTAAATAATTCTTTGATTTCTTCTCAGCTTTTGCCATTTCTTTGCAATAATGGAAACATATCAATCAAATACAGATCTTGGAAGACACAGAACTATCCTGACACTCCTAAAGATGCCAAACTATTAAAGATGGCAGATGCAAGCTGTTGAAATATTCTAATTTGCTGATTTTTGTGCAACAAAAAAAACTCCGACGGAAGGAAACTATTGACAAATTAATAGATCTGAAGAACGTAAAATACCATATTATTCACCAACTCATAATCTTTCTACTAGAGGATTTGTAAAACCTTTTGCAACAGATAATTTTTGTCGAAAATTACAAAATTAATAGTAACATCATTAAAGTTTGTTACAAGACTAATTTTGCAAAAGTCTTGATTTTAAAGCTATTTCATTGATAAATAATGTACGCTTTGTAAGAATTTGTGAAAATCTGTATATTTGCTTAAGAATATATATTGTATAAATCCTACAAGCAAAATATTTCAGATTTTTAATAAACTTTTTTTTTTGTCTGTTGCCGCTGCAGCTAAAATTTTCTCTTCAGTGAAACGTTCCTGCCTGCTTTCAATTTTATGAATATTTCAGAAAAATATTCACCAAATGAAGCTTTTGTCTGTAGATATATCGATTGTTCTCGCTCTTATCGGTTTGTTAATTTCTACGTAAAAATTAAGATATGGCAAAGGCATTAATCGATTCATAAAATTTTAGTCACTGGAACTGAAATCTAGACAATGCAAAAATTCTTGACGCATTTTCTTTTATTTTATCTAATCTAAATATTTGAATTCTGTAGTTTCACTGCATAATTTATATAACAAAGGAATAAGTTGCTGATTAATAGTCAATTAAGTCGGATGTCTATCAAATGTTCAAAGTGAATCTAAAATTTCTACATTCGAACCAGATAAGTCTGTAATGATTTGGTAAAAATATTTGAACTGTTGAAGTAAAATCATCATTAAATGAGTTTACAAATTTATTCAACAGATTCAACAACAAATTTACTGTTTGAGGTTAATTTGGTACAACATGGTCAAATAAGAATTCGGTATATTAATCCCAATTAATGAAATCAAACTGAACAAGCACTTAAATTTGATGATTAATTCAAGTGCATTTGCCTAAGAATGATCTCTTGATTTTCTTTATAATAATGTAGCTTTATATTTAAATAATTCATAACAAATATAAAAAAAATTAGCTAATTCCTAATTTGATATTCTCTTCGTTCATTCACAAAGATTAAGAGGGTACGCGATGAAAAAAATGTCATTTTGTTTTGCAATTATAATAAGTTTAATTCCTGAAATCTAACTTTCAGCTTATAAAAGATGGAGCAAAAAAAAATTATCATGCTGTCTTCAACTTTAAGCGTCTTAGTTTTAAGTCTTCAAATACTGTGGTAAGGATATGATTTCTTTTTTGCTTGTGTATTCATGTAACTGCAACGACAACATATTTTATAATTTAGCTTGAAATTGTTATTTATCTTTTGGTATTAATAGTTTCTTCTATATTTACAAGAGCACCACTTTAAAAATAATATGGCATATGCTGATAGCTTTTGTTACAGTTCTGATTGTTTTTCTTGATTCTTGTTTTTTTCTGATTGTTTTACAATGTATTTCTTACTTTAATATGGCTGCAATTTCCCATACTCTAAAGAATTAGTATTGCTTATTGTTTAAAATGCCTTTTCCTTCAAACCATATAATTTAAAGTAATCAATATTTGTTTTATGTTAGCGATATTTGAATAAATTAAATACAATCAGTATATTACAATCAGTCTTGTTAAAATATTTTTTTATTATTCCAACTGTTAAATATTTTTTTTTCTCGAGATGTTTCAAGAATCATGTTTGAAAAGTAAAATTATGCTATCAATTCTATTTTGATATATTTTAGATTTTTATTTTCACTTGTTTAATACATGTAAGGACGGAGTTTGTGAAAATTATTTTTATAAACTAAGTTGCAAATATTTGTAGGATTGTATTATCTGTGCAAATATTTTACTATAGTAATTATCTTTTTTTAATTTGTTGATTATATAAACTTTGATTCTATATTAAGTATATCATTGAGTGGGGAATTTCAGACACAGCAGGTTTCCATAATATTCAAAAATATAAATAATAAAATAGTAAGGGGGAAATAAAATAATTCTACTTTTTAACATATACTAACAAATATTTAATTTTATAAAATTTAGTTTTAAAAGTTTAAATTCAAAATTATTTTCTATTATTTGTAAAAAACATTTCATCAAAAATTAGCAAATTGTTACATCCATTCATAATTTCTTTGTTTTCAAGAGAAACTTAAGAACTCGCGTGTTCATTAAATGTCTTATAATTTTTAAAATGTTTAGTAGAATCTGATCATTTTTATAAATATATGGCAAGATAAATTAATTTTAATTGAATCTGCTCTTTAAGATTAGTATGGTTAAGAGTTTTCCAATAATTCCAATTGACTTTGCCGGCTAGTCAATCGGAATTTTAAAATGCTATTGATCGCTATGGCTGATCACCGTGGTAATCAATAAGATTCAATTGCAACGCGATTCTTACAATAATTTTTAAATTTTTGAAATGAAATTTGGAATAAAATGTTTGTTTTCTTAAATCTTGAATGGATTTGATAATTACATGTCATTTAAATAATTTTTTTAAATTCTTTAATTTGAGTGATAGAATTTTCCTAAAACAAATTAAATTAGTCATATAAAAATTCTGTGTAGTTGAAAATTTGAATATAAAAGTTCGTAAAATATTAAAAATTGAAGTATGCAAAAAATAATAGAAGTTAATTAAAATTACTCTGAAAATATTGTTTACTTTGTCTAATTATCTTTAATTTTGTTCTATTGAGCAAATAGTAAAATTGTTTACCACTTAGATAATTTTAATAATGGAAATTTTCAAAATGTCCCATGCGCACTGGAATGCAACATTTGAATTTTTCATTTTGTTTCCCCATATTTTACGTGTTTTAAATCTTTGGAATTAAATATGTTGAAAAACTGAATATTTAATACATTGTTATTTCATCAAATTCTTTCAATTTGAAAAATACTTGTACATGTCAAGAATTTACAAATTTTAGACGAACTACAAAGAATAACGATTTTCGAATAATTTGGAGATAAAAGTTCTGAAGTACATTGCATATTTAAATAAAGTACAACATACGTTTGGCAATTGAAAATTAAATGTGCATAGAGTTAACATGGCCGATCAATTGTTTTCTGCAGCCATTATATGATTAAGTATGATACCATTATAACAATGACCATAAAACAGAGTGATTTTAAAAAATTTCATGTAATTTTAAATATTTTTTGCATCAGTTCATATTTCAAATATTTATACTTTTATTGTATCTTGTCTATTTTCTGTAAAATATTTTCAATTGAAATCTTTTTTACTTGGAAAAGATGGAGTTAAATTTTTATTAGCTTTATTTTATGTACTTCAGCTTTGAAAATATTTTATTTATTTCTACAATATACCATTTCAAAATTTAACAAAAATAATCGATTAGAAGATAATTCTATAATTTTGAATTGCCTACTTGTGGTGCCACAAGTTAGAGAATTTGAGAAATATAATCTCTGTCCCACAACGCATGAAATTAAAAATTAATATAAAATTATTAGATTATGAAGAGATTTTTAGAATATTTAATTTATTATTACACAAATTAATATTATGTATTACTATTTTATTTATATGGAATACTTCAGAATGTAATTTTTTAATATTGGATGCATTATTTTTGTAATGAATCGTGTTTTAATATTCTATATTGTAAAATCCTTAATAAATATTTTTTACCTTATTTGTATGTTTCATAAAATGAATCTTTTGGTTTAATCTTAATTTTTCATGTCCAATGAAACTGATGGTAATTTTGAAAATTTTTAATGTGATCAACTTCATGGAATAGGACTCGTTCTAAAGTTCTTTAAATATATAAAACTCGTATTTAGCTGCAGAATATATCTTAAGGACAAATGTAAATTGGAAGAATCTCATAATACTGTTTCTTGTAGCTTGTAATAGGGGAATGAAGTTGAAAGAACAATGCAAAAGTAAGTTGTGATAAACTGATAGAATTCTCCCCCCCCCCCCACCTTTTTTTGGTTTAATCTAACTTGAAATATTTATTTACTTTACTTAAATTAATCACTAATGAAAGCATACTTTATCGTATTATTGAATTGTCCATTCAATCATTAATTCTAATGTAAAATCATATTGAAAATTGCTGAAACTAAACAAAATGAAATCGACTAACAAAAGTAGAGTAAACAAAATTTAAAAATTATAGAAAAATTAACTCATTAGAAGCGGCATTTTCTCACTAGCTGTGTATGTGCGTGCGTAAGTGTGTTAGAAAAAAATTTGCCAAAAAATTTTTAACAATTGAGTAAATTGAATTTTTTAAATGCTTCTAAATTTATATAATACCAAAGACTAATATTTAAAACATTTATTGAATACTGAAATGGTGATTGAAATGAAGTAAAAAATCGAGCGCAAATCAGCTGATTACACGGCAAATTTGATAATTTCCACACGATATATAATTTAACTAATTCAATTCTGTAACCAAATTTCTTGAATACATATTTTGTTTAACCATTTCTATAAAAATATTTAGGAAGAATGGTTGCAATTATTTGTGTGCCTAAATAATTTCAGAATATATTGGTAAATATATATCGTCATTTTCCGTCTTAATTTATTCATAGGACTCATCCCTAGATTTAATTAAGGAAATTGAATCTATTCGCCCTGAAACAAACTATTTATTATACCACGATGGTTTAAATGATTTAATGGAACTAAAATCCCTTAGCAAAGATACGTCAAAATAAATTAAGGCGCAGTGAAAGAAATTTGTGAATGTTTATTGAAATAAATGAATTTACATATTTATTTGAAAAACTATTGAATTCAGAGGCAAGTATTCCTGCATCACGACATGGAAGAAAAAAATGTTTATTAATATATTTAACAAATTTTCAGAGTTCTTAAAATTGATTCAAGACATTGAAACCTTGAAAATCATCACGTTAAAACAAACTGTTTTTAAGAGTTTTATCAAAGTTATCAGTGTATTACTAAAAGATAATTATGCTAATTAGATATATTTCTAAAGATTATCTATAATCATAATCTATGACAATCGTTGCGCAAAAGATTTTAATTTATCATTATTAAAAATCTGAATTTGTAAGTTGAGTAGTACCCCAAGTTATATACTTTGCACTTTATTTTGAATAGAAGAATTCAAAAAATAATTATCTATCCCCAATTTTTGTTTTGAAATGGTGTGATCGGCTCCCTAACTTTAAATTGTTTCAACTAAATATTTTTAATAACATTTTCGGAGCATTTCTTGGATAGAGAAACCAAATTCAAGAAATTTGCTATTAAATGCTAACAAAAGCGATCATAAAAAGGAAACAAGGATCCTAACATAGCTTATAATTATTTCTTATGCAGAATATTTTAAAAATCATGATAAATTAACAAGGCCCAAGGGATTCAGAAATTGATTACATAGGGAAACGTGATTTTAAACTCAGAATTGCCATCAGAGAGAATTATTTTTCCTTCCATTACAAAATGAATATAAAATAATTTTGTCCTTAACCTAGCTATCGTGCATTTTAAGAAAATAGGCTATTTTTAATATTCAAGTAAGTTAAGAATTTTAAGATACATTTCCATTCATGAAAATATAACAGTTAAGCAGCCGTCAGAACGGTGACGTGATCAAAAACGTCAGCTTTTTGCAGATAAAAAAAAATGCAAAAACTACGATGAAAAAAAATTAAAAGTAAACGAAAACAATTCATGCTTCTGTATATTCTTAAGTGTGATCAAAATACAATTCTATATGGAATGGAGCCAACACTAGCATACATGATTATTAATATGGTATTATTCAATTATTACAATACCATAAACATTTTTAAATTATTACTTAATTAGTTACTATAAATCTACTCTATTTATAAAAATATTCTATGCTAAAAATGTAAGTTTGTGTAAGTCTAAATTCTAAAGTTCTAATGCGAAAAACAATTTTATATAAGTCGAAAAATATATCGTATTCGTATTTTGATTTATTAACAATTTAAAAGAAAACCAGAATAAAATATTAATAGCAGCATTGAAAGCAATTACAAATTCCTTTCAATAATATATTTTTAAAAATATTGTATTTGTCAAAAAAAATCGGTATATTTCAATGTTTTTTTTTTAATTTTAAGATGACATAAAAATACTTCGTAATATTTTCGGATGGGAAAAATGTCAATTTCGCTCGGTTTTTAATGAATCAAGATTTCAAAGAATCAATCCGAAGTATACATTTCCGCCAAAGTATTCAATGAATGTTACCATGTTTGGTAATCAAATCCAAAAATCTTATTGTTGAGCGCCTACACTAGTAGACATGATATTAATAGAAAAATTCGTGCCCATGCATATATCTACATTTAAAAATTTAATATTGGAGAACTAAAACTTAAAAATTAAAATTAACTTCGTAATAAGAGTAATTTTTTAATGTAGATACAAAGGTTAGAATAGAAATTAATAAAGATATTAGAATTGGATTTAGCTTCTACAGCCTGGAAGAGATTATAGTTAATAAAGTTTAGAATGGATTATAATTATCAAAGATTAAAATAGACTTTAACTAATCCTTTTTATCTGTGCTATCTACATATTCATATCTTATTTTAGAGATTCATCTGTGAAAAGTTTTTTTTTAATTCAGAGCAGAATTAAAAATAAAATATTTAAACAAATTTTAATTTAATAAAATTTCTTAATATTCAAGGAATGCGTAATCAAAAAGACGATGTAAAGATTAATGAAGCATTGAAGTAGAACAAAAGCGATAGTTATTGATAATTAATCATAATTTTATAATATTTTAGTTGATGGCTACTGAAAATTATAAAATTTAAGAAATTAATTCTAAATAAATTTAACTTTTAATTTAAAAAATATTTTTAACTCGGAAATATTTTCTGAACTTTATATTTCTAACATATCCAAAATCGCTACAGGATGATAGACATTTGAAACCAGATAACCGAAAAAAATATCTGAATCTTCCAGAAAAAAAATTGTCTCGAATCAACCCATTTTAATAAGTTATAATCTCCAAATGAACGAAATAATGGAAAAAATATATTTCAGAATCATATGTAAACCTACATATATGTAAGTTTACATATTAGAATAATATGTAAACATAACTTCCTGTGATGTTTCTTTTTCAAAGAATGTCATAAATGACTCATTTACTGATTAATAATTTAGTCACTTTATGATTACAAACTGCAATAAATATGAAACGCTTCAAGCTGTCTTCAGATGAAAAAGGCCATCTGTGAGAATGTTTCACTTTACAATACAAAGGAGTAAGAAACTTATTTAAATAAATATACACAAACATTGAATAGCTTATTCACAGCCATTACTCATAAGACTTTTTCCCCGAAACAGATAAGCCAAGCATGATTTTTTAAAGTTTTCACCAAATATGCATTTATGACAAGTGAAACAAAGTAAATAGATCAAGTAGGGAGTTTCCCTACTTTTACATAAACGTCTTTCTTTCTGAGGTAATTCCCCTTTTTGATAACTTCGGAAACGGAAAAAAAGAAAGTTACACAGTAGTTTATTCAGAGAAATGTGCACATTTTGTGGAAAACATATTACCAATTTGCTTATTACCCATATACGCTATTCCGGTAACAAAATGAAGGTCCATTAATTCTTTAGTTGAAAGGAAAAAAAATCTTTTTAGAAAGCTCATAGTGATGAAAGATTTGGCATTACTCACTTAAATTACTTTTTTAAATTAAAAAAAAGTAATTTATATTAAATAAGATTTAATTTTATTATTAAATTATGTATTTTACTTGTTCTTTAATTACGTGGATGATAACACGTATACAAAAATTAAATTTAGTATCGTCAAAATTATAAAAATGCAGTAATTGCAAATGAAACCAATTTTTAAAAAATATATAATTGAAAGCTATTTGAGAAATAAATGTGTAAGTAAAACTATTTTCATTGGAAAAACTTATTTTTTGAGTTTTGAAGTGATTCAAAAATTAACTTTCCGCTATAATTGACTTTGAAGCTATTGAGGAAATGATTAATTTTCAAAAATATCTTTTCAATGCTTTTGGAGGATACCTACATTTTGGGGAGAGCATATTATTTAAGAATTGACTATCTGTTGCATTCGGTTATCCAAGGATCAACGTTCAAACCTATAGAAATTTCTGACTAATATGGACTTTCAAACATACAAACAAACGGTGAACTGTACATTTTTTAAAGAATTTTATTATTTATTCTTATATTAAAAAAATAATTTAACACAACTTCATTAATAATTGTCATATTCTTTTTATAAGATATTAATGAAATTCAGTAAAAAAATAGTAAAAATGTAAAAAAATTTCCTGTACATTAAAAAAAAAGTTTTAAATTACGTTTAAAAGTTTTGAAATAAAAATTTTAATTCGTTACATAAATAATGTATTAATATAAAATTTATATTTCAAAAATTTTAGGTAAATTGTAGTTACTTTTTTTAAAGTTCAAGAAACGTTTTGTTTTTAATTCTTATTATTGATCTTAGTTCTATGATTGACAGCAATAACATTTTCAACTATATTAGCATATCGGATGAGGTTTTTAACGTCAATAAAAATTCGTAGGCGAAAAATTGAAATTTTATTATCTGCGCTAGTATCTCAAAAAAATCAGCTTTTAATAACGCGTTGCCATTGCATTTACAAAAGCTCTGATTAAAAATAATAATTACAACAGCAAATAAACCTAGAAAAATGTCATTTTGAGCACGTGATTACATGAAATGAAATAAATAGGAAATGGGTTATTTATGTTAAACAGTAAATGCGAGACAAAGTTTTTTTGGGTCGTTTGCAATACTAAAATGACTCATTCAATGAAACTATTAAAATGAATAAAAATACAATTTAACTTGCACGAGCACGTGCTGCTTGGGCGTTAAAAAATTATATTCTGACATGATACATTGAAATATGCATAGCAGATTTCATTTCAATCTTTTATTTTATGTTATTGTAATTCAATCTTTCCTATTCATTTCCCTTGAAGTACGTATTCTTGAACGTTGATTTTACGTATATCTTTTACCAACTTTAATTATTTTTTCTGCCCCAAGCAAAAGCGGAACAAAAGATTTTTTTGATTATATTTTTGTTAAATTGACTAACTCTTCCCTTTTTTACGCAATTCAATAATTTTTAATATCTTTATATTTTATTGTTTACTAAAAAATCTAATGAGAGTAAATTAATCATTACATTTATTGATAAAATATTCAGTAAATTGAATGTTATAATTTATAAGTTTATAATTTGTAAATATTCTCGTTAATTAATGTTCATCTTGAGTCATACAAGTCCATAATAGTAATTTTTAAATTGTGTGTCTCTTCTAAAAAGACTTTGGCGTATTATCCTTATATTCTTCCCAAATTGGAAAAAATATACCGTATATTATTATATAATTTAAGTTATAATGGGAATTATTCAATTCCTTCATTTAAACATACGGTACCTAATATCTGATAAAAAAATTAAATAATTTCGAAACGATTATTCCAGGCAATAAATAATTTTTATTACTCCAATTTAGTTAATTTATAAGTAATCAAAAATTCATTAAATTCTTAATAGATAATTATATATTTTATAATAACGGATATATCATTAAATATAAACCCATGGGTCATGTAAAAATTTAAAACAACAAGAAAGACATCTTTGTAACAAGATATTAAAATTGCGAATAGTTCTTACACATATGAATAGCTTTAATTTAATTTGAAACTTTTAAATCATGCTGTCTAATCGATGTTAAAAAACAATTTTGATAATAATAACTTTTACAGTTTTATATATATATATATATATATATATATATATATATATATATATATATATATATACTATTAAACTGTATATACAATTATTACATTAAAAAAGGCACACAATATTTAATTACTTGAAATAATCGAGGTTTTTCGAATAATTAAATTCTTAATAAGTAAATTATTAAAAATATTCTATTATATTGTGACAAGCGTGCGAGTGGCACGAAAATTCACCAAAAATGACGACGTTTGGCGAGGAGCCTCGCACCAGCTTGGTTGGTTTGGCAAAAGAAATAGTCTAGTAGCCGCTGGATTGTGCGCGTAGTTTTGAGAATTTTCACGAGATTCGTTGCACGCGCTTCTTCGGCTATATAAGGACGAGTACCCGGAGTGAGTGAGTTGAGAGTTTGTTATGGCTACCAAGTAAATAAAATCACTAGACTCACCCAATATAAAACCAGGAAACCCCTCCCCCTATATCTAGTTGAATTGAACAAAAATGAAATAGTTGACGAAATCTTTAACCTAAAGGAAATTGGATATTTAAAAATAAATTTTGAGAGTTACAGGGGACGGAATTCCGTCTCCCAGTGCTATAATTGCAATCTTTTTGGGCACGTCTCCAGTAATTGCTCTATGCTACCAAGGTGTTTAAAATGCGGCTCGGCGCATCAAACTAGAAATTGTGATCATAAAGAGAAAATAGAGATGCCTAAATGCATTAACTGCGAGGAAATTGGACATACGGCCGCATACCGAGGTTGCCCCAAATTCCCCAAAATTCAAACCGCACATCAAAATAGGATCAACTTTTTTAATTCAAATTTCCGTAGGCAAAATGTCTCTTATGCAAATACACTCGCTAATAATCTAACCCAATCTAAAAATGATACCCCCGCTGGATCCGAGCAAATAAATCTACCCACCCAGGACGACTTTAAAGAAATGATTGAAGCCATGCAAGAAATTAAAAAAGTCTTCCTATTGTTCCCCAATTTAATTGAAGCCGCAAAGCAAATGAAAAGCAATAGTGACCCCACAACTAAAGTTTTAATTTTGTTCAACGCTATCTGTAAGCCGGTCAGCCCCTAAACTGTTTCTAAAATTCCTGGGCCAAGTCTTTACACTAATTACCAACAGCCAATAGTGATACAGCTTTTCTCCTCTCACCAAGCCCTCTCCCTGCTATGCAGATCAACAGTCTATGCCAGTTCATCTGCCACGCTCCAAGTCAACATCTCCCAAGATCGAAGATAAGCCCCTGGCGGGGCTAGGCGCCTCGAAAACCAACCTCATAATAATAGTGAGTTAGTTGAGAGTTTGCTCCGAAATGAAAAGCGTCTCGCTGGACTAAAGGATTTGTGAGCTGTGTTTACGTTTGCTGTTAACGCTGTGTTATTGAGCTCGCTGTGATTCACTGTTTACTGTGCTATACTATAGATGTTTTGCAGTCTGTTTTATTGTGCGTAAGGCTTGCATTTACTCTGTAAGTGGCTGTTGACTGCTGGATTGTGTTTATCTGAAATTGTTACTCTATCAATTATCCTGTACATAACTATAAATAGCTGTAAATAAATGTGTTTATGCTGTCCTCAAATAAAGTCCATTCAATCCGAACCCGCTACGCTAAACTAAAAACGTAACAACATTAAGAAAATGAGTTCCATTTGGGATAACTTGAAATCATCGAAATCATAATGTGGCAAAAACAATCGGTGATGATAATTAAACAGAAAATAAAGCGCGGTTACTTATTTTTGTTTCCTATTTAAACAGAGAATGTTTAAAAAGTTCTAAAGGTTAATTAAAATTCAGTTGTGAAGTTAGGTAGAAAGTATAGATCATCTAAAACGTGCATGGGTGAAATGTGAAATGATATGAAATATGACAATAGTACTTCATATGTAATCCAGTAGCATTTTTGACGTGTTAACTATCAAATTTAATAATATTTTGAAGCTTCGGAAATTAATCAAACAAAAACTAAAGGACGAGAAACAAAGATATCCTCAAATAACCAGATTGTTAATTTTTCATCAAGGCCGGAGTAATTTAATGTCCATTGATAGATAATGTAGCAGATGATAATTGGGAGACAGCATTCCAAGATTAAACGCTATCGTGTTAATGTCCTGATAAAAGAAACAAATGTCAACAACCTGCTGGCATTGCTCAAGGTAATGAGTGTCTGAAATTGTCTGTAAACTAATATTGAAAACAGTTTGCTGAAAAAGCCGGAATCTGTGATTCAATTTGAGGATCTCAAAACATTGGGGGGGGGGGGGGTCTGAGACATGTGAGATACTAGTTCTCTTCAGGGTTGATTTTGAACTTAGATTCTTGGAAATTGATAACAGAGTTGACAATTTGTTACATTACTTTTATAAAAAAGGTTCATCATAACATGTTTTTTTAATCAGTGTTTTCCTTTTTCTGATTGCTTAATATAAATTTTATTTGGGAATTATATCTTTTAATTCATTGTTTGAAATTCCCAGCATGAATATTAAAATTTTGCATAGCTACTTGAATCCCAAGTATATTATCACGGAATTAATTGAAATTTATATAAATGTCATTTTGAAACTCAAATGGATTCATCTAGTAATTATTGGTTGTCGTAAATCAAAATTGCACATATGAAGAAAAAAAAGTTTTTATATAATTTCGACTGATCAATTATCATAAACTTTACAGTATTCTGTGAATTCGGAATGGTGTCTGGACGCCCAAAAGAAACTGCATTTCAAAAGAAATAGAAATTACAAATATTATGCAAGAATTGAAATAAGACAACACGATGATCAGATAAAATTATGTAATATTAAGGTCCCTGAATCCGCATGATTTAGTCTGTTATATTTAGGTTCACGCGTCTCAAGTAGGAAACAAGGCTTTGCTTTGTCATTTAACATTTTGTTTCAGGAGATGTTGAAGATGGGTGTGTGAGCATCTCTGGTTCGAGTCCCGATTTGGGCATGGTTTTTCTTCTGTGTCCCATCTGTGAGGTGTGTGAATGTCCCCCCTGTAAAAAGGGAGTGTGAAAGTGAATATGAAGCATGAAGTAGCTAAACCATACTCTTAGCCCTATTTGATGCCACTATAAAACAAGGGACGCTCGATGGCTTATAATCGCTGACGACCGTCAGCGCGCTTGTCCATGGCAAGTGCCATTAGTTACAACAACATATATACTGCTGCATTTTATACCTCTTCGTTTCAGTATAAACGCACAAAAAGTATTATCATATTGGCACAATTATTTTTTTCCACAAAGGAAGTGCTGTTTTTTTTTTCTTTTAAAAAACATTTAATACATAAGTAAGGGCGGAAATAAATACTTAATAAAATGCAAACAATGACTAATTAAGTTATAAATTCTTTTATTTTTCCATCACTTATAATTATTCATAATCCTGTTTCTTATCCAAATTATTTTATATTTTTTGCGATTAAATGTTTTTTTCTTCACCTTAAGTATTCTGCTATTTATTCATATGAATACTTAATAGATGATATTCTTCATTTGGAATATTTTTAGAAAGTTCTGGAATTTGTAATTAATATCACTATATAAGTTTCTTAATAAGTTATTAATTTTTTATTCAAAATATTATTGTGATAATTAGAGATTATTTAGATATCAAATAACTTTCTTGCTTATTGTTTTTGCTTGAATTTATTAGGGATTTTTCTGTTTTTGTTTTTGTATATTTAGTAGGTTATAAACAAAATTCGATTTCTAAAACGTATCATTTGGATGGTTGTTTTTTGAACAATAATCAATGCACAGACACCTATTATCCATTCTCATTATAGAATAATAATTAATTTCTAAATTTTTGAAATAAGTACAAATTTGAAAAAGGCTTTAGATGGCTAAAAAAATATATTTCTTGTTGTCTGTGTCAATAAATGCATTGCTGAAAAAAATGAAATGCCTTAATTGCATTTGTAGTTAAAAGTTCCCAATCCTATTAATCATGTTTAATTAAATATGTTTCCCCTACTCAGATCTTAATCAAATAATATTAAATATTTAAGCTTCTTAATTTTCAAAATTATGAAGCTACGATTTTTATTTTTCTGGCTAATCGATCTTAAGCTTATGTCACCAGTTCATTGGTGGAATTTTCTCCAGGTGACAATAAAAATGGCATAAAATTGACTTAAATAATAAAATTCAATATCTCTGTCAGTTTTGATCAATGACACTAGAAGTTTTATACTCATTAAAATGATAGTGGTTCAACAATATTTCCTAAATATACATAATAAGACTGGAGATTGCATGGAAATACAACTTCATAATTTTTTTGGTAATCCATTCATTGAATGAAATATAATTCTCCGTTCTTTTAAAGAAACATTTTTTATTCTAAAATATAACTAATCTTATTATTATTTCTAATAATTATCATAATGTGTTTCTTATCAATTTTATTTTCTTACATTTGTAAACAGGTTGCTGTTAAAAAGAGTAGAAAGTGTTTATTTCTTTAAATATTTTATCTAAATATATATTCCATATTACGTTGTCTCATTAAAAATGATAGTAACTAGTTATAAAAAATATTTTGACTTTTATGGTTGTTGATAATTAAAAGTTAAATATTAAATTTTTATTTAATTTTTAAATAGTTTCTACCCTGATGCTTTATTTTTATATTTAAAATGTATTTTTATAAATTATTTATTTATTAAATTAATATGTACGTTTTTTTAAATAGTCATAATCAAAAAGTAAAATATTAATTATAAACAATTGCCGTTGTTATAAGTAAATATCAGTATATAATTTATACGCATCATTGTAAAAATTTGTATTAATTATAAAGAGATAAATAATATTTTTAAAAATTTAAATTTTTGTATTGTATTGCCTTCATCAGATAAATATATCAATAAGTAAAAAGTTTAGAGGTACTTCATCAAAATTTAAAAGGTAATATTTATTTCAGAAACGCAAATATATTCAATGCAGAATCAACTATCATAATTACTTAGAAGTTTTCTAAACGTATATATTGTTGTTTACTTTTACTGATCAATTTTTAGAATTTGAGTTTTATAAGAAGAGAATCAAAATTCCTGAAATATAACAAATGTAGTAAAATACTACAAAAAAAAAGAAAATTAAAATTAATAAATGTTTACAGTTAAGTGTATTACATTAACTTTTCGGAAAACCTATTAATTAACGAGGAACATTTTAATTGGTTATTATTTATATTGCGTATCATCATAATGTTTTCTTAATTGTCCTAAAAAAATCTTTTTCCGAATTCTCAATATCTTTCTTAATAAAAGTACTCGCAGAATGGTTTATCAGTAGAATATTATTTCTGGGTGAGAATACTGCATTATACAAAATATGACTTTTAGGCTTTTTTATATATTTGAACTACGCATATTATGCCCATACCATTGTATGCACAATTAGTAATCCAAAAAGTCAATAGATCAAATACTTCATAAAATAAATACCATCCATATTGAATTCCTAGACTTCAAAACAGCTACTATCAGTCTTGTAAAAGTGTTTGTTTGGACCTCACTTCAAATAAAAAAAATTTTTTCTTCTCTCATCAGAAATGCAGTTTGAACAAATGAGTGTAATTTGAATTGTGTGTGTGTGTGTTTGTGTGTGTGTGTGTGTGTGTGTGTGTGTGTGTGTGTGTGTGTGTGTGTGTGTGTGTGTGTGTGTGTGTGTGTGTGTGTGTGTGTGTGTGTGTGTGTGTGTGTGTGTGTGTGTGTGTGTGGGTGTGTGTGTGTGTGTGTGTGTGTGTGTGTGTGTGTGTGTGTGTGTGTGTGTGTGTGTGTCATCTTCATATGAGTTAGAATTCTGGATGCTCAATGGTCCATACCCTTAGAAGCTACTGCACCTCTTCTTCCAATGTAAATTAGATACGTCATCATTGAACTTGCAAGACATTATTGTGTCTCCAACACTGTTTTTTATTATTAATATAATTATTCATCCTCTTCGAAGCAATGGTCATAGTTGGATTTTACAGAAATGTAATTCTTTCTTCTTACAATAAATTATTGAAAATATGTTCATAGATCTACAATAACCACAATAACGATCGGATATATTTATGATAAAAGATAGACTTGTCATTCATGTTATCTCTTTAGCATCCTTTTATCAACGCCAAAAAAATTATTTTGAAGTTATTTTTAAGAATTAATTTATTGAAGTTAGATAATAGAGATAGCACTGCCATCAAATAACCCTTTCCTCCCCTCAACCTTTTTCCTACTATTTGTACAGTTAGTAAAAGTTTATCTCCAATCTAATCTCTAATAAATACTCTCAAATGATTCGACATGATTTTGAAGGGCTTTGACAAATTTGTTAATCGTTGATTCAACACTTTTGAATCGAGTCGCAAAAATAGATAAACACCTGTTTTCGCTTTAATCGGGCGAGTACGATGTTATTCGAGAGCGGTATCATCATTTAGACAGATAATTTTTTGAGATTAGTCATCATTGTTTAAGAAAATACCTTGTCGGAAAAATCTGCTATTTTCTAGATATATTTATCGGCATTTTTTTTCTCGTTACTTATCAAATTAAGAGTATATGGAATGGAAACTTTTTTACATTCTATTAATTTGGAACTTTGGAAGAAAATCTTAATAATTTTCATTCTTATAATCAAAGAAAAAAAGAAAAAATTTCGATGGAAATCTAAATTTTTCCCAAAAAATAATTAGAAAGATATACATAAAATAAAAATATTAGTTTTTTTTGTATTTTTATCATGTCAGAACATGATATTGTTTGGGGATGAGATTTATGGCATCAAAAAAATCCGTAGGCGAAAAATTGAAATTTCATTATCTGTATGAGCATTTCAAAAAAATCAGCTTTTCATAACGTGTTGCCATTGTATTTTCAAAAGCTCTGCTTTAAAAAATAGGCTATTTATTACAACAAATAAAACGTAGAAAATGTAATTTAAACTGCAATTGTAATTTTTAATTGTTATACCTGATTATTTTTCATTTTCTTATTATTTCATGAAAATTATTATTTTTGGAAAATATTTCTCCACTTTCATTCTTAAAAAATTAGATTAAAAAATACCAAATTAAAAAACTGTAGGTAGATTTTTAGAGTATAAAGAGAAACATAGCTTATTTTCATGTCAGAACATGGTGTTTTTTTTGGGATGAGGATTTTGGTCTCAACTAAAATTCGTAGACGAAAAAAAATTTATTATTTTGAGCACTAGCATCTCAAAAAATCAGCTTTTAGTAATGCGTTGCCATTCCATTTACAAAAGCTCTGATTAAGTAAAATAAGTTAATGACTACAGCAAATAAAACCTAGAAAAATGTCATTTTGAGCACGGGATTAAGTAAAATGAAATAAATAGGAAATGCGATATTTTTTTAACAATCAATGCGAGACAAAGTTTTTTGGAATTGCTTGAAATACTAAAGGGACTCATTCAATGAAGCAATCAAAATGAATAAAAATTATAATTTAACTTGCACAGGCACGTGGTGCTTGGCCGTTCAAGAAATGATGCTCTGACATGATACATTGAAATATGCATAGCAGATCTCCTTTTAATCTTTTTTTGAAATTGTGTTTAACAAATGCAAATTCGCGGAAATTAACCAATAAATAATAAATATATGCTTGATTAAAAAATCTGAATATTATCCCACGCCTTTTTTCCACATGTGCTTTAAAGTTGGCAGTCAATATTTAAATACTTTAACATTAAATTCAAGTATATAATTTCAACATAAATTAATTCAACAAGACAAGGTCCTAAAAATATTATTTCAACACGAAATAATAAAAAAAAATGTGCCCGTGCATAGCTATTAAATTCTAGAATTTTCAAAAGCTTTTCATTTGCTGACACGGGGAAAAACGTCAATATATTAAACTTAAATAAACTTTGAAATTTTGTTTGCCATATGAAAAAGTACTTCCTTTAACATTTATTCTTAGCTTTTACAAGGTATTTATGAGATATGTTGGGGATTTTTACTTATGTGATTTCCTCATATATAATAACAGATTTCTTGTGAACAACAATACAAATCGTGTTAAATGTGCTGTTTATATAGTGCTAAAATTCTTTTTGTTTTTAATTAGTTTCAATATCATTAATAAATTGGTTTTCAAATGCATAAAAAACATTTCGTGTAGGTTCTGGTTCTATAGCATGTTTGTATGAATAGTACCACATATGTACATGCTTTTGAAATTATTTAGCTTTTATATTTTAAGTAGTGCTTAAAATTATTTATTAAATAAAATTTAAACAAATATTCTAATTATTTTTCCTACTTTTGTCCCAACATATATTTCTTCAAAGACAAAAGTATTTTATCCTTTATTTCAACTATTCGCATTACTATGAAAAAAGCGTAATAAATAATTTATGATTAATAACTTTTGTTCAGTATTATATCTTTTAATAGTTACTATTTTAAAATTTTTTTGTTCTTTTCTTCTTAATGAGTTGCCCTAAAACTTAGAGAAAAATAAATGTGATTAAATAAATTTCGAAAAAATGAAATCAGAATTATCGTTTCCATATTATGTAAAATAATAAAAATGTATAAAAATTCGTTGCAATTTTTAACCTGTGTCCCTATATGTCAGAGTAAACATATTATTGGCATTGGAGCTAAAACTTCCTAAAATACACCATTTTTGTCTTCTTGAGGAAATTTAAAATACCTTTAATGCCCAAATTATAATTATTTTAAGTCCAATTTCATTGCCTTTCTCTAAAATAGACTTTTAGTTAATTTTATTGTTTTGATACCTTAGGAAAACCATAGAAAATTGATCACAACAAACAAAATGTTTTTTTTTCTGGTTAAAGTTAAATTTCTAGGTCCATAATAGGAATTTTAAATTCAAATTTCTACACATTAGTTTAGAGAGATATTTTAGTTAGTTGTTTGTGTCTTGTCTTAGTAAAAGAAACATCGCATATTGATCACATCAAATTTACTATATTTTCTAATTCGTAAGAGTTAAATCCATTTTTTAATCTATGTTTACGATTTTACAATTAAAATTTTATCACTTTAATGTGATGGAAATTTTAGTTAATTGGTAATGTCTTAACATTGGAAAAAACATGCCAAACCATGATTCATTTATTTGAATCAAATTTCTGTTTATAGAAGAGAATTTGAGAATCCGATTCCAATGAATTCATTAAATTTTCAAGCCTTAGAGTTACAATATTTAATTCTACAATGTTTTTCAAATATTTTTTGTCTACAACTAGGTTTAGTTGGAGTTTTAACATATTATAATAACTAACCAAACAGGCAATAAACTATATATTAATAATAATAATGATAATTCATATGTTTAAAAAATTATCTATTTGTAAATTTGAGAAAAATTGAACTAGAAACACTTTATGTGAAAGATGTAAAGAGTTTTTTAATTAAAATATATTTTCTTTTCAGCTCTAAAAATTCATTTCGCACAAATAATACATGTAAAGAGATAAAATATTCAAAATGCATTGCAGAAATGACTTCACTATGAATATGAAAAGTTATTTCCTATTTAAGAAGGTTTTAAATTTACTTATTCTTAATGAATTTTTAAAAATTGCAACTAGTAAGACACTTCGATTTAAAGATATAATACACAGTCAAACTGAAATGGGTTTTCATTTTGAAGTCCAAGAATGATACAAGTGTTATTTATATCAAGGTCGTGAAATGTCATTCTTAATTTTCATAATATATGCTGAAAAGGTTATTTTTAATATAACAACTGCTTTCCAGATTTTTCTAATTAACTCACTTCTTTATATAGATTTTTTGCTTACGAGACCACTTTCTACATTTCTCTCTTTCACCTAAATTTTTCTTGTTTAATTTGTTAGTACTTGTAAAGATATCGAAGCGTATGAAGTTAATATTGCATAAATTTCTTTAATAAGTATAAATAGTTCAAATTCTGACTAAAGATTTAATTATTGTTTCCACTTCTTTCCAAGCCAGTTCTTGTCTCATACTACTATGCAAATTATACGTTGTTTTCTTTTAAAAAAATTCAAGTGATTTTCCTTTACTATTGATGTATATTTTGTTAATTATATTAAATACCAATTCCTATGAATTAGATTCACTAACAGTAAAAACAACAAACAGCTTCACTGTTTGAAATGCATTTCAGAACGGAAATTGAAAAACATACTTAACATTTGAATTTGAACAAATTAAATTGAAATATTACTTAATTACTTTATGTTTTGTGGTTATCGTGCTTACTTACATTCGTACAACAAGACAGACAAACGTATTTTAAATATATTTCGTTCAAAACGTACTAGAAATCTACAAATTTAATATAAAAATCACATATAAAATATTATACTTCTAGCCCATAGGAACTTTGAATCATCGGATTCACAAACACACAGATAATATATTTTTTAAAGAATTCCTTGTACACATGGAAAGTTTAAACTTTTGTCAAATTCAATGAGTTTCTTTGTGTACATCGTATAAGAGAAAGTTAAACAAAATTAGTAATATTATCTGTTTTATTTAATGCATAAATGTAAAAATTTCCCAAAATTGAGTTTTCTTGATATTAGAAAATAATATTAATTGCACATGCAAAATTTTCAGGAAATCAAGAGAAAAAGTATGCATGCCTATCTAGGGAAATAAACGAAAGGAAACTAAAGTTTCCAACTTCTCCAAAATTTGTCAGGCACTGATCTTACAGAAGTGCAAAATCTTGTTATTAAGTGGGTTTAATATTGACACTTAGACATTTATAGGCAATGACGACACTTAGACAATGACAGTAATCTAAACCCAAACAAAGCGCTACCAACAAATTATTAACCTCTCAAAACATCAAATGGTTGTATACCAAAGCTTAGCCCTCACAACTAACCTAAAAAATTATTTATAATGTGTTCCAGAAATAAAACAAAACAGCAAACCAATTATTAAAAATCGTTTTGCTGATTAATTTGGCCAAAACAAAATCAAGTCAAGAATATCATGCGCATTCCAATTCAACTCCTATTGGGACAACGCGAATGCGCGAATTTTCTACGCCAGCTGATGTAAAACGAACTAAAAATTTTAATTTCCTTTATTATGCGTGGTTTCTTGGTATTTTTTAGTTAACCGAGAGCAAGCAAAAAATCTCAAATTATGTCGAATTCCGAAAAATTTCTTTTGCGATTTTTCGCTTGAGCCCGGTTAACGGAAAAGTAACTTCCTTTTAATTCAAAAAAAAAAATACTTCAGGAGGAATCCAAAAGCTCGATTAATTAACAAAGTTTAAATTTAAATTCATCAAAATAAACAGAATCGTTTGAAATAATCGTCCGAAAATATGTTAAGCCTAACCTCATTAGGGTGAGAAAAATCAAACAAGTCTTGGTCATTTGGCGGTGATTAAATTAAGATTTTTGGCAGGAAAGTTAGTTTTTAATTAATAAAAAATTAACCACTTGATTAACCGGAATAAATAGCAGCCTATCTTCTATTCTAGACTATAATCTATCTTTGTGCTAAATTTCAAGTAATTTTGTTCAGCCGTTCTAGCGTGATTGACTAACACCATCCATCCATCCAAACTTTCACATTTATAATAGCAGAATAAATATAATTTACTTTTCGACTAATATTTTTGAAAAAATTCATTTTTAATGTAGTTTGATTTCGAGAAAGGTATAATTAAGTGCAAAATTCATATTATTTTCTATTTGGCTCTGTTTTTCTTTAAAAAATCTTCATTTTTTTTTGTTTGTTTCTTTGTTTTGATTTTTGCTTAAATTCATGCATGCATCAAAAGCTACATTCAACGGACGTTATATGTTTAAAATTTCTCTGAATTAAAGACCAAGTTATGTAAAGTTAACGTCTATAAAAATAAGTTACGAGGCTATTTTCTAAAAACCTAAACAACATTTTTGCACTTTCATGCATGAAACTTTTCTTTTAAAGGAGCGTTAACAAATTATTTAATTTTGGCTTAGAATGAACATGATTAATTTTATTTCCATTGTTAGCATTTTTTAATACTTGTTGTTGCAATTTACGTTTAGTGTTTTTCACTCTATTTTTGCTGATTATTTATTTTAAATTTTGTAAAATTTCCCTAATGTTTACTTATTACCATTTCTACATTTTATAACTATTCACTTTACATTTAAATTTAAATATTTCATAAATTTCTCTAAATATTGCCTAGTTTCGTCTTTATATATTAAAGTGTTTGTCTTTCTTTTGTTATAGAACGAGAATTTGGAGAAATAGTGATAATTTTGAGGAGAATTTCTTGAATTTGTGGCCTATTAAAAAGGATAAGTGTGCGAGATGATGAAGAAGGAAGTCAAATAACCACTTTTTGACTGGGGACAAAATACTTTGAAGAGGATGTCATAGTAGTGAATCAGCAGGTGTTATGGACTGGTTATGAAAAGAACAACAGTCGGTCACAACAAATCCTATCAATACATTTTTCTTCAATGGCGGCTGAGTAGTCGGCTCCACACAAGCAGAAGAAATATTTATGTGTAATGCAATAATTCTAAATGGTTTATTCTATTCTTCTGAAAAGTGTTACAATTGTAATAAATAACAAAAAAAAAAGAATTCTATGGATTTAAAATTTATTTTTAAAAATTAATTAAATTAATTATTTGAAGTACAGAATCAGCACTGAGATGTTATGCTTTTTTTTACTTAATATAATTTTATAGTAAATGTAATACTAACTATTTATCCGTAATGTTGGTTCTATTATTATTCTTGTTCTTACTAGTAAAAATATTTGGAAATATTTAAAAATTGTTTCTGATATTTGCAAACCGAAAAAGAATTGATATGCCTTTATATGGATAAAGTATGAGAAGTTTATCCAAGAATGCCAAGGAATATTAAAGGTCAAATAAATTTTAAACTTTATAATGTAATTCATTGTAAAATAAATCCCCCGTTAAATAATTAATGAAATTTTTTAACGTGTTATATATAACTAAAAAATTATATATAGACTTAACAGCAGCTTCTAAGTCATAACTAATAATTTGAATGAAAATTTATAAAGTAGGATAATTTTGGTCTTAGAAATCATTTTAAAATTTTTCATATGTAAAATTGAAGAACTTTAAAAGTAAATCAGTATTACATTTTTTTGTAATATTAGCATATTTAAAAACCTTTTTACAAATAGTTTTAAATACATATTTGTATTTTATTCTAAATCTTTCAAATTTTTGTATGAATAAATTAAAATTGGAAACGATTTCATATAGCCAAATTTATAGCCTCAAGCTGTAAAAAAACAGTATTTTTTTGCTTAGTGCAGAAATTATAAATAAAGGAAAATTACAATTCCTTAGTTAAATTTTTGATCATTTAACCTGAACTTAATCAAAAAGCAGTTTTAATTAATTATGAAAAGCTTCACTAATTGATTTTCATAAAAATTTGATTAATAATACTAATTATATTAATTATTATGTACAAAACATTAACTGAATTATATTATTCCTTGAATTAACAAAACAGATTTCAGAAGTAAATTTTGTTTAAATAATTTGAACTTATAAAACTTAATAATCAGTTACAATACAAAGGTGCTAATAATATCTTACTTTATTAATAGCAAATACAATTTCAAGCCCCGGTGGACATTAAATCGGTAATTATTTCTCAAATCTCTCAATAAATTTAGAATAAACTGTAAATGGAAGAGACAGAAACCGGAACTGTCTGTTCCGTCCATTGTAAAATCTGAATGAAAGCGGGGAACCTCCCGGACATGCTACCTATCACGTTCAACGTATCCGGCAGGAAGTGATAAACGCATGTCAACAGAAACAGTAAAAGTTCTCGTAAAACTTCAGTGAATTAAACTGAAACATTTTTCCGGTTGACAGCTGTTGGCGAAAAAGTGGTAGTGAAAACATGGAAGATCTGGCGCTTGAAAGCAATTTCGGAGAAGAAGGTAATACGCAGGTTGACTATTGGCAAACAAAGAAGGGGATTTCTTGCCATAACTGTTACTCAATGCAACAGAAATAAGAAACTATGGGATGGAGGGGTGATTGAAAAATTGAACTTTTATTAATATTGTCTTAATTTCAGTACCATTTTAAAATTATAAATAAAGAAAATTGAATTTTCGTTATTTTTCAATATTCCATCAGCTGTAAGAATGAGCCCTAAGAAATTAAATCCCTTAATTTCTCATATTTTTCTTCCATTTTGTATCATCTATGTTACATTTTCTTGGTTTGGATTTCTAAATGCACAATAATACTAATAGATTGTAAATGTTTTATTAAATTAAAATTTTTATTATAACAATTTATGAACTAACTAGATTTCAATAAATCTATTTGATACTTTTATAAATATATCAAGAGTGAAAATCTGTTTTGCTCTTTGTAGCCTGTTTTTTTTTCATGTCAGAACATGTTTTTATTTTGGGAAATGAGGTTTGTGGCCTCAACAAAAATTCATAGGTGAAAAGTTGAAATTTTATTATCTGCACGATAATCTCAAAAAATCAGCCATCCCATTTACAAAAACTCTGATGTAAAAAAAGCTAATGTCTACAGCAAATAAAACCTAGAAAAATGTCATTTTGAGCACGCCATTATATGAAATGAAATAAATAGGAAATGTGATATGTTTTTAAAACAATCAATGCGAGACAAAGTGTTTTGGGTCGTTTGAAATAATAAAGTGACTCATTCAATGAAATAAATAAAATGAATAAGCATATAATTTAACTTGAACGAGCTTGTGGTGTTTGGCCGTTCAAGAAATGATACATTAAAAATACACAGAGAAGATTTCATTTTAATCTTTATAATTTTATTTTCAAAAACAAACTTTAAACACAAATATATGAATACATAGAAAGACATTCAATTACTTTACATAAAAGGTTATTATTTTCTTACCTGAAATTTATAAAATCAAAATATTTTGGCATACAAAGTATTGGCAAATCAATTGGTATCGAATAATTGTCATTATTTTATATCAATATATTTGCTTAATTTTGAATACAATTAAATCTTAAGTAAACAGTTCATTGTAATTAATGAAACGTAGGTATACTTTTACTTGCTTTTTGAATTTAATGCTAGAAAACTAGCTTTTCACGCAATAAAGTTATTTATTGATTTTCAAATAAGTATGTCTCATCTCTCATGGAAATTATATGATTTCTCAAACAATTTTTGGTTGCAATCATCCATAATGGATGAATATCTAATGCATTCTTCTTTCAAAAAGGAAAAATACTTTGTATTCTGTCAGAAAGGAAAATATATTATTTCCAGCTAAGACAATATTTTTCTAACAATTTTAAGCAAATAAAACACGATGTGACTAATGATTTACGTTATTTCTAAATTTCGAAAATAGTAAAAATGAAATATAAAATAGTTACTCATGACGCAACGTTATGAATGCAACTGAGTTTCACATTACAGATATAGAAACAATGGCAATATTTGTTTTTCCTTTGAATGCGGGATTTTTTTGTCTTGCATTATAATTTTGTCTTGCATTTTAATATTATCATCACTATAGTCACCAACTATACCAGAGAATCTATCAGTCTCTACGCCTATGGAGTTGTCTCAGTTACTATCTGAAGAAGTTTATATAAAGAAACGAAGTCTCTATCCGAGAGTGGTATAATGGATAGAGTAATGTGTAGTTCCTCTTTTTCAATCAAAAGCTCAATCCAGAAATAGTGCATGCATTTATTACGCACATAGCGGTACTATTCGTCATTTTATAGCAATTTTAAGAGAACAAAAGCCTGTTTTATTAGTTTCTTTACGAACCTTAATAAAATTAAAATTAAAATGAAATATTCTATGCATATTTCAGCGTATCACGTCAGGACATCATTTCTTGAACGGCCAAGCAACACATTCTCGAACAAGTTAAATTATATTTTTATTCATTTTTATTGTTTCGTCGAATGAGTCACTTCGGTTTTGTAAACGATCCAAAAAAACTTTGTATCGCATTGATTGTTTAAAAAAATATCACATCTCCTATTTATTTCATTTCGCATAATCACGTGTACAAACTGACATTTTTATATTTTTTATTTGCTGTAGTCTAACTTATTTTTTTAATCAGAGCTTTTGTAAATGCAATGGCAGCGCGTTATTAAAAGCTGATTTTTTTTGAGATACTCGTGCAGATAATAAAATTTTAGTTTTCGCCTACGGATTTTTGTTGATGCCAAAACCCTCATCCCAAAAACAACATCATGTTCTGGCATGATAATAATAATGATATTACTGAAAAAATAAAAAAGCATTTACCAAATGAAACCACAGTTTGACAGTTAACAATTCCAGTTCTCTAACCACCTTACTTTAATTATCTTTTTCTATATAAGTTGTTTTATTAATTTGTTGACAAATGAATAAAATTTGATTCAAATCTATATATTTTAAGCAGAGCTTTTGTAAATGCAATGACAACGCGTTATGAAAAGCTGATTTTTTAGATGCTCGTGAAGATGATAAAATTTTCATTTTTCGCCTACGGATTGTTGTTAACGCCACAAATCTCATTCCCAAAACAACATCATGTTCTGACATGATAATAAGCTCTCACCATAGACAAATGCCACTATTATCAAAATCTAAGCTATTGAGTTTGTTCTATGAGAGTTCACCAAAAATGCTCCTCTTCACTTCTAAGATGTTGGTTTTAAGGATATTTCTTTGCTCTGATAAATAATGACCTAGAAATTACGCATAATATTTTACATTGTTATCAATTTTTCCTTTGTATTCGGAATATTTATCATTTGTCAACGCTTGTATTTATCATATGGTAAAGGCTTTGATGCAATTGGCAATGTTTGTAGTAACCTGATAATAATACGATGTTTCAGCGCTTTTTCCATATACATATATCTGTGACTCCTTTAACAAGATAATCAGTTAAAGTGTAAATTATCTAGGAAATGTATTGAGTATTTAAATAATTGATAATACCAATTCTTTGTAACAAAAAAAATTGTCCCATTTTTCATATTACCGAGTTAGTCAAAGATATCTTCGTTACTTTATACATAAATAATTGGACATACATTAAAATGAAAATAATATCCTTTTTTAAATTGAAAAATTAATTTTATACGTTTAAAGTTACATTTAGAAAAGTCATACATTGTAGTAACACTCGAAACACGCATTTTTCTTTTAAACCATTTCATATAAAAAAAATCAGCCGATTGGGAAAATATATTCTGAAAATTTGTAAAAACTAACAATTATTATTGATTGATTGATTTGGTTTAGTATTCAGATTATTGTAAACAAAAAAATATTAATATTATTAAAATCATAATGCTGTTTGTTTATTTTTGAATACCAAAAATATTTGAAAGAGATTTCTAACTCAATTATATTTTTCTACGATTTAGAATAATTGTTTTTAGCATTGGTTATAAAATATATTAAATGTGAGGTTTACAAATATTTTTAATTCAAAAATGTAAAATTTCAAACTTTTTTTTTCAAACCAAAAACATGCTTCTCCTTAAATTTTCAATATTTTTTGATTAAATAAAGTTTTTTTAATCCTAAAATGAATATAATAAAATTGGCGACAGCATTTTGGATATTTAAATTAGTTTTTATAAAAAATATATTTTTACAAAAAAATTAATTTTTAGGGGCTATCAAATGTTATAAACTCTTAATTTTGTTTAAAAAATTCCAATTATTTACCATAAGATCCATTAATTTGATATTTGTGATTTTAAGAAAATATTTCAAATTATTTGAATAAAATGCATTTTATTTTTTCCACTTCATTGGATATGTGGTTTAAAGGAAATGAAATTAAGAAAAGACAGATTGAAAGAATTCCACACAGAAATATAATAAAAGAGGCTTACATCAAATAAGATATTTTTAACCAAATATATATTACTCAAATTATGACAATTTAATATACCTTTATTAATCCTACATCTGATAAAAGCTCAACATTAATTTAGTAATGAGTAGGAAAAAATTTTAAAAAAATGATAAAAAAACATTTTTTATTTATTAATGATTTTGTAGTTAATATATTGATCAAATCATTCTTAATTTTACTAAACAAATGCTTATTCATTCAAATAAGGAACTATATACATTTAAAATATATAAATCGAAAAAAATGCTTTGGAACTAGATAAAATTCTAAGGCTTTTTTTTCGATTTACATAGTTTCCAAAAATTAATTAAATGAGAAGAAATTTTTAAAATTCTGTACAAATTTTTTAATGAAAAATTTTTTTAAATTATGATAGAAATTTTTAATTTTTGATTTGTTGGAACTATATTTTTTAATGTTATACATAATATAATTAATTTCAATATCACTGATGAATTTAAAAATCAAATTTAAAATCACTTATAAAATTTTCTAATTTGTTGAAGCCTTTATCTTCTTATCATTCATAACAAAATAAAATGCCATAGTATAATGTTGTACTATTTCCAATTCCATTAAAGTTAATATAATTTTTTTAAAAATTTCAAGAAAGATTTTTGGGGGGAGTTTCTTTTTATATATTTTGAGTTAGCATAAAAAGATAAGAACATAAATTTGCATAGGACGATTAGTGAAGAAAACAAAATTAAAAATAGATAAGATTAAATGAGAAAAAAAAATTCCAGATTAGAATTTTGTCTTATTTTGAGCTAAAAAAATTAAGTGGTTTTGACCGGTTGAAGTAACAATCACAAAAACTACAAATTGATAAGGGTAAATAACAAAAATTTTGAGATTAGCATTTTGTCTTATTTCATGGTAAAAAAATTAAGTGGTTTTTACCAGTTTGAAACATCAATAGCCAGTAAACAATATTAAAAGGTGTGACCCACGATTACATATCTGTGAAGATGAATTCGTATCTGACTAAATATTTCTGCTATCGTTTTGAAAGTTTTAATCGAAAGTTCAGAGATAATTATAATCTTAAAATTCAAGAACCAATATTTTTATCGATTTTAGGATAAAAGATTAGACACACTTTAGAGCGTGATTAATCTAAGCAAAGTCCAGAAAATTTCATCCTATAGACAACCGCGCACTTTTATAGATCAAAATCAGGAAATCCGCAGATTAATAAAAATAGCTTTTGATTGATAGCCATTGAGAGTATTTGCGGTTTCTGTAATATAATTGTAACATATCCATTCTTTGATATAGAATTGGATTCTTTAGGGGGGGGGATTGGAATGCTAAACCTATGTGTAATTGATTTAGCATTCCAATCAATTACACATATGTAATTGATTTAGCATTCCAATCAGTTACACATAGATTTAGCATGGTAAATCAGTAGATTTGATTGGTAGAGTGATTGGTAGAATGGTAAATCAGTAGATTTACCATTCTACTGATTTCCTTCTTTTTTTTAACGTTACTACAGTAACGTTAAAAATTGCGTAATTATTTTAACGTAATTATTGCGTAATTATTTTTAATTTTTCTAATAATTTTATTAATTATTAGAAAAATAATGAAATTTGTAACATTATGCTTCAGAAAATCCCTTAATAACAAGTAATATAAAAATAAATTTTTTAAAATCAATTCCTACTTAGGTTAACGAAGAAAATTTTTATTTCAGTTACTTTTTATTAAATAATTACAATTAATATAAATAAGACCGAATTACAATATTAAGCGGCAAAAAAAGCAAATAGCCAGGCAATTTTCCATTCTAATTTCTATATAGGGTGTTCGAACTATATAATCCAAGGGATGCGAAAGGTACACCATACCAACCAGGCTATCCCTGCCTAACAATTACAATTACTATAAATAATTGATCAAAAAATTATACTAGCGTTGAATTTTCAGCGCCATTTGTGACAAAGCAAAATGCGTGCTTTTTCTACACCAGTTGGGGCAGTGCGATTCAGATTAGAAAATTTTAGTTGTCATTATTAAGTATTATTATAATTCGAAAGTACATAAAATGAATCCGAAAAATAAATTCATTAACAATGTTTAGTTGTAAATTCCTCAAACATTATGAAAATAAACAGAATCGTTTAAAATAATCAGCTGAAAACATAATAAGCCCTTACTTTATTGGTGTTGAGAAAAATTCGTTAACCATTTAGAGGCTGGGAAATGAAGACTTTTGGCGATAAAGTTAGTTTTTAATTAATTAACAAAAAATTAATGAGCTAATAATTGAAAAAATGTATTAACATCAAACGTCATCCACAATAAGTTTTAAAAAATTTATTTGAATTTCATTGGATGAATAAAAAGCATTTTATAAGGGATTGAAAATTTGAAATATATATATATATATATATATATATATATATATATATATATATATATATACCATTAGCAAATACAGTCGTCCACAAAATAAGTTGAGCACTGGTACCCAACCAGATTTTTACAAGATGCTTAAAAAGGGCTTCATAATTAATTTTATTACTATCGATTTAAAAAAAATGATACAAAAATAATTGATGAATAAAATTTAAACAATGTATATTTATTTATTTCATTGATACGTTTCTATCAATTTAAAAACAAATGTGTCAATATACTAAATATTTATCGATTTGTTATTATCGATTTCAAAAACTGATGTTAAAATTATCGATTGACTAATGTTGGCTCTAAATTTAAATTTTATCGATTTTAAAATTTCAGAGCCAATAATGATTATTTTAAAGATTTCAGAGCCAATAATGGTTATTTTAAAGATTTCAGAGCCAACAATGATTATTTTAAGGATTTTAGAGCCAATAATTGTTACTTTTAAAATTTCAGAGCCAATAATTGTTACTTTTAAAATTTCAGAGCCAACAATGATTATTTTAAAGATTTCAGAACCAATAATTGTTACTTTTAAAATTTCAGAGCCAATAATTGTTATATCATTAAATTTAAAATTGTTATATCATTAAATTTAAAATTGTTATATCATTAATTTTAAAATTATTATACAATTAAATTTAAAATTACTATACAATTAAATTTAAAATTATTATACAATTAAATTTAAAATTATTATACAATTAAATTTAAAATTATTATGTTTATAATTTTTTTAATTAAACATTCATTCCGATAAGAGAGTATCATTGACCATATTTTTTTTAAACACCAATATTGAAAGTGTAAAATATTTGAAAAACAAACTTGACTAATATTAAATGGTAGATTTTTATCAATTCAATTTATTTCAAGGTTGGTTTATATTAACATTAAAAAAAATAACACCCTAGAAAGTTTTTTATAACTTTCTAGGGTGTTATTTTTTTTATTCATTTCTTTATTTACAACAATTAAATTACAATAGAGAATATATACAATAAATATACAAAATAGGTGAATCTGATATTCACGATTTTATAAATATTTTATTACAAATAAAAGAGTTACAATTAAAAATGACAAAAAACCTTAAGATACAAACTTTATAATCATACTACTCCTTTGATGATTAATGCAAAACTTTTCTTGTTAAGACTGATGCTCAACATTTAACCATTCTTGCATGGAAGGGTCTGATTTAGGAATATCCAACGTCACTCGACTCTCAAATCCACACACGGAACACACGGGATACTTCCAACTGCACTCGTAATGAAATGGTACAAACATGCAACAGAGTCTTTGGAAATGTTGATCTTGCGTCACGATTTCTTTACAAATGGCACATTTCGGCAGCTTTTGATACGTGCGATCCAATACAGTTTCAAAAGTCAAATTGTTGCATCTGCAACATGATCTGACCGGGCTAGGTACGGGATCAGACGAGGCAAAGTTGTCGTCCTGTAACTCGGTGACTTTTGCGTTACAATATTGACAGTGCAAATAATCATATTTGCTAAAGGGTCTTGCCAATTCCCCGTAAAGATGTTTTCCTCGGTCAAACAGCGAGGCATCGTAGGGTTTCATGTCGAATAAAATCTCTTTAAAGGCAAATTGTTTGCGGGAGGATTTCATCGTGGAGCTGCAAT
>JAOUZG010048486.1:632489-649373 GCA_026289955.1 Argiope argentata
ATGTACATACATACACACGAGGCGTGTGTGTACAGGGTGGTCAAAAAACTTCCCATATATATGAAACTATATCGGCGGCCTATGCTCTCAAACAATCGAATTTAGCTTAAAATTTTTAGAATGATTTTCAAGTAATAGATAAAAAATTTTAAATAATTCAAAATTTAACTCTTTGCTAAGAGATCAAATACTTACTCACTTGCGACATAATCTCCAAGTCCTATGGTGCTGAGAGTCACGAAGCAATAATAGACCGATTCGAGATAGCTCCACGGCTCAAAAGTTTTGAAAACAATGGAAGGTATGAAGATGAGCAGTGATGTGAATAAAACGATGTAAGCAATAATAGCTAGGGCATCGAAGTAGGGCAAGTTCACCACTTTTGCAGAGTTTTTCACCACTTTCCTGAGGCCAGCACGCAACTGCAGGCTCAGCAGGCGCATCACTGTTATATGCAGGGGTATGCCGAAAAAAGCATAGATGAGGCATGCGTATTTGCCCCAAGAGGATTTCGGCCTCACATTTCCATATCCTGAAAAAAATATTGTATAAAACATGATCATTTGGATACTTACGTATTAGACCGTCGATGTGCCAACAATCGCCAAACTTACGTATTAGACCGTCGATGTGCCAACAATCATCAAACTTTCGTATTAGACCGTCGATGTACCAACAATCGCCAAACTTACGTATTAGACCGTTGAGGTGCGAACCACCTCGAGCCAATTTACTTAGGGGGCAGAACTGATAAATTACACCGTCATTATTTTTCTGTTTTCACATATAATCTCATCTCACGTCCTTTCAAACACATATTTTTAGATGGAATAATTCCATAATTTTGGAAATACGTCACTGTATCACTTTCGTTGGCAGGCAAATCCCAAATTATAATCATTTTAAAGAGACAAAAATTAGAACAGGAAAAGTGCTTAAGGGTCTTAAGCGAAACCAACAAAATGGTGGAAGAAAATTATGGTTTGCACAATTTTTAAAATAATGACGGTTGTTTGGCATTATTGGTGGTATAGCAACTCAATGGTGACGCCTTCAAATTTGGCTATAAAGATCGACGGCTTAGTACGTAACTACTGTCAATTGAAACATTTTTAATTTTACGCTACTTACCTTTACTCTGAATGTGTAGAATATTTAACAATTTCTACTTGGCGCATTTAATTTTTAACCATACGAATTCGTCAACATTTTTTCTTTGACGCCATAAAAGTTCCACCATTCCTGACGCCTTTAGAAGAATCATTTAAACACAATTATATTCATTACTGATCAATCCACAATTTTCACTCAATCGAACATCATACTTACCCCAAAAAAATTGTTTCCTTTTAATATCAAATCGTATTTTTAAAAAAATTACAACTATTCTATAAGAAATAGCAATATTCTTGTAATCAGTCTTTTCAAATATTATTCAGCTCAGTTTGACGAAGAATTCACGTGAATATGTACCGTAATGTATCTATAGAAATTTTTAAATTATTTTCTCTGCATTTGCAGTATTATTTAAATGATAAAGGAAATTTAGAAATCACATAAACAAGGAGAGTTGTAAAATTAACACAAAATTTAAATTTGCCATCAGTTGTACAGCAATGTGTTGGCAACCCTGTTTTTTAAAAAAACATTCGACAGCTTATAATTTAGATTTAGGCACGGTTGGTTTAGCTATAATAACGTTCCGTTGTAAAGCAACAAAAGGGCTACTTTGGTACGGACATCATTAATTTGAAAAGCGGTTAGATGTCGAGGACGACACCTAGGATAGATTCTCTACACCACACCAGTGGAAGAACGTTTGGCACAGACGGATTAAAAGTGCAACAGATACCCTAACTAGAAGTTTCATCGGTCGAATGGGGTCTCGAACTTATAGTCCTAAGGCTCACAAGCCAAGACCTAACCACCTGGCCGCAAAGACCCCATCAGGTTCCATAGAACAAGGTGTTAAAAGAAAATACTATTTTTTTCATTAAATTTTTATATTTTTATTGAATCGTAAGGCACACAGGGTAAGGTTATGTATTTAACTTATTGTTACTTTTTTAGCTTAGCGGGCTCGGATTGAATGGACTTTACTAGAGGACAGCACAAAAAAATTTATTTACAGGTATTTACAAGATGATTTGAGAAAGGAAAACTTCAGATAAAAACATTCCAGCAGTTAAAAGTCACTAACAGCGTAAATACAAGCTTTACGCACAATAAACCCAGACTGCAAAACAGATATCGCATAGAACAGCAATTAGTAAATCGCAGCGAGCTCAATAATACAACGTTAGCAGCAAACGTAAACACAGCTCACTAATAACAAGCGAGAAAAGTAATCCACAAGTCCAGCGAGACACTTCTCTTCCAAGAGGAAAACTCCAAATTACCGCAACCCATCCCTTACAAAGCCGAGCAAGCGCGTGCCCAAAAGAACGCGAAGCAAAGTGACGCACAGGGAACTGTCTGGCGGCTACCAGGATATTCCCCTCGCCAAATCAACTCGGCTGGCGCTGAAGCGTTGTCAACGTTTTCTCCTTCAGTGCGCTTTCACCCGCTTGTAACAATATAATGCAAATAGCAAATAGCAGATAACAAGAACAATAACAATAATTGTAATTATTTAATAAAAAGTAACTAATATAAAAATTTTCTTTGTTGGTCTTAGTAGGAATTGACTTAATTTTTTACAATACTCGTTAATCAAGAAGAACAGAAAAAAAATTAGACTAGAAATACATCAAAATTCATACCTATAGTTGTTATAAGAATCATGGAGAATATAAATTTCTCGCCGAAAATATTTTTCCAAGTTACATTTTGAGACAGCTTGGATTTTTTGATTTTCTGGCTTATGCTGTCGGATATTTGGTGATTGGTAAAATTTTTCTTTTGCAGAACTTCCACCATTTCTGTCGATTGGAAAAAAAATAACAAATTCAATGTAATGAAGAAGGCTTAGAGATGATATAATTCATAATCACCATAGAAAATAATAAGGAAACAAAATATCATAATCACCGGTGCATCTTCCAAATGATAGAGAGATGGTGGAGTAGTTAATAACTATGCAGGAAGTGAACTGTTTCCCGGTTCGGGCATGGTTGTTTTTCTGTGTTCTATCTGTAAGACGTGTGAATGTGCCCCCCTGTAAAAAGGAGCTGTGCAAGTGTGTGGGTGTGTGTTTCATCCTCATATGAGCTAGAAGTCAGACCTCTGCCCTCGGGTGCTCAGGGGTCTATACCCTCAGAAGCTACTGTACCCCTCTTTCCGTGGTAAAAAGCGGACATGACATCATCATCTTCTTCATCAAGTGAACTGATTAATATTTTTAAATTTCAATCCTTCTATTTTAGTCATTTGTGGAGTAATTTTCATATAATTTTAAGATGGTCAAATAATCTTCTTTTATATATCAAACACTCATTTACGAAAATATCCGATGTTAGTCTGGTTTTACAGATAGCGGAGTTTTTCGATGCAGAAAATTTACCTCCGCCACCATAACATTAGTGCATTGAAATAAATTGGAGCTTACACATTCTAATGGAAAATAAATATATGGTCGATTCGCCATTGACTCATGCTATGCTGCCACTGGCACCAACGTATTTTTATGTCATTCGTCCAAATTCTTTCTTTCGCCACCGAATATCTCCGAACTTAGAATCTCTAGGCTTCCCTGTCGGCTGAATGGATATGCGTGGAAATATTTATTAAGAAAAAAGAATTTTGTTTACAGACAATACATATTAAAAGTAACTATATAAATATTGGGAAGTTGATATAAATATATATAAATATTGGGAAGTTGATATAAATATATATAAATATTGGGAACTATATAATATAACATATATTATAACTATTACATATATATAACTATTACAATATATAAATATTGGGAACTATATAAATATTAGCATTCTGAAAGTTGGGAAGTATGAGTAGATAAATTCTATTGACTTTAAAATATCCTCTAGAAGAGCTTGGTTGAGATACAAGAAGAAAATTTATTCAGGACTTGGATCTGGGGAAATCAATTCCTCGTTGTCTTGTAGGAACCTCACAAGATTTCCACTATTAGTCTTGAACATTATGTTTCCCATTACGTTTATCCACCCCATTCTTTCCAGATCGTTTTTTTAGGTGGAAATATGTTGTGAGAGGGCAGTTAGTGTTATGAATCCATAAGCGTCCAAGTACTGAAGTATATAATTATATACAAGCTACACCCTTGGCGTTTGCGTCCAGTACTTATATATGCTTGTCTAGTATGGGGGTACTCTGCCAAAAGTGACTTCAAATTAATTGACCAACAACAAAACCAAATAATCAAAATATTTGTAAAAACCCCATCTACTTCTCCAATTCAGAAATTTGCAAAGCAATAGACTACCCATCACTTAAAAGATTCGCCAAAAAAATTACCCACTAATTTCTATATTAACTTTGATAATGAAGCAATCGAATTTATCCCGAAGTGCCCCAAGACCAAAAAAGGTTCTTCTCTAGCTTCTTAACCCATTCGCTTAACTACTCCAACCTTTTCACCTAACCTATTCAATTAAAAGTCAATAAACATTACTAACGGTACCTTCTAGTACTATAAAAATTCATCACAGACTTCCCTACATAATAAAAATATCTCAAAGTTCCCGTCTACGTTTGGCAGTATACCATCTCACCACACCACCAGTAGCAACCAATGGTATCACTCCTATTAATTACCCAACTCCTTCTCAAGTAACCACAATTCTGGCTTCTCGCAAAACCCAATGAAAGTTTATGCGCACTTTTCATCAAGCATCTACTTAGCTCATGTCATTCGACTGAAAGTCATGGTCATAAACAGTCACTTCATGAAGGAGATAGTCCTTTGCTCTGAGGACGGGTACTCCGACAATATTATTCTTGAACTCTAATACAAACGGCGTTTTTCAAAGAATATAGTTTGTTTTTCCCAAGGAGTTTTATCTTCCTGCCTTGAGCACAATTTTCCTTTTAGAACCAATAGGTTTTCCTCCATTCTAATCTCGAGGAAATTAAAGTAAAACTACCAAAACTACCAAAGGAAGTCTTCGACGTTCTTACGTAATTGAAGAATTTCAATAACAATTTCTTTTGCCTCAAATCTTCAAAAAACGTACAAAATGCTCCTAAATCATCTTTTTTCATTAATTGAATGAATTCGATTAAGTTGATTTTTTTAATAATCCTTTTCCTTAGACGACAAAATAACAATAAAGATAGAATCTGCACTCTGTTCATCTTAAATTACACTTAAGCAGTATGTAGTTTAAATAGATTGGTTATTGATGTGTAGTTTAACCTCCTTTTCCGCCAAGTTGGCGATAATATATCAATCCTAGCAACCCCGTTCTTTTTATTATGGCAACCCTAGGTTATCTTTCTTTTGTGATTCATGTTTGGCGAGTTGGCAATTTTTGAAAAGTGTGCCAAGCAGGGTGTTAAAATACACTCGCACCGGAAGTTAGTTTGCTTATGAAAATAAGCCGATTCTTACGATGGCAATTGAAATTCTGCTGAATATGTGTAAACTTTCGATTTCTGTTAGTGGTAACGGTAAATTATCCGCAGCAGAAAATAACCTAGTGTGTGTATTCAATCTTAGTGAGCATTAAACTCTTAATCTTTCCCTCAACACCAAATCGTCTTTAAATCGAACGTATGTAAAGTGCATAGATTTAAAGATACTATTTAAATCTTTTCTACATAATGAAAGGCTGTTTTTTTGTTGCTGTTTGTTTGTTTTTCTTTGACTGTTTTGCTTAGGAGACGACTTCGAGGAAATTTTATTCGGAATTCAATTAAGTTATCATGTCTCTTTATAGTGATTGTGGCTTAATAAACTCCATTTACTTACTTCGAATAAGCTGTGAACTTGACATGCCGACATTTCTAGAGTGTTCTTCACTGTCTGCTTCAACTGCGGCAAATATTAGAGCTCCGACTGATAAATAACCAATGTATATCATTAGCATCGAGAAAACTTCCCTTTTGAAGCCTGAAAAGAAATCATTAATCTGTCACCTAACTAATTAGTATCCCAAGTTGTTGTCAAACGATGAAATTCCGTTTGCTACTTTAAAGTGTCAAATGAGAAAAACTTTTTATTATGGTAAACATTGAACACCACTGATATGCTTTTATGAAGTATAAAAATGGCCCAAATGAAAAGGAGACATGTTCAATGGAAATAATACATATTGGAAATCAAAAGAAATCGCTACGAATGGTCTAACACTCATTGTTAGATGATTGTATATGATTACTCTTTCAACAATAAATTCAATTCTTGGTTAAAGTGGTCATTAGTGTGCCCCCGAGTTTACCGCCAATATGGCAACCCAACAGAACGCTCTTGTAGTAACCCTAATGATGTTTCGTTTACTTCTTCCTACAATGCTTGAGTTGAACATGAGCTTCAACTCTTTTCAATAAATTTCCTATAAATAAAATTTCCTATTAAATCCATTCTTTTTGCGTCTTTGTCTTTCTCAATTATTTATTATTTACTATTCATGTTATCCACAGAGTCTTTATGATCAATAAGCTACCGAAGCTACTAGTTTCCCACTCCCGTGGCTAGCTAAGCCGTACGATGTTTTTTTAAGTTAAAAAGTCCTGCCTGGTGCCTTCAACAGATGCCTCATCGGGTCTGAAAAAAAAAAGAATGCTTCTCGGTGAAAAAAATTATAATTATATTGCGAAAAGTGGAAACCGTAACTATCCTATAAAAGTGTTTGTTTACTTTGTCCGCTATCTTTATTGGCGACTTGGCATTCTTGGCGCAGCAAGGGGCACACTAAACGTAACTTTTACCCAATTATTTCCGGCTAAAAGGACGCAAGCGAAAGTTAACCAAGTAATTCAAACTAACGCCAAAAAAGCAGTCAAAATTATATCGTCTGTAATAAAATCATATCGCCATGACCCGGACTACAAATCTAATGCTACAACATTCCTGCCAGATTTATTTTTTTAGGCACAAGGGGTAAGAGGCAGGTTTAAATTATCTGTTGACTTTCCCCTTAAGCCAGGCTAATTCAAAAGTGTCGTAAATTCTAAAATTTTCTGCGATTTTTTAAGTAGGCTCTATTTGGTCAACAATGGCGTCTACATCATAGTTGCCGGCTTGCTGGCACAGAGGTAGCGCGTCTGCCTCGTGTTTAGGAGGTCCCGGGTTCGAGTCCTGGTTCGGGCATGGTTGTTATTCTGTGTGTTATCTGTGAGATGAGTGAATGTGCCCCCCTGTAAAAAGGGGTTGTGCAAGCGAATGTGATGAGTGTGTAGCAAAAGTCGTACTCTTGGCCCTAGTTGGCGCTACTTGAAACAAGAGACACTTCATTTCGGCTTAAATCTGCTGCTGGGTCCAGCAGCGAGCTTGTCCATAGGCAAGTGCCATTAGAAACAACAACATCATAGTTTATAGCAATTGTGAGGGAGTCTTTGATTTATATTTCTTTAGCTTTATCGTCTGTTTCAAAATTCTTAATATTAACAACTAACAAAGAGGTGATAAATTCTAAACATAAAAATCGTGATATTTCTATATTCTACCATCTTTCAATCCACTAAAATCTAGTTTCAGATTTTGAGAATTGCACTGTCTCGGCCAAACTTTGAAACATTCGCCAGTTGTTAAAATACTCGCCATTTAATTATAATTTTCGCTACTAAAGGTTACAATTGAAATTTTCTGAAAACATTTGATGAATTATTGAATTAAAATCTCTTTTTTAAAAATCATACCATAATAAGTCTCATCAGATTTATTTTTACAGTTTTTAGCAGACCAACTAAAACGTTTAATACTGGTACTTTTCCAGGCGCAAGTGAAAAATCGCCAAAGAAATTTAGCAGAATGCTACATTATTTGGCGACTTTTCGCTTGGCTCCAATAGCGGAAAATTACAAAAATACTCATAATAGGATTATTTATATTAGGGGATTTTTTTTGTTAACGCTCGTCTAACGGAAAAGTATCCTTCTTTTAAAAATTAAATCACTTACTGACCAACAAATGATGTTAGAACTTAAGTCTTTATCCTTGGATGGCTACAAAAAATACTAACAAACGCCTTTCAGTTTTCCCATTAAAATTTGACAAGAATATAGTTGGAGAGAAGTCGCTTAAAAATCATTAGATTTTAGTGATAAGGCATTAATCTATAGCTATAAAGCATTAATCAAAAGTATATCATATATCTGGTAGCAATGAGTATTGCATACTTGACTGAATTATTTGATGATAGAGTTTCTAAAATGAATGGACGAGATTTATTCAAAAAAAGGGCAGTTTTGGCATAAAAACTATTATAATCAATTAAATAAGAAACCACAAAGAAAAGTGTTACCTATTAGGGGAATTTTAATCATATTGTCCAAATAGAGAGCAAGAAATCAAATACTTAAATTAAAACGTCAAGAATTGAATTCAGCCATTTTTTATTTAAAAAACGTGTATTTATTTGTTGATCTCAATGATTTCAAACACAATAGTATAAGATGCCAACAATTTTAATTAATTAAATAATTAACTAAAAATATTTTATTAGAACTGCTCATATTATAAAAAAAAATGTTAAAAAATTATTTTCTTCCAAGTTAGAAATTTTTCGTTAAAGCCTAATTTAATATTAACAAAAATATGTGTTGTTTACTAAAATGCAAATTTTTATAGTCTTGCCTATTATCTATAAATTACGTCATATGACATGTATCACGTATAAATTAATCAAAACAGCCACTTTTGATTTTTAGTGAGTAGTTGATTTTTAGTAGTAGTTGATTTAGTAGTAGTTGATTTTTTAACAGTAAATTCAAAGAAAGGATTTTCAAATTTTTGGGTAGATTGTTAGCTAAAAAATTTATCATAATTTGAAAATTTTGCCTCTGTACCTTCAGTTAGTATTTTGGCACCAAAACAAATGTTACGTCACTTAAAAAATTTTAAAAGCTGTTCAGTGAAAACAGTTTTAATTCATAGAAAATATTTTCTCCAATTTTAGTAAATTATTATAAATTAAGAAGCTTAAAAAAAACAGCTCGCTTCGTTCACTAACCTCCAAAATCCCTGCTGTGATTCTTTCTAGATGAATACATAATCTCAGCTCTTTGTATAGTTGAGCATTTCTACTAATAAGAAATTAAATATGTTCAGTATTAAATGTAAATGTAAGCTATTTCAGTTGTATGAGCTTTTACCATTAATTTTTCATCAAATAAAATTTTTCTGATACCAACGAGATCCATATGTAAATGTAAGAAAGAACAATATTTCCATTTCAAATGTTTAAAAATTAAAATTGAATTTACTTCTTTTGCTTTGTTTTGATGAGATATATTTCATTAAAATTGATCGATATAATGAAATAATCACCGTAAATGGCTGCTGTTTGTAAAATCCATTTAGTCATGTCATTTAATTGTGATTAATTATTCTCACGATACAATAGAAAGCAGCATTGTTCTTTCATGAGATTATTAAATGTTTCTACCGTGCTAGGTTAAATGACAAGTTTCGTTTAGTTATATTAATGTCCCATTGTAAAGCAACGGTGGGGCTGTTTCGGGACGGACCATGTTATTTTGAACTGTGGTCAGATGACGAAGACGACATCTGAGCTGACATCCCCCTCTACACACTACACCAGTTCTGTGTAATCGGGTCTTGAACATGAAATTCTACGGCTCAAGAGCCAAGCTTATACTCCCAAGCCACCAGACCCCCTGGTTAAATGCAAAATAATGGTGGTATGTATGTGTAAAAATTGTCCGATTATTTTAAGTTATTATTTAATAAATGTTAGCTCCAGATTATTTCTTTTCTTTCTCTGTGTTTCTTTCTGAATTGTCCTCATTATGTTGATTGTTGATTGTGTGCATTATGTTGATTGTGTTGATTATTATGTTGATTGTGCGCATGGGCTTTCCTAATATAAGCCAACTCAATGTAACGAAACAAAAAACTTTAATTTGGTGTTCCTTTTTCTAAATTTCACGAAAATATAACATCTTTTTTTTACTCGTTTTGCAAACTACACAGCTTTAAATAGAAACATTTTTCCTTAGTTTAACAATGAAAGAAAATTACAAAATTAAATATTAGACAAAACAATCAAAATGATTTAAATTTCAGAATAACAACGTGATCTTTTGTTGAAAAACGTGGGAATAATATACATTTTTAAAATATTGCCAAAATTCACACAAATTATTTAATTATATTAAAAAGACAATTTTCCATATTTTGCAACTATGTAACGATCGCTTTAATGCGATATTTCCTGAAATTATCCCATAAAATGTTATTAAATTCAACTTAATTAATAATTATTTGAAAATTAGAAGAAAATTACAGACATGCACATATTCATCTTTATTATTAGTAAATATTTTGCAAAAAAATCATTATTTACCATGCAGAACACTTTTATTAACTTTTTTACTTTTAGAAGCCTTAATTAATACATATAGAACTAATTAATCGAATTTATTATCTCCCTTAAAACCAAATCAAAATATTGATTAGACATCTTTAATCACTATCTAACAAAAGAAAGCTGGTTTAAATAATCTTTGAAATTAAAACACATATTAATAATGATATATTAATTAATTAAAGGAAAATTAACGGAAATCAATAAATAGATAATTTTGTCGTAGATTTAAAATCCATCATTTTATTCAAATACTTGAAAAAGGTTTACACTTTCCAGTATTTTTATAGGCACTTTCTTAAAGCAACCCGAGGTTTCATAAACTTTTTCAATTTCATTTTCTGTCTTATGCTTTGCTGTAACTACATAATTTCTTTTCTAATATAAAATAACCATAAAAAATTTGATATCAATTGCTTTTTGATTACTTATTTTTAAATAAAATTATATGATCATTCTGAAGGGTTAAAAATGTTTATCGTTCTTTTTGGTATAGTTTGAACTTTTTATATATTTCCTCTAAACATTATGCATTTTCAGAGCTATTACGACTCAGTGCATCATAAATAATACACAAAGAATGTATCACGACTCAGTGTATCATTAATAATACACAAAGAATGTATCACGACTCAGTGTATCATTAATAACACGCAAAGAATGTATCACGACTCAGTGTATCATTAATAATACGCAAAGAATATATCTTTAGAGCTATCAGAACTCATTGTATCATTAATAATGCACAAAGAATGTATCTTAGAGCTATCAAGGCTCAGTGTATCATTAATAATACTCAAATAATGTATCTTTAGAGTTATCAGGACAGTGTATCATTAATAATACACACAGAGTAGAGTGCTTGCGTTAGTAGGAAGAAGTCTGTTTCCATTAAATTTACTTAGGCCTTGCATATCGTCTTTAATTCATTTGACAGATTTTGCAGCAGAGGTAGAATCAAAGACATTATTTTCGTGACAAGATTTACAAACTTCTACGGTATTTGGTTTGTCTGCAATTTCCAAATATTCCAGTTCTTCATGCAAAGCTTCGTCCAACGTGTTTAAGACTTGCAAGATTTCTAAAAGTTTTTCTTTCGTTATTTTTTGAGGATCGTCTGTGCATGTCCTTTGAAATTCTTCTATCACTGTACATTCGGAAAAATTCTGAAAATAAAAAAAGTTGTATTAAAACTGGTTGTACTCATTTTTCAAGTCAACAAAATCTGCGTTTCTAATTAAATTATTGGGCATATATTGGAATATTTAATATTATATTGATGGCAATATCTATACTTTCGTATCTAAGTTCTCATAATCAAGTGGATTAAATCAAATACGAAACAGAGAAAGCAAGTTATGATTTCTATTCATTGCTATGCTCTTAACTAGTTTTATTCTGACCCTGTAACCGATGTATGTTTTATTAATAAAATTATCTCTGCAATTGTGTAACTGCTAGAGGTTTTCCTGTTTTCTATAAAATGAAATCAAAATATAAATCTGCTTCCGTGATAAATATAAATCTGTTTCCGCTGACTTAGCCTTATGTATTAGAGACTGCATCAGATTTCTACAATAAATGTACAATAATTCTAGGTAATGAAAAATCAACCTCGCAAACAGAAAATGCCATATAGTGGTCCATGTTATTTCCTGATATCCTTATTCGAATAATAACTAATTTAAGTCAGAAAATTCTTTCCATGGAAGAATACTTTGTACCCTAATCGAGTTATTGATTTCTTATTGTTCCTTGAATCCATTCAGAAAGATAGACCAACTTTGGTACATTGGCCAGAAATGTGTAGTAAATTGGGCAAAATAGTCAACTGAAAGGAATAAGACACGACGAAAGGTATAGGGTTGCTCTAAGAGGTCCAAGGGTAATTTTAAATTTTAGAGTTGAAGTAGATAAGAAATTGGAGGAAAAAGAAACGTGTAGAGAAAGAAGGTATCACAGGAGATGATAAAAAATGTTCGGTAATCTTGTTGAAAATGAGCTATGAAGCCTGAACAGAAAAAGGTGAATCCTGAAAAGGATGAATTCCTGATAACTTCCTTTTATTTTGCAAACTGGGTATCCACTACTCAATTTGGAAGAAAAACTTAATAGATATTGTTTCGAAATTGTTATATTGCTCCCCAGCATATTGTTACAAGCGGGTCAGTGCCTCGAAAACTCACCGAAGATGGTGACGTTTGGCGAGGAGCTTCGCGCCAGCTTGGTTGGTTAGTCGAAAGGAATAGTCTGGTAGCCACTGGATCTCTCGTGGTGTTTTGAGAAGTTTCGCATGTTTCGGGGCACGCGCTTCCTCGGCTATATAAGGGATGAGTAACTGGAGCTCCGGAGTTAGTTGAGAGTTTTCTCCCGGAAGAGAAGCGTCTCGCTGGACTAGAGGATTTCTGAGCCGTGTTTACGTTTGCTGTTAACGGTGTATAATTGAGCTCGCTGTGATTTACTGCTGCTGTGCTATACGGTATCTGTTTTGCTGTCTGTGTTTATTGTGCGTAAGGCTTGTATTTACGCTGTTAGTGACTGTTGACAGCTGGAATGTTTTTCTCTGAAGTTTTCCCTTATCAAATCATCCTGTAAATAGCTGTAAATAAGTTTTTTTGTGCTGTCCTCAAGTAAAGTCCATTCAATCCGAGCCCGCTACGCTAAAAACGTAAAAATATTTATTTCCATCGTTGGAAAGAGGGGTTTACAATCAGTTCTATTGGGTGCCGATCGGATGCCGGTTCCATGACAGGCTTGGCGACATTACTGAATAAATGCTTGAATATTTGAGAAAATTGGCGATAATACCAATAAAAGGAGAATTATACTTTTTCGAGGGCCTTCTGTGTCCTGCTTCGGAAACTATAAAAGGTCAGCTGTCCAAGCCGATATCAGTCGTGAAGTGGAAGCAAGCCAAGTATTGAAGCAGCATCAAGTCGTGTGTGGAGTATTCAGTCGCATAGTATCGAGCTTTTAGATGCAGCTAAAGCGAGGAAACCGTGGAAAATAGCAGGCGTTTGGAGATTAGAGGATAACTACATAGATTCGTCACCTGATCGCTTTGTGCTCTGTGGTGATTGTTTACTATAGATTATTACTTGTGATCTGCTCTTTATTCTAAATGTGCAGTTGTTTATTGCTTCTGTACATCTCGATTGTGTATTTGTTTTCTGTGTATTCGTGTTAATAAACTATTATTTGCTATTAAGACTTGCTAACTATTTTTGTTATTTTATATTTAGAGATAAGAAAATTGTGCAATGTACTGAGCAATGTGGGTAAACAATTTGAATTCTGTTCCAGGGGACACTCAAATATTAAATTTTCTCAAAGACTATCAAGATTAGTGAAATTACCACAGGCATAAGTTTCACCATCTGCCAATGGAGCTCGGTTGTTAAAGCATAAATGTCTTGCAACTGTGCTTTGGCGGCAATTCTCTTGTGACATTTGCAGTCCAGCTGGTCCAGAATGAGGGTGCCGATCAAGTAAGACATTAGATTAGAGCACATGAAGAAGAATGAACGTCCGAGGAGCAGCCAGGTGAACATCAAAACCACGTTCATAGAGTAACAGTCGCACTTGTAATACTTGAAATTGATTCCTGCAAAATTATTTAGCGGAAGAACTCAAAAAATTTCTTATTGTTGTAAAAAAAATGCCGTAGAGTTTTAAAAATTGACAAAAAACAGTAAACAAAATAAACAATTCAATTTCTGAAAATAATAAAAGTAAAATAAATTTGGCAATTTTTAATTAGTAGAGCTTTTAATTTTTTTATTATATATGGTATAAAATTGAAAATGCATTGGTCTATCTCAAAAATTGCCTAATAATAGTGAAGAATAGAATTAAAATCAGCAGGGATGGCATGTTTGGTAGAGCGTTGGACTCGTACTCCTTAGGTTACGGGTTCGAAGCTAACAACGCCAAAAGATTCCCCGAGTGTTTGGTGACTGGTGGTCGTTAAATCTATACATGAACGCAAAGTCCTCCATGTCGAGAGTAATACCACTGGGGGTACTGGGGCTGAAGTGATCGTTCTTTGTTCCAAATCTAAATTACGATTTGAGATGAATCAATGAATTTGCATGAATGAGGTCAGCCACCTAAAAAGGTTGTGACGTGTGAGTAGCTATTTCGTACTCTTGACCCTAGATGGCGCTACTTGTAGAAAACTAAAGGGACGCATTTCTTAAGCTTAATCATCTGCTGATCGTATCAGCGAGGGTTTGTCCAAGGCAAGTGCCAATAGTCACAACAGTCACAGAATAGAATTGAAGAACTTGAGTACATTATTCTTACATTCAGTTCTACAATATCTTGATAGATGATGCTATTTTCAGCCTTAATGCATAAATGCTTATAAATAATAGTCTAAATAAGAAAGGGGAAAATTGAAATTTTTAATGAAAGCCTTTACTCATATGAATTCAAAATATTATGGAGTATATTTATATTTCCTTCATTTTAAAGTGAATTGCCATTTTAGTTCAGAAAGCACCAAAACAGAGGAAAAAATATTTTAAAATAAAATAAGAAAATTGATAAGATTAATTAAAATGAATAAAAAAATGTTTTTATTTATCCTGGTGAAGAGAACTAGACTATTTTTTTTTTACTTATTAAAATTAAAAGAAAAAGTCGTTTAATAATTTGGATAGTTATATTTCAAATAATTGTATCATTCTACAAAATAAAAAATTTAACTGACTAAATTTATCTATCTAATTTAGGATGGAATAAGAAATTTCACGATTTTTCTCTACACATGGAGTGAATAGATAAAGAAATAGTTGAGCGTTGATATTATCTGGCGATTAAAAAAAACTTTTTTTATATCTATATAAACATAAAATTGTTTTAGAATATTTTATGAAGAGAAAAAAAAGATATATTCTTAATTTCTAATTGATATGCTTATAAAGTTGAAATTTAAAGAAACCTACATCCATAAAAACTCGTCATTTCGGCAATATGCTAATAAATCAGTTCAAATAGTTTTATCAAATAAATATTACAAATGAAGGTTTTGTTTATACTTTACACACTAGATGGCAGCACTACAAAATGATTAAGTTTCCAAATTAAAAAAATTGAAATACCCGTCGTAAGAATCCTAAATAATAAAGAATATAAATATAAAATTTGTACTTGTGATTCCAAGGGCTGAATTCTGGATCCATTTCTAGGCCATCTTCTCTATTTCTCAAACCAATTAGCTTTTTAAAGATTTAATTGGATAAAGAAAACTACAAGGCTGACTAAATTAAAAGGGATATTTTTTGCTGTATAGTTTTCGTGATATGAATTATTTATAAATCATTTTCGGAAAAAAATTACTTTTAATAACAATAATTTAATTGTAAACAGGTGTTGTTAATTTTTAATTTTAACAAATTTTTAAAACTAAAATCAAGCCCATTTTGTAATAATTTTTTTTTTTTTTTTGCATTGTCTCAATTAAATAGAGATCAATATTACTGCGTAAACGAATTAGTAATTGATGTTTTTTTCTGTAGTTGCTAGAATTATTATAAAAAAAATAGTAAAAATGTGGTAAAATATTTGAATGGCGCTGATAGAAATGCAATACTGATGCCTACAGAGAATGAAACGCTGACACCTATATTTGTAAAATTACACTTAAATTGCAATTGCATGGAGAAAACTTTTTCCAACTTTTCTTCTTTGTCTCTTTATTTGACTGATCTATTAGCACAAAATACCTTAAAACCTAATTACAATTTCTTCACATTTTCCAGCCATCAAAATATCGAATAATATTATTAAGATATCACATAATATTTGATGCTGGTGGTATCCGATACCTTAATCTATCAGTTGAAATATTCCGCTGTGGCGGTATTGGAACATCAACTTTTTATACTAAGAAAAACAAGTGGTGCTAACAATATTCTATGCAATTTCAATGGATAACAAGTAATATAAAAAACAATTTTTTAAAATCAATTTCTACTTTGGATATTAGGAAAAAATTAGGAAGTTAAGAAAAATTTATTTTAGTTACTTTTTATTAAATAACTACAATTGTTGTTTTCGCGTTCCGATTTAAAACGGAAGGAGAGGGTGTAGTAGCTTCTGAGGGTATAGACCCCTGAGCAACTTAATAACGATCACCTTTGTCTCAGTACCCCCTGTGGTTTAACTCCAGGCATGCAGAACTTTACGAATATGTTCGAACTCGCAGCACAAGGGATACGAATCCAACACCCTACAAACTAGGCTATTCCGACCTAACAACTCCAATTGCTATAAAAAAACTACTTTAAAGGCGAGAAAATTAATTTTTAATTAATTAATAAAAAATAATTGAAAAAATTGTGTTAACATTAAATGTCCTCTACTAAAAAATTTACTTGAACTTGAGTGGATGAATATATATATA
>JAOUZG010048486.1:652750-690289 GCA_026289955.1 Argiope argentata
ATATCGAGAGAGAGAGAGAGAGCTAATAGAAGGAATTGAAAAAAATAACTTACGTGATTCATAATCTCCAAATCCAATCGTTGCAAGCGTCACAAAACAGTAATAAAGAGACTCGTAATAGGTCCAGCCTTCAATACTGTTAAAGATAGTAGCGGGTATGTAAAAGAATAGCATAAGGAAAAATATAAAATAAGTCATGATTGATAAATTTACAATAATGAGGGAATCAATGAGTTGGCCCGTCTTTTTAATGACTTTTCTCAGGGCGTTTCTAAACTGGAGATCGAGTATGCGAATGTATGTCAAATTCAATGGTATTCCAAAGAAGCCATACAGGATGCACAGAGACTGACTCCAAGGGGTTGTTGGCCTCACATTACCATAGCCTGAAAAAAATAATGCTATTCTCATAAAGTGTAAAATATAAATACAGTAAGACCCCGCTTAACGCTGTTTCGTTTAGCGCTGTTTCGGTTTAGCGCTCTTTTATTTCAACCCGGGGATTCCACGAAATCGCTCGCAGCATATGGGGATTCCCCGAAATATTATGCAGCGATAGGTTTCAAATACATATCCGTTATCCGAAGAGAAAACAAAAATTTTGACAGCAGTGATTCAGAAGAAGAGCAAAAAGAACTTTCGATGGCGTTTGTAAAAAGGAGTTTGTCTACCATAACTGAAATAATGGATCAATTCATTGAAAATGATCCGAATTTTGACAGGAGCTCAAAAGTAAGGCATGGTGTTAGAGATGCTCCATACATTTATGAAGGACTTTTAAGAGAACAACGCAAAAGAAAAAGGCAAACAACATTAGATGCTTTTGTCACAAAAAGGCAGAACACTGGAAACGCGGGAAGGCTGACTAAATATGACTGACTTAGAACTTTATTTGTCTTTTTTAAGAATATTCGTTTTGTTATTTATTTTTTGTTTTTATTTTTGCAAGAAATAATAATGTGGTATTAATTTGGGCTTTAAGAAATAAATGTTTGGCTTTATTTTTATTTAAAAAAAACATACTTTTTAAATTTAATACCTAACCAAATTCCTAGCCATCTTCCCCAAACCCCAATATTTAAAAGTAAAGATAGCCTCGTTTAGCGCTGTTTCGCATTACGCTTTACTTTGATGGAACGTATCCCCCGCGTTAAGCGGGGTCTTACTGTATTTCGGTACTTGCTTATTTTTAAGACTCTGGCAATAAATCGCCAAGTAAGACAAACCGTCGCCAACTTAGAGATAGGCAACTCACAGTTGGCCACCTTTACATAATCTGTTAATCGTCAAGTATAAACCAGGAGGCTGTAAAAATAAACAAATGCAAATGTTTTTATTGCATGCTACACTAAGTTATATTTATTTAATAAGCTTCTTTTGACTATCTAATGATTCATCGAGAATGTTGTATGCGTTTAATTTTAATTGAATCTCTTATGCTCTACTTAGTAATTCACAATCCATCCAACAAAATATTTTTAAACACCAAACTGTGACAGATAATGAAACCGCGTTATTTTAATAACTTTATTTCTATTTCTTCTAATTATAAACATAAATGGTACAAACGGAGAGGAGTTCTATGATACGAAATTGCATAGACATAATAAAAAGAGGAACATAATTGTCTATGTAACATATTTAAGACTGATAGTTGTTCATTTCGAATGGGGAATTTTACTGTCTGTTTCTACATATTAATCAAGCTTGTAATAAGCAGAATCATTTTTTCATAATTTTCAAAAATGAAAGAAAAAAAATCAAGCAATTAAATATTTGCTGAAACAAGAAAAATGATTTGAATTTCGCTGCAACAATAAAATCTATTGTTGAAATTATTCAAAAATATTTTTAAAATTGTCAAAATACAAGATGTCAACTAAGGTGACATCATGTTAAAAAAAATTTTAACTTAAAATGATATAAAAATCAGTTTTGAAAAATAATATTCCCGTGAGCTATCGGAAAGAATTAAAAAAAACTTCGTTTAATTTTTAACTACTCTTACTACTAATTCTAGTATAATATTTTTAAAAAATCTCCCATTTGGATATTAACACCCACCCTAAAAATTATATTGAATGTTGTTTAGTTTGGTAACACTATTAAGATCTCTATTTAAGCTCATTAAAGACTGAGGCGTCTTAAGTAGCCTTAAGTAGTGAGTGGTCTGTCATATATAACGCCAATTCAGGCAATATGTTCTCGCGCATGCATTCTCAATTATTAATAACATATTAAAACGAAATCTGCTATGCATATTTCAATGTATCATGTCAGAACATCATTTCTTGAACGGCCAAGCACCACGTGCCTGTGCAAGTTAAATAATAGTTTTATTCATTTTAATGGTTTCATTGAATGAGTCACTTTATTATTGCAAACTATCAAAAAAGCTTTGTTTCGCATTTATAGTTTTAAAAAATATCGCATTTCCTGTTTATTTCATTTCATATAATCACGAGTTCAAAATGACATTTTTCTAGGTTTTATTTGCTGTAATCATTGACTTATTTATTTTTAATCAGAGCTTTTGTAAATACGATGGCGAAACGCTGTTAAAATCTGCTTTTTTTTTTAAATGCTCGTGCAAATAAGAAAATTTTTATTTTTCGCCTAGGGAATTTTGTTGACGCCAAAAACCTCATTCCAAAAACAGCATCATATTCTGACATGATAATAAACATAAATAATGCTCAGTTATTAATAAAACCGATTCTTGATTATTAATTAAAATGTCGTTAAAATTTGATTAAAAATTGACAAAAAGCAATTTTAATTTGATATCTTTATACAATTAGGAACTAATTTTACAGTACACATTTTGAGAACGTAAAATTTCAAAACGTTACAGAAAAGAAAAGGAAGGGAATAGCTACATTTTTCACAACAAAGTAGCGCTTTATAAATATTTCGTAATGAATGGATTGCTATTTGTGCAATTTTGTTGCAAATATCCCATATTTGGATAAAATTTACAATAATGAATTCGGAATCTGTGAAATGGCAGTTGACATTTTCTCATTTACAATGTCTCCTTCTTTTTAAATTTAATTGTTTATTTACATGAATAGTTGCTTAGGCCTTTTCCTATTTTGATATCATTATAATAAGTTATAATAATAAGGTGAATTCATATCGTATCTACGCTAGCATATTAATATGCCTGTATTAACATATATAGAATAATCTGTATTCAGTTATTTAGTTCCAATAGTATAACTACACATTCACTTCCTGAATGAAATAAGACCGAATAAAAATGATTTTATCTATTTTTATTATTGTATTTCATTTTTTTATTGCATAATTAAAAATTTATGAATCAAAACAGCTGTTGCTGAGAAGACGACATTTTTTATTGCCAAATTCTTGCTCATTTTTTAATATAACACTACGAGTGGGTGTATCTTCATTATGATTCGACGGATAAAAGCGTCATTTTATTATTAGTTCTTTCCTTCACTGTAAAATTCAAAAAAAAAAACCCTCTATTATCACCGTCTCTTTGATTTAATCTTTTTTTTATTTGTCATTTTGAGTTAAAGGCAATTACATAGGCTTTTCAATACCTTAGATAGTTATTTTATTGTCTAGTATTATTATAAAAAGTCTTCAACCGTCTGATCAATGTGCAATGTTAAAAAATAATTTCTTTTGAAATAAAATAGAAATCTTCGATTTATATTCTATAGAAAGGAGTATCCTGAAATTAAGGTATGATTTCGATTTGTAACCGTTAAGGCAGTAAAATGTTGGTAATCCAATTTTAAAAAACTATTTCACACCTTATAGTTCAAAGGTAACAGAATTGGAGCGTTACACTGCTGAACAACGTGTTAACTCAAGATTTGAATTTAAGAAAAATAAATAAATAAAGTTTTTTGTTAATTTGAATTATTGCATTTTTATTGAATTCTAAAGTACACAGAATAATGGTGACAATTTTATGAAATAAACACATAAAGCAAATGACCTTTATGGCTTTACCAGCGCATGCGTATTCTTTAGCCGAAATTTTCCTTAACCATTTTGCATAAGTGTGGCTGAAATTCATTGATAAAGAGTTGAATTTTCTTCCTTCAATGCACATACATCTGTGGGTTTGTTTGTTTAAACTTTGACTTCAAATAACTCCATAAAAGGAAATCCAGTGGTGTTAAATCACGCTATCTAGGTGGCCGCCAATTCTCAAATTTTCGAACTATGGCAGTATTTTTTTATTTTTTGAAATATTGTTATACAATGAAGACAAGCTGTTCTATAACGCTGAATTTTTACCAACTCAAGTAAGCGCTCAATTTTTACCAAACGTAAAGCTGTTCTGTAGAGTAAAGGCTCAATTTTTACCAGCCATAAAGCTATTCTATAGAGTAAGTCCCCAATTTTTACCAGCTTTAAAGCTGTTTTATAAAATAAAGGCTCAATTTTTACCAACCGTAAGCAATCAGTTGTTTAATGCTTATGTTTTCAATAGCTTTGCCATTACTTTACTGCAGAAATGGTGGCAAATTCAGATCTTGCATTAATTTTGACACCCTTTAAGAAAGACAGCTGAAAGCACTGTTATTAGTATTTGACGTATAAACTAAAATAAAAACTGTTTTCTCACCAATAGTCATAATGAGAATCATGGAAAATATGAATCTTTCGCCAAAAACCTTTTCCCAGGTAACTATAACCGAATGATTTTTTCTTTCAAACTCTTCACGTTTCCGATTGAAGATAAAAGCAATCTCGTGATGAGTGAAGTTCTCTTTGAGTAAAGTTTTAACCATACCTGTTAAAAATGAAAGAAACATTCACATCCAATAACAACACAAGAATCAAAATGTTTTTTTTTTAATGAAACAAGCTTACAGACACAGTCTTCCTCGGAGTTTTCCTCTCATAGTTTCTCGTGTATGTAATAAAAGATTATCCAACTCTTTATTTCGTATTAAGTTTTGGACTTTAAATAAGGCTTCGATCGTTATCAATGCTCCAATTTTCATTTTAAGATTATTCCACGTGGAAGTTTTTGGGCTTAAGAGTATGTCCATCAAGCAGTAATAATTATAAAAGGCCTATTCTTGAAGTGAATCCTTTATTTTTACTGAACCTATAATGGGGTCTTTAGCGTTCGATTGCTGGCAGGTGGTAAATGCGTAAGTATTAGAAAATCGAATATGTATTTTATATACTTTTTATCCAGTTTGTTCGAAACATTTTTATGGAACTACAATTAAAAGATTGCATAATATACATATTTTCTTATTTAAACCTTGATTTTTTTAAAATTATTACATTTACATGAATGTGAAAATACAAACTAATGGAAAATTAACCCCATAACGAATATGATTATTTAACATTTGTTACGTATTCATAATTAAGATGCTAAATTTAACTATCAAATTTTATTTATCTACTTTTTCTTTTATTATTTATTCTGGCTCCTATTAGTTTATGTTATGACGTTCCCTATTAGTTTAAGTTAGTTCATAACCTTCAAATGGTTTTCCTTCAAAATAATTAATAGAAATCTGAAAATTTGGTAGCAAGATGATATTTCAAATTTTATCCCTCCGCCTTAATTTCATCGATCCATGTTTTAAGTTATCTGCCCACACTAACAGATATAATTCGAAAAATGGGCTTTTCTGTCTCAGGAGAGCTTTAAGGTGATAAGAGCCAAAATCTCCTATTAATTTTTTAAATATTACATTGTTTCAGTGTATATTCACTTGTCTATATGAGAAAGTAAAAATATTCCTTACTTGCTTATTAACCGCATTCCAAAGACATTTCTCTAAAGATTGCATGTTAATCGACTCTTTAGTAACTAAAGTTCACCAATTGTAGGCAGTTAATACTAAAAGAATTAAGTTTAACCAGATATATGATTAATATAAGACAACAAATGTGCTTTATATCAGATTATATCAATTTAAAAAGAGATATTTATGACATTATTTATTATAATTTAAGGCTCAATATCTAATATAAATAAAAGATTTAGTGATTTTTTTTTGAATAAAAAAGGCTTAATGCCTTAAATTTAGAAAGCTTATGAACAAAATATTAGATTTTTCTTTTTAAAAAGTTCTTTAGAGTTTCTTCTTAGTTTCTTTCTTAAATATTCCAATTTATTCATAATTATCTATATATTTTTTTACTAATTCAAAACTGATGAATAATCTATAAAATAAATTTCCTGATTAATTTAATTAATTTTAAATACTTTGAATAAGTTCAGATGATTTGTTCTTCGGATTTTCCGATTTGTTATACTTCTCCACTGAAAGAAATACCACCGCTCCCATGGCCAAGAAACTGATGTATACGCCCATCATGGAATATACTCTTCTTGTACATGCTGAAAAAAATTAAACGTTATATGAATGATATAATCACAATTCTTACATTGATCTCTCTCCATCCAATTTTAATGTGTGATCTGCTAATTTTTTCAGAATTATAAAAACGATTTTTAAAGAATCAAAGATTTGACACTTATTTACTTTGAAATATAGAAAAACATTCAAAATTAATCTCATTTTGCTCTTATATTGCTTATAAAGTATTAGAAAAACCATGTCGGTTGTATATATTTTTACTCAAACTAATTGACTGTTTCTTTTGAGAATGTCTTTTCACAAATATATTTTCATCAGTTTTGATTTTTTAATATTAGTATTTACATTGACAACATCAGATGGCAACACTTTGTGAACATAAATGATTGACATCCTTGTTCATGAAAGAAAGGAAATAAAATTTAACTTAACTATCTACTTTGTTTAATAATTTGAGTACTTTTACACTAAACAGGTGCAGGCGAAAATTCGCCAAATAATGTAGAATTCCGCCAAATTTCCTTGGCAATTTTTTGTTTGCTCCCGGTTTACGGAAAAGGGCCATAATTTGTTTATAATTATATACTTACATTTGCAATTTGGAAAAGAGAAGGTAAAAATAATAAATCCAACGTATCATGTCAGAACATAATTTCTTGAACGGCCAAGTACCACGTGCTCGTGCAAGTGAAATTATATTTTTATTCATTTTAATTGTTTTATTGAATTAGTTACTTTAGTATTGCAAACGATCCAAAAAAAACTTTGCCTCACGATTATTGCTTTTAAAAAATATCACATTTCCTATTTATTTCATTTCATATAATCACGTGCTCAAAATGACATTTTTCTAGGCTTTATTTGCTGTTTGCATTAACTTATTTTTTAATCATAGCTTTTGTAATGTGGTGGCCACTCTTTATTAAAAGCTGATTTTTTGAGATGCTCGTGAAGATAATATTTTTTATTATTATTTTTCGCTTATGAATTTTTGTTGACACCAAAAACCTCATCCCCAAAACAACATCATGTTCTGACATGATAAAACAATAAAATCATTGGCAGCTTTAATGCATTATTAATATTATCCTACATGTATTACCATCTATGGTTTTAAAAAAGGTTTGATTTTCTCAGTATTAGACAAGAAAAAAGTGGCTATTCCCGATACGCACTTTAAAACTCAGCCAGCTTCGCCAAAACGGACCAAAAGCCGCCAAATTGTAGGCTCATAAGAATAATAATTGTAGGCTCATAAAATAAATTTCAGGATTGCGTGTTTAAAAAAAATCATTTCATGCAGCAAAATCCACTAAAAATATCAACTTTGGTGACTGCTGCTTATTCTTTTGTCATCTTAATATGAAAGATAAAAGTAATTTGACTATCTAAAAGTTTAAGTCATTTTTACGATGAAATAAAACTGTTTAGTTGAAAAAGGAATATTTATTATATAGTTACACTATATCTACAGAGATATTCTTAATTTTGGGTTTTCAAAGTGCGCTATCATCCAGATATTAGGGACTTTTCTGAAGACATGAACGGAAATTGAAAATTTAAAAGGCAAAATTTCAGAGAATGCTATACAGAGTTTTTGATAATCATGCCAAACAGGCATAGATTCTGTATTTTCAACTAATTTTTTAATTGATTTCCTTGAACCTGAATCGTTTTGGGGAAAATATTACTTTTTATTACCTCAAGCCACAGAGAATGAATACATGAAAACTTTATATCGCAGTCAGAATATTTGGCATTTCCTGAAATTAAATAAAATCCTAAGAAATTTTCTAAATTTGAATTTTTATTTAAACCATATTAACTATAGAATATTCTCTTATTTCCTGATCCAAATCCACTTTTTCTATTTTAATGAATAATATACTAACTCTAAAATTGCTGAAATATACAGGCTTCCTGACTCCGAGTAAAGTGATAAATATCTGTCAGACTAAGCAAATTCTTTTAAAATATACCTAGTTTTTCTTTATCTAAATCGACATGTGTAAAGAAATGACTGCTATTATACAGCTAGCAATATATATATATATATATATATATCTCATACGTTCTAGTGATGAACGCTGTATATATCGTCAATTTAAATATATATATATATATATATATATATAGCAGAAGAACGTCAAGAGCACAAAAAGCAGAAGAACGTCAAGCACAAAAAGCAGAAGAACGTCAAGAGCACAAAATTAACTATCCCTGGTCTTATATCATGAGATTTTTATGGGGAAAATATTTTTTCACAGTGCTTATATACAATGAGATTTCGATAGGGATTTCTCACACATCTCGATTCTGATGGGAAACATTGAGATCTTTTAAAAGAATAAGCTAGATGGACGCATTTCTACCCCTTCATGAGAAGCGTGTGAAAGTGCAAATATAAGCATTTTTACAAAGCTTCAGTTAAATTAATTAAGTAGAAAAGGTGGAATGGATCAGGAAATAAGAGAATATTTTAGATAGAAGCTACTTAGGAATAAATTAATACAAAATTTCGAAAATTAATTAGAATTAAAATTCGTTTTTAAAGCCACCACTCTGCTACAAAGTTATATGTTTCATATGTCTATATGCAATAAAATTATTTCTCGTAATTTCAGCTTTTGTTACTTTATTTTAATTTTAAAAGTAATTTTGTTTCACAATAAGTGCATATTTCAAAAGCAATTTCAATGTTCTTAAATATAAAAAATTAAATACGAAAGATATATTCTATATCTTAGCAATATAAGTGTAGATTCCAAAGCTATACAAACACTTCTTTCGTGTTTATAAAACAAAATATTTGTAGTTGTGTACTTACTTAAACACAAGATCATTTCAAATTTTTTAGCCAAAATAAAAAAAGTATCAGCGTAATAACATTGACAGATCAAGTTTACATCGTATATTTACTTTTTAAAAAGAAATATACTCCCATTTTAGGTTAACAAATTTCTGGTTGATAAATTTTAAATCAAATTTATTATTTTTTATACTTTATTACTTTTGCTTTCGTCAGTCATCAAGTACAAATTTAACAAATATATCTACTGCTTTTCAAACTAGACAATAAAAAATAAAAGATATGCGACTGTGCATTTTCAATACTTTTCTTGGCTAATTGTATCTTGCAAAGATTCAAATCTTGAATGTAGTTTTTTTTAATTATTATTATTATCTTTAATGCCAGAAAGTTCCTGGAGTTTCCAAGTGTTTATGAGAAATTAATCTAATCGGAATACCAAATTAGTATTCCATTAACAAAGCATAATAAAGCTATTGACCTATAATTAAATTTGTGTTTTTCATAGCTGAAAAAGTCTGCTCACTCTCGAACAAGCTGTTATATACTTGTATAATATTTTTAGTACACAAACATGCATCAACTTACTTTTAACAGATAGCGTTAGTAATACTACTTGCAAATGAATCCGAAAAACTGCATTTGAAAGGCTTGGCAACAACCGATTGGTAATTAACCTCTATTAAATAGCATATATTAATAGTTAAATAGGTTAAACAGATTAACCTTTGCTAGTTTAGAACAGTCGTTACTTGTTCAGAAAACTAAAAGCTACCTTATGCCTCATACAGTTTACAGAGAGAGATTTCGGCAAATTAAAAATGTTTATTTCAATATGCATAGCAAACCATTAAACCACATGGTAAACCATTAAAAAAAAACTAAGTTGCAGATTTGGAAGCATCACTTCACGAAACCATCAGTGTGAAGGATATAAATAACAGTTGATCAGTTTGATTGACGCATTGATGGAGAAATGACTGGAAAATGATGAAAGACATGACAAGGTTATTTCCTAACACCCATATGTTGTCGTGATGGAGCAAAAAAGAAATTAGAACCCTTTTGAAAGGACTTGTTGACCCATCCACCGTATTCACCAGATATTGCTCCAGCGCACTACAAATTGATTCACTTCATCTAGAGTTCTTTTTCTTAAAAATTCAGTTCCCATGCAGATATAAAAAATTGGTAATCAGATTTTCCTCGGCGTGCAATTCGTTTGTTTCCTAAAAGGAGAGCAAGTGTTTTTTAAGAGGGAATATTTTAAGTCATCCAATCTTTATTTTTTACAGCATATAAAAGTTTTTGTGAATATAGAAAAGTATGGTGTTATTTGTACATATCCAATATTTAGTTAATAAATCGAAAATATATCGCATTGTAGCCGTCTATCTTCAGAGAATCGTTAAATGCATTTGGCTCCTATTTCTGACATGAAGCTCAATTCATTTTTGTGTCTGGCACATAAAATATCGAAACATTTGTTCTTTTATCATCGGTAGTTCCAATATCTAAATTATATTCAGATTGAGTGAAGAAAAAGAGAACGATTTGTATCTGGTTTCTCGATAAACCTGCTAAATTCTAGCCTACAGTGTAAAAAGATGAAAATGTTTCTTGACTTTTAAATAGAACGGTCACATGGTAAAGCCCACAATACTGATAAAATGGTCAGATGGCAAAAGTTCACAACACTGATTGAATGACTACATTTGGAGAGAAATTAAAAAATAATCGTCAAAAAATAATCGATTTTAATTACTGCATTCTTAATTTTAAAGCGAAAAAATTGGAATTAGAGATGCTTTCGATTATATATTTTTGTTAAAAATTTCTACCAATTCGCCAAGTTGGCGAGCTCCCGTTCTAAGTTGTACATTTTGTAACTGCGCGTATAATAATCAAACAGAAACAAAATTTAAGACTGAATTCAGTATTATACTTTTGGTATTGGGACTACTCCATGCATCAATAAATTCTTAGTGCAATAAATTGTTTTTCTAGAACATTATTAATTTTTTATTATCATTGACATTATTGATTTTTCTGTAAAAGAATGTAGTCTTAAATTGATATGAACGATATCGCCAAAACATTTCTTTATTACTTTAGTTAGTATTCTATAATATAAACTCATGATCTAGTGCTGCACGCGTAGAGTGCGTAATACCAATTTATTAAAGAGTCATTTGCGAATCCATGGAGAAAATGGACAAAAAATAACAGCTGTCCTTCTCTCTCCAAAGCTTTTTCGCATTCTCTAATAAAGGTGCTATTTTCTTCTCATCCCTTCACACAAAGCTGTGAACCTTTATTAAGCACGACGTTGAAACCACGAGTGTTCAGATTTCCATACATGAAATTTATGTGCTATATAATATAGTAAAAAAAGTCGGCATTTCCTTCAAACTTGTCACATCTTCATTGCGCGTTAATTCCAAAGCATTAACGAGCAAGGTACTTATCAATTAATGGTGAAAGAGTCAAAACTCGCCAAATGTAGCATCCAACCCAAATTGGCATTGAAACCTTATAAGCACGCTTCCTACTTGAGAACGTTGTTGTTGTTGTTTCTAATGGCACTTGCCATGGACAAGCGTGCTGACACTCGTCGGTGATTTTAAGCCGTAAGAAGCTTCTCTTGTTTTTGAAGTAGCGCCAATTAGGGCCGAGAGTACGACTTTGCTACTCACTTAGCACATTATCTTGCACAGTCCCTTTTTACAAAGGGGGGGGGGTACATTCAACATCTTATAGTTAGAACACAAAAAGAACAACCATGCCCGAGCCGTAACTCGAGCCCGGGATGCCCATAACACAGGGAAAACGCTCTACACCTATACCATGACGCTGGCACTTGTGAAAGTAAAACAAACAATAAAATATGCGTTATTTATATCATAAGATATTTAAATTATTAATGTTAAAGATGAAAAATAAATAGAAAAATTATCGCCAATCCTTCATTATTGATCAATAAGTATCACCAGCAATTGCTACGAAATATCGATCTTTTGTTTGAATTTAGCCTGCCATCTTTGGTGATTAATAAATGCTAAGCAGTTAGTACACCAGTACCAAAAAATTGAATACATATTTTGAATGGGTGTTTTTTTTCTGACCAACTAAAATTAAAATGAGACAAAAAATAATAATAATTCTAAACTCAAAATTACATTCTAAATTTCATTAATTTAACTCTTGGAGTTCTTAAGCTATCAAATTTATATGTGTAGAAGTTACATAATTACTCTTCTGTTCTCTTTTGAATACTTGATGACGGTGCGTGATTAAGTACGCATCCTATAGTTCATTGCGGTTGTGAGTAGAGGAGATGGTGACACTTTTCTGTTAAGCTGTGAGCGTAAATGTCTTGTCTTGTCGTGTGTTTGTTATGCGTGAGAGGGTGGTTATTAAAAAACACATCGGCATTCCACCACATATGCATGTAAAAGTATAGACAGATAGACATGCAACTCCTTTGCCGGTTTAGTATCAAATTTAATAAAAATATTCATTTTAAATGCTAAACTTTAATACTAAATTTTATCAATCTAGCTTTTTACGCTTTGTTGTCGTCTTTTTCCTTTTTATTCGGATAGCAGAACAGACAAATTTCCTGGAATGGACTTTAATCAAAATTTGATCAAAATCTATAAATTTAGCAAAAAATTCATTTTCCAAATTTCATTCATATAATCAAAACGTTTTTGTCTTATCATTTTCACAAACAAAGTAAAATTCTAAAAATGAATTTTTTGGTCTCATATAAAGTTTCGTCGAAATCTCAAGTTCGAATTTTTCGATGATCACAATGTTTTTTTCTTTGTGTATTTCATGAACGAGAAAATAAAAAAAGAATATGAAATCGCATCGCTCAGAATTTAATGTTCAATCCTATTTTAAATGTCATGTCATTGGACTATGGCAATATTTTACTGCCGTAAATAAAAAATTTCGTTTGTATAGCAATATTTACATGCAGGCAAATAATTATTAATTTTTCTACAACCATAAGTGTTATAATCACATTTTCCATAAAAGAATATTATTGATTTTAATTCCAATTTAATTAATTTCAATTAATTAATTTACGCAATAAATTTGCATGTGAATAAAAATACGAATCACATAAATCTCTTTTATTCCCAAACAAATTTTTACTAAAAAATATTTTGACAATATTGCAGTCATTTAAATTTTTAAACAAATAACTTAGAAATTGAAAAATAATTAATATTATACTAAGGAAATTCACTTCAGCAGTCAGAAAATTGTATTTTAAAATCTTCTAATTCAGAATAAAATTATGGATGAAAATACAGAAACAGTTGATTTTAAGGTACTTTTCCGTTAGCCAGATGGCAGCGAAAAATCGCCAAATATCGTAGAATTCCTCCAAATTTCTTACAATGATATTAAATAAAAAAATTGCCGAATATTGTAGAATTCTGCCAAATTTCTTATTTTTTACAGTAATTTTAATTCGAAAAATCGCCAAATATTGCTGAATTCTGCCAAATTTCTTTGACGATTTTTCGCTGCCATCCGGCTAACGGAAAAGTGTCGATTTAAAAACTATAATTAACTTATTTAAAAATTAGAATCAATACCTTTAAAATTAATACCAAATAGTTTTTATTGGTTAATACTTGCAATAATTGAATACACGGAACAAAATCGCAAATGAATGCCCAGTAAATTACGTTATGATTTTTGGTTAACAATATATATGCTTTACTTAATCATGAATATGTTATACAGTTTTAACAATTTTGGAATTTCCAACAAATAAAAATTATTTTATTAATACGATATGAAAATATATTTTGAAAGTAATTTATGACCTTAAAAAAAAGAGTTAAAAATTCTTGTCATATACAGCCGACACATGTATGAATATTTATAGGGATTGTATATACTCTTCTTGCTACTCCATAAAATTTTAATAAAATAAAAATGATCTTAATCACAAAGTACAAAAATAAAGGTTATAAATAGTAGTAACATAGGTCTCCAAGTAAATACAGAGAGTAAATTGATATTATACGTAAAAATTAATTATTCCTACTTTATATAATAGGCATAATAAGTACTTTCATTCTTTTTATTTTTATAATTTCAACCTATTAGATTCTATCTAAATAATAAAATCAAAAAAAAAAATAATAACTGATTAAAAGTATCGATCCAAAAAAATTTGTGTCAAATTAAAATATATATTTTCTTTATCTGACAAATGCAAAAATCTTCATTTCTTATGTTTTCTGCAGAGCTCCAACAAAATAAATTCGTCTGAATATTAAAAAGTTGTTTGATGGAAAAACATATATTTCAAAAGAAATATATAATGAAAATAAATTTCTGAAGAGTTTAAATTTCCTGCTATTTTTTTTTTCCTTTCCTGCAGAATTTTAAAATTATAAAATCGTCTGAACAAATAAAAAATAATAATAATGAACTTTGATGACAAAGAAAGTGATTCTAGATCTGAAAAATAAACCATGAAAATTTGATTTTTAAATAACCTATAGTACTCTCGAGCAAAGATAGGGAACGTATTCATCTATTAAGTATTTCAGTTATCTCTCCTGTATCTTATTGGAACATGGACATGATCTTTTTCCTTGCTATCTGGTGTTTCCTGCGACTGTGAATCCGAGTTCTTGCTTTCTTTTTTCTCCAACTCTTCAGTTATGAGGCCTCTCAAATTATCGGTGAGGTAGGCCAAATTCCTTAAGTGTTCCTCCTTGTAGTCTTTCGCACTCTTCATCTGATGTCGAAAATGAATTATACCTTCTCTGCGTTTCACTTCCTGCAGAAAAATTAAAATTGCTAAATGGATTGTCAAAACATAAATATTTTCCTTCTCTATATTTAATAAGGAAAAAAAAGGATTAGTCGTTGCGTTGGGGATCAGATGGTTAGTTGGGAATATTGATTATGTTAAATTTCAATTAAATCGTCAGTCCAAGAAATAGTCAATCAGTAAATGCCATATTATTTAATCGTTTTAAATATTGTTACAAACCTGTAATTTTGCTTCTCAGCATGAACAACGTCATCGTAAGAAAGACTGTTTTACGATCAGCCTTGTTGCGTGCTGAGCAAGTGTACATCAATAACCTGAGAACTTGGCAACTTGGTGACTTTGGCGACAAAATAGATAATATTGGAAACTTTGAGATTTTTCACGATCCACCCAATAGAAACCGAGATGTACCCTGATTGGTCTAGAAGGCTCTCTGCTAGCCTCCCGGGAGTTATAAAAGGCTAGAAGTTTCAAGCTAAAGTTGAACTGAATTGAGTCGGAAGCTGATTTGGAATAGAAGACAAGTAACGAATCTTTGAGAGAATTGTGAAGCAACGGTGGAATACCAGCTTTGAGTGCAATTCAAGCAAGTACTCAACTGCTGTGTGCCAAGTCCTGTTGTCTACTGTGGAAGCAGCGTCGTATAGTGTGTGGTGAGGTAGTGAGTCGGCAGCTAAAACAAGAAGTCAGTGAGAAGTTTAACCGTTTAACAAGAAGTCAGTGAGAAGTTTAACCGGAGAGACCGCAGAATGATGTCCGAGGATCACCTCTCCTGATCTATTCTATCCAGCCACTTTGAGTGCTGTGGTCGATTACTACTTATGGACTACTGCCTGCTGTAGTGTGCTACTGTGTGAAGCTCTGTGTTTGTCTCGGCTGTACATATTTGTCGTCTGTGTATTCTTCGTCTTTGTGTTGATGTCTTCGTGTAAATAAACGTCATTATTGTCTTCTATTAAGACCTGTTTGTGTCTTCACACCATACACCCACAATAAATGTGTCCAGTGATCCATAACAATATGTTGTCTCATTATAGTGCGTATAAACCTTTCAATAGAAATTAGTCTTATGACATTATAGCACATAACGTAAAACAATAAAATGTAAATATGCTGGTCACCTATCCTCTAATTAGGATAGGGAATAGGACTTAAACTACTATTTATTCCGCTTAATTGAGTAGTTGATTTTTTATTAATTAAAAATTAACTTTCTCGCCAAAAATCTTCCTTTTCACACAGCCAAATGAGTAAGATTTCAGTTTGTTTTTCCCCACGATAATGAGATTAAGCTAAACATGTTCCTGGTCGGTTATTTCAAACGATTCTGTTTGTTTTCTTGGTGTTTGATTCGTTTAAAACTAAACAATCTTCCAGGATCATTTTTTGGGGGGGGGATTCATTTTTAAGTACTTTTGAATTAAAAGAAAACACAATAGAGGAAATTAAAATTTTCTGGTCTGTATTGCGTTATCCCAACTGGCGTAGAGAATTCACGCATATGCGTTGCCTTATTGGCGTTGAAAATTCATTCATGCGCAGTGCGTTCCGTTTCTCGAGGCCTGTATTTTAAATGGATACAGGTTTGATTTTGCTTTGCCAGATTAATCAGTAAAACGATGTTAAATAATTGGTTTGCTTTATATAAGCGCACACTGTCGTTTTTAGGTTATTTGTGTGGGCTAAGCTTTGATGTACAATCATTTTGGTGCTGTGTGAGGTTGGTAGTTTTTCGTTAGCGCTTTGCTTGGATTTACAATGTCTTCATTTTTTATGTTACTGAAAGACGATCTTTCCTGTTCATTTCCCTTGATTTTTTCGAGCTGTACATATTATTTTCCCTACTTTCATTATTTTCGATCAAAAAAAATTGCATGCATTCCATTTTTTTGCACTTATTAATTTTTTTCTATATTTTCGTTAATTTGCTGCAGCTTCCATCAAAACCTTACGATTCGAAACGCTATTGCTACCTTTCGCACCACATTTAACCATTACGCTAAAATTTAGATACAAACTATTTTTTGATTAAATAAAATGTTTTCAGAAGCACTATAATGATACGGTTTGATCACATTTTACATTGTGATAATACCATCAATTTTTTATACATAACACATCAAAATGTCCACGCTTACAAAGTCGCGTGTAAAAACTAGTTTCAAATAATTTTGTAAAAATATTTTAAGCACATTTTAAAAAATATATATTTCATTATTGAAGTGAAAATTATATTGTTTTATTTGTTGCCAATAAAGCTTCATTTGATTGTTTTCATTGTTCAATATATAAAGATTCGACTTATTTTTTTAGCTTTGGTTTCAGTATAAAACTAACTTTAAATAATTTCTTGAAATTTCATTGCACTTGCAATTGTATTTTAACATTAGATAATTAAACAATAATGAAAATTTTTAAAAGTATCCCATTTTTATAATCTACTTCCCTTTCCTATTGTATAATTGATGCATAAAGATGCGAGCAGAAAATTAGAAAATTGAATAAACACAGAATAGAGCAATATAAGGCTTCTAATATATTTTGAGTCTTACATCTATCAAAAGTTGATGTCTCAAAATATTTTGCTTAAGATGGCATTAAAATCGAAATATTTTTAAAATGTAATTTTTAGCAACCTTTAAGAGAACGCGGTGTAATGCTATTAGTTGTTTACCGTAATAAAAAAAATGTCAAAATAATTTTTGACCACCTGTTAAAGTGATGCTTGTTAGAATAAGTCTTTTCATTCTCTAGTTTATATTTTTTATCAGAACATTTTCGGATATTGAAAAAAAATCGAAATTTTCCTTATAAGTCTTGAGCCTCCAATTTTTAAGGCAAAATTTCTATTTTTAAACTGATAAAAATAATCATCATCTTAAACCTTCCGAATTTATTATTTCAATAGGTCTTATTTCGATTAAAATTGATAAAATTCTCAAAAAAATTGCTTATTTTGATGAAAATATCTGATCGGATCCGACAATATTTGCAAATGCAAGTTATTTTTATAACTTTGCAAAAGAGTTTCATGTTAAAGAACTAAAAGCCCTAATTTGTAAGATAGATTTCGAATTTTTTTTGAATATCCGGTAATGACTTAATAAAAATGATGTTTCTTCTATTTTCCATTACTTATCATCCAATACATTCCATGCGTGCAGGTGGTTCAAGACCATTTCCCGCACTTTTTTACAACCGAAAACAGCTGCACGCGAAATCGCATACTGCACGATAATACTTCGCTTTCTCCTAATTTATTCATAACGATTTATTTATTCAATAGCATTTTCGATCAACAGCTACTAAAGAAATAAAAAAAAATATCTGATAAAAAATACTGTTGATTTTAGAAGTCTGAAGTGCAAATCCAGTTTCTCGATGTCAATCAAAACACGGAACACCTGGATTCTTTTTTCCTTCCAGCTCAGTCTGACTGAGAACAGACAAAATCGTTTGCACAGATGAGCCAGCATGTCCACGAACATCGAAAAGAAAGCGAGACCATGGATCATCCATATGAGTAGAAAAACTTTGTAGACGAAATAATACACATTTGTCACAATTTTTTGTCCTGAAAAAGAAGTGAATTGAATGAAGAAATTAAAAAAAATTAAATGAATAAAAAATTAAAAATTTATGTATACAATTTTCTAAAAAAATGCTCATAGCACAAATAAGTCAATTCCAAAGCAATGAAGTCACAATTCATATTATTAAAAATTTCTGAATCATAAAAATTAAAGCAATGAATAAAACTATCTTATGCAAAAAAAATTTTTGTTAATATCTGTGTTCTAAGATATTTTTTAATTAAAAATTTCAGAGTAAAGCAAAATTAGCAATTAGATAAAAAAAAATTTTGCATTTGGTAATAACTGGTAAATAACATATGAGAATACCAAAATATTTAGATTCAATTTAATCATTACTTATAATAAAGGCAATGCGTGGATGAGTATGTATTTCTATATGTTGGTTATTTGATTTAGAGCTATCAAATTTGGCACATATATATCTAAGAAAGTAAAAAAGTGTGCTTTAAAAAAAATTCTCAATTTTTTTTTGTAATTTTAATTGATTAAAAAATATTGAATTGATGAAACCTAAGTGTTGTTAAGTGTCAGAATCTTTTTTCGATAACTTCACAGATACTATTTTATATTGTATAACATTACATCATTTCAAAATTTAAAATTGTCTTTTGATTAATATCAATTTAAAAGCCTTTCAAATTTAAGCTGCATTTTAGTTTTTTTTTTTCAATTATTTGCAAAAGTCGGTTACATTTTGTCTGAAATTCATTTATCCCTCTATTGTTTCATCAAATATTTGATCGTGTGATTTTTTCTTCCATTTTGAAAAGCTAAAGACGAAAACGTTCATTAACTATATGGTTTACTAAACAAGCAAAAAAATAAAGTCATATCACTAGAAAAAACCAGATAAATTAAATGTATACATTTTTATGAGCGTTATGATGCTATGAGTCTGGTCTTAGTTCGGAGAGATACTAGTACTCAATGAATGATGTATAAGTAAGTAAATTAAAATAAAATAACTTTAATTTCTGACAATTTGAAACAATCCTAGATATGAGGTACATACAATGTATAAATAAATCTAAGCGATTTAATAATATAAAATATAACCAATATACTTGTCAAACCAGCAGGTGGCCAAAAGTGGCAAGTAAGAAATAGAATTATTTTGTGTAATATAAAAATAAGATCATTTAATTGGGCGATTTTAGTTAAATTTATTCGTCAAAATTTAATTTTTTTTAATTTTTAAAAGATTTTTCATATTAATTAGGGAATATTTAGTCGTAATTGTCACAAATTTAGTTTGTTCATAAAAGCTACTAGAAATGTTCAAATCCCATCTCGATTAAATTTCTACACATTTTTTAAATCTTGATATATACCATTAAAAAAAGGACATTAAAGCGTTAAATAATACATAACATAAAAAAAAATTTACATTTCAAAATGTAAACACAGTGAATTAAGAGCAGTAAGTGAATTCGGAACAGAAAAAGTAAGAATACATTAGCCTTGAAGGGATTGAATTTCATAAGAACGTACAAATGACAAGCTTTCAGCATGTACTTGTCTCTTACGTAAGGCTCAGTTCTAATAACTTACATGGCGATAGATTCTATTTTAGAAGAGAAAGTTAAAAAGGAAAATTGAGACTCGATAAACTTTCCCTTTCTCAATACTCTTTCATAAATAAATGTAATGTTGAAATTCATGCTCTAATGAACAATTATGTCTTACATTGTAAAATATATCAGCAAAAATTAAACAATAAGCGCAAAAACAAACAAAAACACATAAATGTATATAAAAATACACAGTTGCAGGCATGGTTAATCTAATTAATTTACAATAGTTCTTATGCTTGGTATAAATTAACCCTTTATTAAAACAACAGACGACATTTCATTAGAAATTAATATTTTCGATGAAATAAAATATTTTCATAAATTTTTTGTTCTAAATTATGAGAACATTTTGCATGCTTTGAGTGCAAAGGAAAAAGAATTTTTCGTAAGTTTTAGTAAGGATTGATAATTGATTAACACTACAATTTTTAGAGAATAGGTTCTTGATGAAAAAAATTACGGTACGATTGTAGTTAACCCTTGCTTGGCGCGCTTTTCTAAAATCGCCAATCCACCAGTCATGAAAATGCGCCATGTTTTTTGGAGTTCTTCCAGACTAGAAAAAGATAACCTAGAATTGCCATTAATTACCTAGAATTGCCATTATTAAAAATAATCAGGGTAGCCAGCATTGGCGTATTATCGCCAATTGGCGAAGAAGGAGGTTAAACTACACATCAACCAAAATTACTCAAAAAGATTAATGCATGAATAATCCTCTTTCAGTTTCAGACGAGTTCAATGTCTTGGAGTTAAGATATCACCAAGGTATTTTGTAACAATCAAAATATCGAAAAACTTGCCGCACAATATCTTTTCAGGGTACATAAGTATTATCCCTTCGACAATTTTCGCCAAATCAAAAAAATTAGCCGCCTATAGATCGCTTACTCGCCAAAACTAGTTTGCCACGTATTCAAAAGCATCAAAGAATTTTGGCCACCAAAATGAAATTTGGCGTGGGTGGTGCGTTGTTGGCGGATCGACGGGATAATACGTATGCACCCCTTTTTAGTAACAGGATACTATCTTACGTTGAAACAATTGACTAAATATAGACTGATTAATACGTGGGTAGAAAGTGAATTATCTAATTTTTAAAATCAAAGCAAACATTACACATATTAAAGCTAATATTCCAAAATCACACTTACCACTAACATAATCACCAAAACCGATTGTCCACAAAGTTATAAAACTGTAATAGATCCCTTCGAGATATGTCCATTCATCTGTATATACAAAAATGCCTGAAGGCATCAGGATGAATATGATGACGCAAGGTATAAAAAATGTCAGGGCTCCAGCAACTCTCCATACCGCGCTCTTCCTGTTACCTTGAACAAGATCAACAGTTTCTTGAAATGCATCAGCATACGATGCTCCAAGAATTTTGTAAAATAATATATTCACTGGTATGCCAAAGATGCCGTAAACTATGCAGATCACCTGCCCATGAGCAGTAACAGGAGCAATATCCCCATAGCCTAAAAGAAGAATTCAAAAATCATGGATGAAGTCTATGTGAAACAACAGTACAGTGTAACAGAGATCTTCAATTTCTTGCCGACTGTCTTCTAAGATTTGCACTCTTTAACATACAGTGAGAGAATACAAAGAAGGATAAAAAAGAAAATAAAAAAAGGTACTACAAAATTGTTCAACTGTACGGGAAAGTCAATGAAGAAATCTCTCTCTCTCTCTCTCTTTGATTGGAATATATACAGCTTTTACCCACAACTTTGTGCGTATGGAAAAGTACACAAACTTAAAAACAGTTTATTTACAGCTTTAATCTGAAATAAAATAAAGCAGCAAAACATTTATTCAAAATCGTTTTGCTAATTAGTCATTCAAAATAAAACCAAGTCCGTATCCGTTGAAAATACAGACCTCGACAAGCAGAACACACTACACATGAGTGAGTTTTCAAATTCAATTGGGGCAACACAAAAGGGTGAATTTTTTACTCCAGTTGGGGTAACGCAATTTTTTAATTTTCTTTGCATTGATTTATTTTAATTCAAAGTATTTCAAAACGAATCCAAAAAATTTGATTAGTGAGCAATGATTAATTTTAAATGCATCAAACACTAAGAAAATATATAGAAATGTTTCAAATAATCGGTCAAAAATATGTTAAGCCTAAACTCATTAGCGTGGGAATAAAACTGAAGTCTAACTCATTTGGCGGAGGGGAACGAAGATAAATTAATAAAAAAGTTTACCACTCAATTAACCGAAATAAATAGAAGCCTATTTCTTTTTCTAGACTATAATCTACCTATGAACTAAATTTTATTCCATTTCGCTTTGCTGTTCAGTCGTGATTGACTAACAACAACCATCCATCGAAATTTTCGCATTTATAATAGAAGTATAGATAATACGACATAGATCTTTTATTGCTGAGGTTAGTGACAAAAATTAATGCTCATTGATAACATAAGTGAAATGGGAGTGGGATGGAAATATAATTGATATTGGCGTATTATCCTATCAAATATGAAAATTAGCGCAAATATTTTAATGCTAATATGGTTGAAGTTTTATATTAAGATACTTGAAGTTATAACAATAATACGCGGTAACACTACGCTCATCCAATGTTTTTTGTTTGGATATAATTTAAAAAATGTCATCGGGAATGGTAGATGCCATAGAAATTAGTCAAAATAACTGGAACTTGTTGCTAAAACCAGGAAGGCTCAGAGTGGTGAGATTATATGAAAGTAGCTTCACAATTAGTTTCTAATTTAGTTATTAAGAAATTACCTAAAGGAGTCCTTCCTAGGAGTTCTTATAAAAAAAGGTCAAGATGTAAGAGCTTCAGTTAATGATCAGTTATCATACATATATATTTTTTAATATTTTTTTTAAAAAACAAGTTCTTCGTCATTATAGTCTTCTCCGAGATTCAATGGCAAAACGAAATTATATCAGATAGAAGATGATGAAATTCTTCCAAAATATAGGAAGACTTATGGCTGAAATATTGGCGTCCCCAACTTTAAGTCGCCAAGTAAACCCCGAGTGTCTCTTTAATAAGGATATACCGAAATACTTTATATCATAAATATGATCTTTCATTCTCGTAATGGTTTTTTTCCGTTATCCGGGTGGCAGTGAAAAATCACCAAATATTGTAGAATTCCGCCAAATTTCTTATAGGGATTTTCAAACGAAAAATCGCCAACTAATGTAGAATTCCAAAATTTCTTTGGCGATATTTCGCTGTCGGTCAGCTAACGGAAAAGTACAATTTATTTTGAGAATTGTTTTAGGGTCTCAGATATAAATGAATAGCTCTGTTGGCCGGGTGTCAGCAAAAAATCGCCAAATACTGTAGAATTCGGACAAATTTCGTACAGTGATTTTAAAGCAAAATATTGCCAAGTAATGAAGAATTTCTTTTAATTTCTTTGACGATTTTTTGCTGGCGCCTGGCTAATGAAAAAGTCGCAAATAAATAATTATTTTTGTATCTCTCTTCCTAGATAGCTCTACACAATTCAGTAAATTAAAAAAAAACTTCGCTCAAAGACTAAAATTTATCGCTAAATAAACAATTAATTTAATACATTCTAACCTCACAGAATAGTATTCATATATTTATGAAATTATCCTCGAGCAGTATTAGAAATTTTTAATTGTTTTTTTACCAATGGTGGTGCAGAGGTAAAAGGCGAACATAAAAGAATTGAAAAAATTCCAAGCAGTGCTCTCTTCTTTCACCTCATCGTTGAAATAAGAAAACTTCTTATCTGGTTCCCAGCTTTCAATGATTTCGGAAATTTGAGAATTTGTGAAATTATTTTCCAAAAGAACTTTTTCCACTCCTAAAAAAATAGATACATTTAATCAGTAATTATTAAAACAAAAAATTCATTAATTACTTCAACTGATTTGGTCTATCTGACTAAAAAATCTCTAAAAATGTCTGCAAGAAAATCTCTAAAAATGTTTTGCTGATATTGTGAATATAAAATAATTGCAAAATCATTAAAAACTAGGCTTAATGCTTTTTTCCTATTTCCTGCAAAAAAAATGTAAACAATGTTTGTGAATGCAGAATTGTTTGATTTGTTTTAATTATATAATGGTTAATTTTTAACATATATCCCAATTTCTAATTAATTGTAGATGACAATAAAACTTGAGTAAGCATCCTCTCTTTCTCATTTTTTTAACTCTATGCTGCATATTTTTATCAATAAAAGCGGTACTTACGTATTAGACAGTCTTCGCCAACGATCGCCAATGGTTTAGTTACTCATTGACGACAGATTTAAATTTGGCGATAACGTTGGTAAATACCATAAGTTGGTAAATACCATAAAATAAGTTGGAAAATACCATGAAATAAGTTGGTACATACCATACGTAAATACCATAAAATCTGCTTGGTGATATTTGTGCCAGCGGAATGAAAAAGCAACAGAAAAATGATATCTTCTCGACTAAACTTGTAGTCTTTACTTAATCTAATTCGATAATTGATGTGTATATTCTGACTAATTAAACAAACAAAAGTATTATCAAAAGGATGGTAATATGATCTTCATAGTCTTAGAGGTATAAAACTATTTTAAATTAAAAATTTGCGAAATCCTAGTCGCTCACAAATATTGAACAATATGGTAAGACATTGATCAATATTCGCAATATTGTGTAATATTGTTGAATATCATATAATATCGATCAATATTGTAGAACAGGCTGTGCTACTATTGATATGAAGGTAGATTGGATTTTAAAAATAAATAAATAAATAAAAGCTAGACTTAAGGCCGTTAACTTAAATTCATCAAGTTCGCCAAATATTAATTTTGACATTTTTTATTACCATACTGAAAGCTGCTTATTACCACCATAGTCAGCCAAGTTGGAGGCTTATTGACAAGTTTTTAGGAAGATTAGCTCTATTTTATCATATTTAGAGGGAAACCAAATATTAATTTTATATCATGCCATTTGATAAATAAATACATTTCCAGATGCATATATTTTCTAATAATAGTAAAATTATAAATTTCCAATAAAAATGCTATTCGTTAAAATTTTAATTTTTTTTCAAAAAAGGAAAAATGCATCAAATGAAATATAGTAATATGAACTGACAATTTTTTTCCACTTTTTCATAATTTTATTAGTGCACACAATAATAAAATGACGGAGTTTTTTTCATTACATTTCTGTTTGAAAGTTTAACATGTTATCTCTGCTAGTATTAAATAAGAATAATCCGTTTTGTCTTTTATTTATTTACCTTGTTTGGAAAGAAATGGCTAAACTAAAGAATATCGCTAAATGACATTTACAATCGCTAAATGACATTTTATTACAGTCGAATAAGGGCCAAATGTTGTAAACTAGTTCTATTTTCCTATTGATATTTGTTGCCTTTTCTATTATCTGGCAGAGTTTGGTAAAAACTGGTGAAAAAAATATGTACAATCTGTAATCATTAATCTTAAGTCTTACAGCATTTTTTGTCCTCTTTAGAGAAATATAGCTCAAATGAATACTTACTAGAAAAATTAACGGTTTTATTGGAATGAATCACATGTACTTTGGTTAATTCCTCAACAAACATGAATATACACCCTCCAAAAATGAGGTAAAGCACATAAATAAATAGAGTACAAAATATAACATTCCACATCTCAGTAATCTTTAAAATTAAAACAAACCAATTAAAATTTAATTTGCGCCCAAAAATAAGGCATAATTTGTATTACTTTCTCCAAATAAAATTATGTTTATATTTGTTAAGCTCGTTTAATATGACTCTCGGTACGCATGCGTTAACATACAATGTACAATAGTTTCACTCTCTTAAAGCAATTACAAAAATTTTATGAATTAGTGCAACTATTATAGAAAAAAATAATTTTTAAAATTTAAAGCAATATTGATTTAGTTTAAAAAAATACTTCGCAAAAAAATGAATCATATCAAAATAGGATAAAAGCCCACACTCATTTTTTCGTGTTAAATATGCTATCAATAGAATAAAAAAATAAATACATCAGTACTTTCCACGGTTAATGCTATAATACTTTTCAAAAATAAATTATCAATTCCTATATTTATCACTTTATTCTGGCACTATAGTTCTTTTTATTTTGTTTTTTTATGAAAAAATATGCATTGTATTCATTCTAGTGCAAAGCATGTTATTCAATTCAGTGAATATGCTTTTTAATACAGTAAATTATCAATTATTCTCAGCTATTAGCGCCAAAATGTTTATCAATAATGTTTACTTTTGGTAAACTTTAAAATTTAACTAGATTCGTTAACATTTAAGTTAATATTTTCAAATTCCGGTGCGAAAGGAGAGAGCATCAACCCCTTTTCTCCAAGGATATTTAGCGCCATATATGGCAACCCGATGTTGTCATTGGAGGATATCTTCCTCCGGGAGATAAGACGCAAGAGCGTGGGCAGTTGGCAATTTTTAAAAGTGCGCCAAGAGGCTAATGCTCTCTACGGATCAACCCTTTTTCCGTTCAATCTTTAATAAAAGCAATGAGAGATATTAGACTGAAGCAATTATAAAGACATTATTGTGATCACGTGATTTGCATTTATTGCAAAATAAATTATATTAAAGTAGCAAATATTATAAGAGTACAAATTATACAAATAAGCTTCCCAAGAGTTTTTATTATTAAAAAGATTTTTTTTTTAAAGTCTAAAAACAGAAAAAAAAATTATTCCTTTCTTTGTACCTAAAGTAACATATTATTTTATATCTGTATGTGCATTTTTTATTAACGAGCATTAATAAAAAAAATCATATCTTTATTATGTATTCATTAATCATTTCCATTATTTGATTTCTATATTCCCTTTTTTTATTTACCAATTTTCATTTTGGCATGCAAAATCTCTCATTTAGTTTATTTTTGTTTACCTTATTATGACTTTATATATGGCATTTATACTGTCATGTCTTTCTAGTCCGTATATAAAAATTGGTTTATTTCACTTTACCAGTTTTAGCTGCAAATATTGAAAATTGCTTTATGACCAACTGTACTTATATTGTCCTCTTTTCACGAAGAAAATTGCTTATTTTATTTTATAGAACATTGGGAAAAAAATCTTTTCCTCTCATAGTTATACATTTAAAAGATCAAAAAAGAGTAATAATGCCTAGAATTATTATAACAATAAATTCGCCTGATCCTGAAACCGATAAATTTATTACAAGATTAATCATAAGCAGGATAAAATGTATTCAAGACTTAATAAAGTATTAAAAACGTGAGAGTACAGAACTATCCAGGCACCACATTGGATGAACATCATTATTAATTTGAGAAGATGTCGCTTGAAAAATCTGGCGACAATTATAAAAGTCGAAAAATCGCCAATTCGTTATGTATCAGTTACGATCAGTTGTCTCTCCTGCCAATAGTTTGCAGGAATTATTCCAGAAATCGCAAAAAATAAAAATAAATTAAGATTAATTGGAAGAATGGGAAAAAACAACTAATCAGTGACATGATATTATCCATTTGCTTAACTAACACCATAAACTAAGAAAATTTGAAAGCTCTTAAGAAATATAGTTAAAATGCGGCTCCTTCGAATATTTTTATTCGGATTTGTCAATTATTCAAAGTTTTCTGTCGTCCTGTGCAATTTCTGCCATTATAAGGTTAAAATATGATTAACATTATAAAATGTTTTTTTATGAAATTAGAAGTCGACCCTAAAATCACGCTTGTTAAATGCGCTCTAACCTTATGATAACAATGAATTTAAAGAAATATTTTAAGGTCTTTATTTAATCGAAGGTTTTAAAATGTATTCATTCAAATAAACATTAAAAAATTCTCAGCTTTTAAAAAAACTTTCACACGTTACCTTGAATTATACTGCTTATTTTAAAGCTCAATTTTTGTAGTTTTACTTTCAATGTGTTGTTTCTTCATTTACACATCAAGGATAGTACACGTATCTAAAGTTCCGATCCCATTTCCTTCTGGCTGCCGAGAAAAAAAGTCAGTAATAATTAGTTCTATGTTCCTGTGTTGTGGGAGGTATTATGTGCGACTCTTAACTGCTTGTTATTAATGCATCGCAGGCTGTATTCATTTGAGCTATAATTTTTCCGCCAGGAAACGGACATGTTATGTAGATTAATTGGGTATCCATACATGAGTACAAAATAAAGCCCTTTCTCCGAAACTGTTTTTAGTATTTAAATACAAAATATATACTCGTCCTTTGAAGAATTTTTCACCAATATTCTTGGATAACTGCACTAGAATTAACTTCGTTTTTCCCCCCTACAATTATATAAAGAAAAAAAAAGTTAATTCTAGTGTAGCCTTAAGTCAGCCCTGTCCGTACAGAAATAGCTCAATGTGAGTCACATATAAATATTTATTGCTTTTAAAATTTATTCAGTTTAAATGATAAAAACAAATTAGTTGATATAAAAGTAAACTGCAGAATTATATTAGAAATTATTACTGCGAAAAATTCAATTCAAAATAAGGCTGAGTGGGATTACGGTAAAACAGTGCAATAGGCTTAGTAACAAATGACGATCGTTATTCAACAAGAAAACTCAAACACGCCGTCAACAAAGACGAAATGTACAAAAAAAAAAAAAAAAAAAAAAAAATAACGATTACAGTAAATAGCAGCAAACGGATAATAATTAACGGAAATAGTTTTTTTTAAAAAAAAGAAATTTGACTCAACTATTTACATCTCTCAAATGTCTGCTATTCTCTACTGTGTACTCGCTTGAGCTGATCTAGTCTATTCCAATTCCTTATTTAAGTAACACTCAATTCAACACTAATTTAATATCGAGAACACGGATCAATGCCGCCTCTATACTCGACTCAACTAAACTACATCGAGCTTTCTACTTTCTGTTCTTATAATTTAACTAAAAGGGCAGAGAAGATTCTAGAAAATTCAGTACACATCACGTCCTAATGAGTCTATCGCCAAATTTCAGGCCTATTTTAGAATCTTCTATTTTGTGGTCAAATTCGTCGCCAAGTCCAGGATAAATAATTCGACATCCGAAAAGCATCCATCAGTGTTATTCATTAAACTATCGTCCTGTCGGTGAAATAACCTGAGCCAGAAGCAACAGGTTCGCAATACTGTTTATTTAAAATAATATCAAAACCAATGTGTCTCTGTATCTACTATCTTGGCAATTTGAATTAGATCTAAGAGTTATAACTTCATATGACACCAATGGTCGCCTATCTTTCACAATCCTCCATTTTCTAGAGTAATCCGAAACTAAAAGGAAAAAAAAAAATTACAGAGCCTTCCAAACATACGCACTGTACAAATTTTGCCAATTTTTATTCTTTGTGGAAGTTTATTAGCCCAAGATATAACATCAACGGTTTTTGTCAACACGCTATATTTGAGAAAGATCCCATAGTAATGTTTCGACATGGCCCATAAGCATCAATAACTGAGCCGATTTTCAGGGTCCGACTAAGTCTAGTTGGGGCCCGGGGCAAAAACCTCTTTGTTGCCCCCTCTGCTTTAATACTTTAGTAATAAAGAACATTCATAAAAAAAACGAAAAATAAAATTTCTATTCAATTTGGGGACCCGGGGCAACTGCCCTGCATGCCTATGCCGATTTTGCCTGCTAACCAATCAGAATGCTATATTTATTACTTACTATTGTAATTAACTTTACTTAAGCACTTTCTGTTATTGCGATAAGTTGTAACTCTTTTAAGTTGGCTTACATGACTAAATTAAATATTAATATGATAGCAAACAGTTTAAAGCCAAATATCGCCTGAAATATAACAATGTTCATTGTAAAACCACTTTAATGCTGAAGTCAATTCCATACTAAAGTATACATTGAAGGTACTCAGTGGTTCAGGAAGCAAGAATGCCATATGACAACGTAAGATGGTATGGAGTTAATAATGAATTTTACTAGACTTTTAATTCAGGAAAATATTAGAAACTATATTCTTGCTAAAATAGCAATTCTTGAATAAAGTATTTTTAAAATTAAAATATATATTATTAAAAAAGATTGTTCAAGGCAATTTCAAATTAAATTAAACTATATCTAGACAATTCAACCAAAATTATTTGCAAAATTTAATTTTCAAACACGTGTTTACTACTGGTTAGTTTTGTAATTTTTATTCGATTACTTTTTGTATCTTAATGCAATGTTAGCAAATATATTTGGAAATTAAAATTATCAGATTTGCACCATAGTATTAAGACTTATTTGTCTTTATCAACTCATATGTACCTAAACTAAAGAAGACAAGTAAGCATAAATGAATATTTCATTTTAAAAATTCAACTTAAAATCGTCAAACAACAAATGTTTCATATCAAACTTATCTTGAATGAAGTTTTTTTTTTTTTTAACTAAAAAAAAAAGCTATGAGAGATTTTGGAAATACAATATCGTTTCAAACAACAGCTTTTCGGGTTGAGAATCCCGATTTTAAAAGATTCTACCCAATTCTTTCTTAGTGTATCTAATTGAAAAAACTTATGGTTGAAATATATGGCAATGATGAATAAAAGAAGTCGTAACGTAATTTTTAAAAACGTTTATGAAACTATCAGTCATTTTTTTTCGGATTAAATTTTTAAATGATTTTTTTAAACTTCAATTTACTTATTAACTTTTATTAACCACTACTCTCTCTCTCACTTTGCCTATTTTTTTTTTTTTTTTTTTCATTTCACTTGGCCTTTTTTCCCAAAAAAATATGATATGCCGTCGATACCGATGAATATTTATCAAAAAGGATAAAGCAATTTTTTAAAAATATATCAACTTATAATATTTTGAAATAAAAAGTATCAAGACAGGCGCATTCTCACTATTATGCCAAAAATTTTTTAATCTAAAATTTTGTAATTTGTAATGCATTATATTGCTATAAAAATTTATAAGTCAAAGTGTACTTCATTTCTTATAATACAATAAGCATATACATTCACATTAAGATTTCAGCATCATAATTATAAATACATATGACAAAAGAAAAATTTATTTTTCATGATCTTATATTACACTTAAATATTTAAAAGGGATTTTTTAAAAAGAAAATCATACTATTCTCTAAATTATCACCTTTGCAATGTTTGAATAGTAATTACAGTAAATTTTACGTGTTATAATGATTTTTCACCAAATATTTTTTTCTTTCATTGTTTCTAAGAAAAGCATTTCAATGAAATTAAAAAGTTACAATTGAGAAATAATAAAAATAGAGGTGCATAAAATAGCAAACTTAAGAAAAAGTTAGTGTATATAGATTAAGTATGAGTATGCACTGTTTAAAATCAAAAAAATGCCAAAACTTAAAATTTGAATTAGATTTCATAATTCAAAATATGGACAAAAACAGTATAACAAGAACATTTATTCAATAAATATTTCATATATCCAGATGAAAATTTAACAGTGCTAGATAACGTCACAACTATACGACACTGTATAAGAACTGGAATGACTGATTGTGTCCAACCAGCTAGAACATAACAAAATATTGAGCACTTTCATTTTCCAGATAGCTCTATAGATGTATAAATAACAAAGCTATTGATCAGACATCAAAATTAAGTCTATTAAATGCATAAAAAGTAAGGAAACTCAAAGCGTAACAGCCTTTTCTTTCTCTCATAACACATTTTCATGTTTATGATATTGCACAAAAAGTGTGCTTTATTAAAGCATAAAAATACTATACCAACTGATATTAAGTAAACATTCTAGTAACAACAATCAAATTCCGTACAAAACACAAAATTTACATAAATCATATAATGAAAGAAAACAGTAAGTATTTAAAACAGAATTTATTGCTATGGATATAACAATGAAGACTTTGGTAAACCATCACACAACTTTCAATATGAATATATATGGAAATCTTCATTTTTTCAAGAACAATGGTAATAATTTTTATTTGCAATAGAATAGAGTTATTGAAAAAAAAATTATTTGAAAAAATTATTGAGTAATTCAAGAGAAGAAAAAAAAAAGTCGTATTAAAACTTCATACATTACAACATATTAAGAAGAATTTAAATGTATTTAAGGGATCAAGCACCTTTTTTTTCCATCTTAAAATGAATAGTAAAACTCAAATAATGTGTGAAATTTTTTTAAATATTTTAGAAAATAGATTCATGGATAACAGAAATTGTTAGGTTTTACAGTAAGAGAAAAAAAAATTCAAAGTAAATTAAAATGTACTAATTTTTTTAATTAAAAGAACAAAACAGAAATCTGAAATGAATAAAGGGAAAAAATTATCAATACAAAAAAAAAAATTACACTGAAAAAGATGCTTACAAAAATTGAAAGTTCTATTTCTTTGGTCCATGCAATAAATTTATATTTTCCTGAAATTTATAAGTAAAATAGTTCATACAATGACTGAGTAACTAAATACGAATAGGGCATAACAAGAAATGCCTACCTTTCCAGGAAACTGAAAAAAATTAAACAAAGACATCAGAAGAATTTGTAAAATGCAAAAAGTAAAAAATAATAAAGTCTTTTATGAAATTCAATATATAGTATAAGACAACAAAAAGCATCACATTTACACCACCAAAACTGAGTAAAAATTAAGTGTGCAATTCTAAGCTGGCAAGATTCTGCCAAAATCCTTTGATAAAGAAAAAAAAAATGCTCCAAAATCTAGGTAGATACCTATTTTAAACTGAAGGGTGAAAATGCTTTCAAATAAATACAGAATGTTTTAAATTATACACAATAAATAAAACCATACTTGCAATAATTTATACATTTTATATCATATTTCATACATTAAGAACAGTAGACTGACAATAAATAAATAAAATCAATATTCTGAAAAATTGTTTTTTAATGTAGGGCAAGAAATTTGAGAATATTGTTCTGAAAATCAAAATATTAACAAAAGGCTAAAATCCAGCTAAATAAATTTAATTATTATAATAAGCAATCTAAATATCTCAGAATTCAAGTTTGATACTAAGTAAAAAAGCATAAAAATAATACTAATAACTTGTGATATGCATGTATTTGAATGCAAAAGAAACTGAAATGAAACTGAAATGGAATTATGTACAAGAAAGCAAAACCTTGTTCATAATTTATAATAAATATTAACATCATGAAATAAAACAAAAAAAATTCAGTAAAAAATGTCTTTTTGATTCATAGAAAAATGTCATGGTTATAAATAAACTAATTTTTGAAATATCATAAAAAGACTAGAATAATATAACATAGATAACAACAAGCTTATAAGAAAGCAGTTTCAAAAGTTAAGAAGTTTTTCAATTTTAGAAGCATTAATCACACTTATTACTTAATATTACAGTTAATATTTTCTATTGTGCTCTGCCACTGAAGAAAACTTCAGACAAAACTTTTCAAAGAGATTTTATCAACTTTCAAGAAATAAACAACTAATATTTTGTGTAAGCTGGTGAGCTACATATGAAATATATATTTATTTAACAATTTTATGGCATGAAATATTAATAATAACAGACAAAAAATTTCAATAATTAATACCTTTGACTCATCATCAACAATCATGCTCTCAGAAACTAACATTGGCTATAACATACAGCTAAAAAACTGCCATTTAACATTCATATTTTCCTATAATATGCCCATAAATATAAATTTGCAAAGACACAGTGCAAGTAAATTTGCTTTTATACAAATATCAGATTGATAGGAATCATTCTGTAATATTTAAGAGTCATGCAAAGCATACTGTATAAATAATCTTAGTTTTCGAAAACTATAACATTTTGCAGGCAATGGATGGATGAATGTATATATACACTTTCCCATAACACTAAAGGAAACAGATCATAAAGACTATCTACATCGCCTAGCATGGCAAAAGGGACAAAAAACGATTATGGCATATGAAAAACTGCATTTTTCTGCATATATACATGGCAGGTTAAAACATTTGGACATGGGTGAAGACGAGGACAATGAGTGAGATATTTCAAATCTTAAAATATATCATATATCTTTTTCAATTAATAAACTATCTGAAGCATTTAATTTCTACAACATTATATTATTTTAACAATATATTGATTTACAAAAATTTGGCCAAGAATGATGCTAAATATATATACCTATAGCAATTTAAAATGTGCTGCTAAGCTAAAACTCGAGATGCAAATTTTTGAAGAAGCAAAAAAATCTTCAAGACATTGTTAGAGAATGTTTATTATGTCATTATTTAACAATACTTTAGAGGTATTAGGTGTACAAGATTTTTATTAAAAATTTAGCTCTTGAGAAGGATTAATCAAAATGGCAAAATCTGATTATAAAGTAAATTAAATTTTTGTGTGCAAAATATATTTCAAAATTGAAATGGATTGAGATTCAAGAGTATAAAGTATAAAAACTTAGTCTCAATATCAAATAACTTTGTATTACATCATTGAGTACTTTTTAAATAGTATGCTCAGAAGAAATGACGAATGTGCATGAAAGAAAATTCTAAAAACTTTTTTACAAGATGGCATAAATCAGGGTAACAAAATGACATTTTAAGCAATAGAGCAAATATATAAAATCTGCAATAAAACAGCAATATAAAATTTAATCTTAGATTAAAAGAAAAGAAAAGAAATGCAAAAATGTGCAATATAATAATAATAAATAAATATTACTATAATAAACTAATATCTATACACAAAGAAAAAGTAATAGAACTTTGAAATGAATTATGAAACACATAGTCCTTTAAATTTCTAGTTTGAAACATTAAAAATTTTGGCAGCATATAAAAAAAACTATATTTTAATAGTAATATTTAGAAAAAAAATGAATTTGAAATCTGTGAAATCTTTCTAACATAGGAAAGTTTAAAATGGAAAATATGTAATTTTCAAACTTTAAAGAAAGTCAAGTATAACTCAAATTCAGAATAAATAACAGGATTAGTTTTTCCAAAACTTTGGAAACTACATAAACTTTCAACTAATCAAAATAATTATTACAATTATATAAAAAAAACACCTCAAAAATATTTTTTTAAATAGATAATAAATGAAATTATGTCTATTTTCTCAAAGGGATGCAATCTGAAATTATAAAATATGGAATGATATCAATAGAACAGCTAAGTTTCATTCCCCAATTTAATTTTAGAGACGGCTTTATCTTCTGCATGTATGTATTAAATTATGTATTTAATTATATTCACTGCATACAATCTCACATTTACTCAGTTTAAAGATACAGTAACAAAACATTTTCAATTTAAATAACTAAAAAGTTTGAGGAAAAGAAGAATATAGAAAGTAGAAATAATATAAACTTAAACTAACATTAATAATTACACATTTAAAATAAAAATCTGTTTATATTTTTTCCGATTTTAAAATTAAGGATAGTAAAAAAATGCATGTTTTTTTGCATAACTAAACAAAATATAATTTTATAAATGAAAATTTAAAAAATATTAAAGGAAAATAAAATATACACATTTACTTAACTAAAATGCTAGAAATTAAATTTTGAATCAAAAAGCAACAATGCAAGCATCAAACAAAAAGTGCCATGATTTACAAAAAAAGATATTATGAATTAATTTTTAATTACAGGTAATTTCCATATACAACTTTAGAAATCAGAGTATAAAGAATTTTTACTAAAAGATGTCATAAATTCAATGAAAGTTTCATTTTTGTTTTCATCTGTGTATACACGTACATGGTATATTTTATTTATACATTTTGTATATATGTATAAAAATATACCTACTTCTAACTGTACACATTTACAAATAAAAATAAAAGAGATAGAATAATTGCTTCTTTATTTTATATATTTCACAGTAGTTTCCTTCTATTTTGACATTTTTCAACATATAAAGTTTAATCAGTTAGTTAAAGTGAAATTTCAAAACTAAAAACAATTCAATATATATAAATAAAGACATAACTATGAAAATTATACTAATAAATACTTTGAAATATAAAACAAATGAGACTGAAAAATGCATTGGAAGCATCATAACTATAATAAACATTAATTTAGAATGCCAAAAGTCATAAAGAAATTTTTTAGAAAATATTCCAATACTATAAAAAAACAATATAATTATTCATCAAACTTAAAAAACAAACAAAATTCATCAAAGCTTTTTTTTTATAAAATGATAATTTATGAATAAATTACAATTCATAGTTTAGAAGTCTTTTGCTAAATGCAATTATTAGATAGTAAAGATGGACATTTTTATCACTTTTCAAAAATTAAAATTAACAGTTATAAATTTTTTTATGGAAGCAACATTATATTTAATTTCATATTTACCATCAGCTTAATACCAAACAATATCACAAATCCTGCATCATTGTAACATTGTTTGGCACTAAACTGGAGATATTTAAACTGACAAAACCAAAATTTAAGTAATACGAAAAACAGAAAATAAATAAAAAGTATAAATACTTTGAAACAGTAGAAATTAGAACTGTCAGATAAAGTAGCTTAAAAGCTTACCAAAAATTGTCATTTTATTTAAATGACTTTCTTTATTAATGCTTCTGTAATTATCGTTAATTACATCTATTTGAAGCATAGATTGTTCTAAATAATAATTCACAGCAAAATGTCAATACAAAAAAGAAAATGCTGAACAAGACTAGATATATTATTATCAAAATAAAATGTACAAAGGAAAAGCTTCTACGAAACACACAGAAACTGAATGTCAAAAAATAGGCATTTTTTTAAATATATATATATATAAATGATAGGATGAAATAGGTCTCTTTATAACAGAAGAAAGATGATATGTTTTAAATAATGATTGCATATATAACACTAAAACTGACATTGGCAGCTTTATTTCTTGTTCGTATGTAAATGAAACTAATCTGATAATGATAAAAGACAGAAAAAACAATAGTGTCATTGTACTTCACAAAGAAATGATATTTTGCAACACAGACACAGATATGAGAGAATCTACATAACACAGTTTTAGACAGCAGAAAAATTATTTCTTCTCCTTCATGTCTTGTAATGAATGTTTAATCCTCCAAACGAGAAGCAACTTCATTATCTGAAATGATACAATGTAATTAAGTATGTGAACTAACAATGAAATGTATTTATTTCTGATACACAGTTTTACAGTTACAATTCTAAAATATAAGTATACAAGAATGCAAAATTTATTATTTTTCCATAATTAAAAATTCTAAATCTCTTTATTTCTCTCTTTTTTAAAAATGATGAAAAATTCTTGCATGTCTGATTGATACTACTTAAATCATTTTAAAGTTCAGTTTTATATAAAACTGATAAAATAAAAATGATATATATATATATATATATATATATATATATATATATATATATATA
>JAOUZG010048486.1:698799-735793 GCA_026289955.1 Argiope argentata
TATATATATATATATATATATATATATATATATATATATATATATATATATATATATATATATATATATATAACTTTGCTATTTTTATGTTTGAAATTTCTTTCATTTTAAGCATATCTTTTAACATTGCTATGATATGTTTTAAAGTAGAATGTTAGAGATTTTTGAAAGTATATTAAAGGTGCTCAATAATAGTAAAAGTTTTAAGCTCTGAGGAATTTTCTTTTACCACAATATTTTTCAAAGAAATTATTCAAAAAATAAATATTTTTATGCCATCTTGAAATTGAAAATTTAACATTTTAAGGATATTACTTTCAATTCTTTTCTGTTTTCCTCTCAACTGCTAATAACTTTTTTATTGTAGATTTTTAAATAAAGAAATTTATGTGTATTCTTTTGACAAACAATACTACTTTTATTCTATCTCTAAATTTAAATCTTTCTTTTAACTTTCGCAGTCTTTGAAAACTATTTATTACCATTGATTATCCAAATTTAATTGAAATAAGGTTAAATGATAAAACTAACTTATATATTAAAATATTTTATGCAAAAACAGTTTTTATATTAAGAAGATTGTATGTTAAATGATTTTAATTCTGCAATACTAGATGTATCAACTAGTGCTGACTGTATAAATTTTTGTTGGTTAAATAAGTAAAATCTACAAACAGTTTGAATCTTGTCATTTTCAATGTTCTGTAATCCATGTCCATTCATTTGTTATAAGATTTATACATGAAGAAAAATATATCTGAATGTATAGATTTTTTTAACAATTATCAAATAAATTTTTTCATTTGATTAGTACGAGTTCAATTATCTTCATAATATAAAAGGAAATATTTTTTTTTGTTCTAGCAATGCCAAAAATGTTCAGGTAGAGTTAAACTCTACCTGAACATCTAATGTGTAACTGAATAATTATTGTCTTAAGAGTACCTGGAATTTGAGAATAAATTCTAGTTAGACACTACTGAACATTTCTCACTTACCCCCATGGAGATTTGTTTCATTAGAAAGGTGCAACTCAACCTCATGTCATTACTATCTCCATCTGAGAAGTTAGGACCTACTATTCTGCATGTGTAACATAGTTTTGCAGATGAGTTTAGAAAAGAGGAGAAATTGAAAAATTATTTGATTTTTCTATAGAGGGCATAGTTTGTATATAGGGAGGATCAATGAAACATATTTGTTTAAATCTGGACAACAAACAAATGTGTGAGAGGTATTTTTTTTTAATACTTTTGCTAAGAAATTCTTATGGGAATTATATTTGTACTTGTCAATTCAAGAAAGGAAATCTTAGTTAATTTAGGAAATTATACCGTGAGCATTATGGATATTTATCCCTGTACTTGCGGCAAGAGAATTGCAAAGTCAGCAATTTTTTTGAGTGGATATTAAAAATAATTAAATAAAAGGTGATATTTGGATCAGGAAATGGAAAATTTGGATTTAATAATTTAGTATAGGCTAATTTAAGATAAAAAGGAAAATTAGATGAAGAGATCTTAAAATACATGCTCATATATATATATAATCTTTATTATTGAAACTTTTTTCTTTTTTTAAAAGAATGATAAGCCTCAAGACTTGGAACAGGACTGTTTGGATCATTCTTTGTCAGACAGAATTTTAACAGATATAATCAATCAATACAAAGATCCTGTGGAACAGACATGTCAGTGTTCTGAATATTTGAGAAAACTGAGTGAAATTGAAGCTGATTTGAAGAAAAAAGTTGATGAAATGAGCCATAAATATGAAGAATCTTTCTCACAAATAATTCATTCCAGTTAATTGTAAATATAATGTTTGGATATGCAATTAATTCATATTAATGTTTATTAGAATGCATTTATTTTCAATCTTGTTATTGTTTTATAGATGTTAGAAAAAGCATATCATATTGAACACTCTTTACCATTTTTTAAATAAAAATGTGCTTAAAAGCAACATTGTGATTTTCTAGAAAATATTCATTATATTATGTAGATTTATCATTGTATTTTTCTAGTGGAGAGTTCATTACTTACAAACAATATAAAATAGTATGTAAGTTTTCTGTATTTAGGAAAATGTATTTTTTAATCTTGCAAAATCAATTTTATCATAATTGTTGCAAAGTTATATCAATTGGTAATGCATAAAATAATTTCTATTCCTTTCTTGAAACTTGTGTATTGTTTCCTGACTCTCTTTTATATTATTTATTTGCGTATATAATTAAATAATGTGTTGCTACACTCTAGTAATACATAGATTGGATTTTTGTATTTTATGTATTATTTTTAAAGCATTTTTCAATGAAAATATTATTAATTTTTTAATCTAATATATAAACTATAAATAATGAAAATTAAATCATAAATTGAGGAGACCATATATTTATATCTGGTATTTTATGATTTTTTAAAAAAATAATCTGAATGCTTATGCTCAGATGATTAAAGTTCTAAATAACTATTTCAAAGTTTTTCTTTTAGAAGCATTAATTTGTTTTGCAAGAAAGAAAAAGCCAATAACTTCTGAGTATACCTGACCAATATAATGCTTTAAATAATATTTGATCGAATTGTTTTCTTCCTATATTTGATATTTTTTAACGGAAGAAAGATTTTGAGAATTTAAAGTTATGTGCTATGAAGATGTCTTTTAAGTTCCTATTCATTACTTTTGATTTTAATAATGACATAATATTTTGATTTGCATTTTATATTTTCATTTCAGTTATTTTTTTTTTAATAATCCTTATGCAATTTTATCATTTATGCATAACATCAGTTATATAATTTGATTGATGTTCTGCAAATCATATAATTTTGATCATATAATTTGAACATATATAATTTTATTGGGGCATTAATCCTATTTATATATTCATCATAGTTAAGAATAATAAGAAAATGTCTATTTTTTGAACTGTCATATGATATACTACATATTTTTAACAATTAGCCATTTTAAATAATAAATGAAGGTTTTGATTTAAAAAATGTGTGTATTCCCCTTATTTTTATCCTTTATTATTTATTATGAATAAAATTATAGATTATATAAATACATATGGTTAAAATCTTGATTATTTGGAAAGTTACTAATTTTAATTAAGGTACTTACTACTTTGATTATGAGATAATTCAAATGTTCTGTCCTTCCTGCTTTATCAAAGAAATGTTATATCATTAAAAATTAATCTTCCAAAAGTAAAGAAAAAATGAAGTCATATATGATGTCAAAATGCATGTATATAATTTTCTATTTTAAAAAACTAAATTAAAAGTATTTTTAAACTTCCAAGCATTTTTATCATGTAAAATATAAGTATTTCTTAATATGATGGCATATAACTTTGAATATCTGCTTGTTTACAAGAATGTTGAGGAAATTTTATACTGTGCACTTAAGTGAAACTTCATAAACATCATAATATTGAAGCATTTTGCTATCAATTTTAAGAAAAACTGTGAGTATTGAACTGTGAGTGAATATAAAACTTTCTTTAAAATACTGAAATTTTTGTATATTGTTTTTGTCATCTTCCATTTTTTTTGTTTCCTGAATGTTTTTGGTATTCTGTTATCATAAGGAGATTGTGATACTATTTTATGCCCAACTTCATTATTCCACTACATGCTTTTATCTCGTAAACTTAAACTTCAGATGTAAATTCATACTTTCAAAAAGCTCCATGTCTCATACTTTTTATATTAATATTGAATATAAATTTTAGATAAAATAATATTAATCTATTTTACTTTATCTATAAATACCTTTCTTTTTGGGATAAAGCATTATGAGCTTCTTTTTTTAAAAAAAATAAATAAATGGTCATTTATCAGAAATACCATTAAAAAAGATTTTCATTTATTATTTCTTCTATTCAATAATAGGTGATAAATTTCTGAATACAATTCCTATTACACTATTCTTAGTGGGTTTGATTTTTCATGTACTTTGAAATATCAAACATTTTGTATATTTTTTTTAAATAATATATATGTATCTTTTAAAATGAACTTTTAAATAAATAAATCTGTGTCCTTCCTTTATGAGAGCAATTTACTTCATAATAAATATTTTAATCATTTGGAAACTTCTATATTTATTAAATTCCTCTCATTTTTTTTCCTCCTTCCTTCCCCACACTTAAGTATTTGGCCAATCTTCTGCTGGCCAGTTATTTTTTTGTTGTTCTTTGAGTGCTTTTCGGAGAAAATTATTATTATTATTAATTTCCGGATAATCCATTTAAATGTTCACTTCTCTCTCACTTTACATCTTACATTTTATTTTCCTGTTAAGAAATACCAGGTTAAAATAATATAAGGTTATTTTGAATTACTTTTGATACCAGCATTGCTATATGTTCTTCTAAAATTCTTTATTGAAATTGCTGTAAACTTAACTTTTTATATATCTATAGTTTTTTTTTTTTTTTTCAAATAGTTCTGTGTTATGAAAGTCAGTATCTATGTGTCTTTTATTGTATCTCTTTTTGCTTTATTGTTTATATACACTATTGTACTCAAAATCTATTATATATGCATCATTTAATAGGATGTATAATAGAAATCATTTAGAAATGTTCATTAAATATTTTTACAATATCTATACCTGAATGTGCTCAATATTCTGAAGATATATATATTATGAGATAAGAATTCTAAGTTTATCAATTATTCAAAATGGCAAGTGTGGATAAGCAATGACATGCATTATATTTCATTTCTACAATTTAATTTCTTCTACATAAATTTTTAGAACATTTTACAGAAAATTTTTATTGATGATTTTTCATCAAAATCTGGAATTATTCAATCATAAAAAGGCTTATAGAAGATACAGAATGTTTAAGTATTATTCCTGTGGTGTTCTGCATTATCATTTGCTATTAACTGGCATGACTGACAATGACTAAAGATTTTTTTAAAAAATATTTTGTAGTGTTTGCATGAATTTGAAGATTACTTAAATTGTGCACAGCTAACTCATGTATTCTAAGTCATCTTCTGTATGAGCTAGTTGCCTTGAATTCCATGAGCCTTCTTAAATTTTTTGAGAAAAGTAAATTAAAATATTCCACAAACTCAAAATTGATCTGATGTAAAGCTTTTTTAAAAAAAATTATTATTTGGAAAAGCATTTTCTAAATGGGGAAAATCTCTTTTAAAGAGTTGTGATAAATATTGAGCACTGTATCTATACTTTTATATGTATGGCAAAAATTAACAAATATTTTATTTTATTTTTGCTTAATATACATTGAATATTTGCTAAAAATTTTGTGTTTTATAATTTTTATTTGTGCATAATATTTTGGGGTCTTTATGATTGATGCTGTGAGTCAAAATGTGACTTTTGCACTCTTCTTTTTTACTTTCATTTTTTTATAACACATATCTCTGTTTCTACCATAATATGCAGACATAAAAATAATATCAGTAAATGTATTGATGCAATAAACATGATTGTCTTCTAATATATTTTACTGATTTATCATTTTAAGTAGGCCTTATTATATTTGTAGTAAATCTGTTTCTGCTTTTTACAAATTCAGATATTTTATTTTGTTATACATATCTATATATTTTCTCAAAACCGATATTGTCAATTGTATAATAATTTTAGTAGTTTATTGTTGCTATATCTTTTTGCATGTTTTTTTTATTATTTTTGTTAATAAATGTGTGTATCTTTTTTTGAATGTCATTATTGTATATCTTAAAAATGAAGAATGTCAGAAGTTTTCTAAAATATTTATTCATTTAATAAATTGGGAAGCATTTACTTTTTGTTTGTTTTATATTTTCATATTCATTTCTGCAGTATTGGATGGTATGCATTATTAATATGTATAAATGTATAAAATAGACTTGTGACATTTTACATTTACTATCAACAGGTTTAGCATTATACTTCCAGATTACCATTTATATGTATGGTAGAACCTGTCAAAACCATCGTCTTGAACTCTTTTTTTTTTAGTATAATTCATTTTATTTTGCCATATTTTTAGCCATGTGAAAATATTTATTAGCCCATATGTATGTAAATGTGATCTTATAAGATCCATTACTCATCCTACAAGGTTGCCAATAAACTTATTTTATACTCTTTATGTCAGTAATATCAAATTTTCTCTCAATGTATTATTGTTCATAGCATATGTGACCATGCTTAAAATATGTATGGAGATTGAAGGTTTTAGTACCTTGTAATGATGTAAAAAAGTGATTTGGCATCATAGAATCACAATAATGTTTGGATATAATATCAAATTTATGAAAATAGAATAATTAGCTTATTTAGCATAAAGAATTTTTATAAAAAATTCTATATTTTTAATCTGAAAATTAAAAGAGAATTCTAAATTATAAAATTTTGACAAAACCAGTTTCATAGCCAGAGAATACATCAAATGTAATGACAAAATGAAAGAGCATTGAATCGCCTAAATTTATGCATCTAGTTTTATCCTAGGTTACAAATGAAATAAAAATTTTAAAACTTCCTTTTTTTAAGACTGTTTAGTAAATATTTTTAATTTCAGTAAAAAATTTTAATAATAATAATTTTAATTCGCATGTTAAGAACATCCATTTTTATTTGTCTATTAAGATTTAAATGTTTGGTATGGTTACTTAATGTTATTCAATATATTTTCATTATTATATCTATAGAAAAGTTATTGTGCTATTTATTAAAAATATATATTGTTCAAAATATATTTCTAATAATTAGAAATATATTTTTCTAAACTGGGTTAGTTGCATTAAATTCTATCATTATTCATATAAGTAAAATATCCAAGATTATGGAGTTTAGTGAAATTTGCAAGTCACTTATCTTTAAATTCATTAAATGTATCAATGTTTTTTTTATCATATTCTTTGTCAGTTTTTCAAGTTCATGAAATTTTAAAATACTCCTTTTACCATGGCCTCGAAAACTGGTGTTTATGTTACTACTATGTTTTTAAATGTAAATGGTATACCATCAGATTTTTGCAATTTGTTTTACATTTCCTATTTTTTTAAAAAAAAAAGATTAAAGAATTTTCTTATTTAATTATGATTGTATGTTTAGTGCATTAAAGCACACTCTTTCCATTGTACTTTGAAGCCAAATCTTTACAGAAATTTTATTGTGATATTTGTTTGTCTTATTATTTTTTTCCTACATATAGTGCCCCTCACTGGCATAAATAAATGTGTGTTTTGCAACATATTTAACATTTATATCATATCTTATCTATATTTAGCATTTGTATAGTACTGAGTTTGTTGATAAAGTATTTAGTGCCACATGATGAATGTCTGATTTTATTGCTTTAACTCCAACAACACTATCATTTTAAACTTATGTATTTTACGATCGAGTAATAATTATATTATTTATTTTAGAAGTTCCTCTTTTTTTAAAAAAAAAAATTCTTGTGGTATTTTTTTTAATTTGATGTACTGATTTATGATGTTTACATTGTTTTTTCTTGTTGATATGCAAGAAAATAAATCAAAAGTTACTTTTGCAAATACTATCTGTATTCTTTATGGCTGTACTGTTTTTATTTTTATTATTATTACTATTTTAAAATAACTTTACCGTATTCATTTTTTTCCTCCTTTTTCTAATGAGTCAATTAGAGTACTTTTATTTCAAGTAATAATTATTTTTCATCATAAAATATGATTCATGAGGTGTTCATTCTTTATTATAAAATGCCTTTATGAATGGGAATCACTTACAAGTCTTTATTGTAAATTGCAATCTCAATATTTTTAATAAACTCATTTGTAAAATAGTCAGATCTGAATTGTATGTTACATTTTTAATTCTTTGTCCTTAGAAATGTAATTTGATGTATATTTATTCACTTGATTCGTTATACTGTTTCAAGGATTAAAAAATATATTTATTGATTTTTCAGAAAAATTAATATAAAATTCTTGCTGTTCTTTTAGTATTCCTTTAAATATCAAAAGAGCTCCTATATATCATTTTGAAGGACCTTTAACATTTATTTTAAATATTGAAAGACTACCTATATGTGTGTATAAATCGAATCACATTTATCCCAACATTCCTGTGTACTTAAAAAGTTAAGTAATAATTTGTTATCTTCATTGCATATTAAGTATAATAACAGTTACATACATTATTGATTAAGGTAGTCAACTAGAACATGAGTTCCCAAACTATGGGTCGCTAGCAAATATTGACTGCGCCCTGAATTGTAGGGCGATTTAGAGCATTGCTCAGCAGCACGCATTCGTGAGTTTTCTATATCTTTCTAGCAGGTGGACTTGAAACCTTTATTGTAGAGAACCAAGTGTAGCCAAAGATGAACACACTCTCTGCAATTTCCGCTCATTTATCTTTGTTAAGAAATAACTTTGACACCTATTTTGGGGAAGAGATGAAAAAGCTCGAAACGTCGAATTGGATTTGTAACCCATTTTAGGGCAAACTACCAACTAATATGTCGACAAAAGTAAATGAAGAGCTTATAGATTTATCGGAAGATGCATCACTGAAAAATATTTTCAATCGCTGGTAATTAACTAAATTCTGGCTCTCGATACCTGGGAACTATCCTTGTCTGTCTGTTGAAGCTATGAAAGTCCTCCCCTTCACCACCTCATACCTATGTCAGGCTGGATTTTCGGCTGTGGTCAGCTTTAAAACTAAATATCGAAATAAATTGGACATATCAAACCTACTGTGATTAAAAATAACTAGAATTGAAATTGATGCTAAAACTGTAGTGACAAAAATATAAAACAAATACATTCTTCCCATTGAAATAAACTGTTTGTAGGCTATTTAAGTATTAAATAAAAAATATAAATCTATCTAATGTCCCCCCCCCTCTTGTTTGAATAGCAGTCCTCGTTGATATTGGTAGCACTTTTTTCCATAATGACTGTTTTTGGAACTACAGCATAATTTAAGTAGTTCCGCAACTCAATACTGAGCATTACCAGTATTTATGCTCCCTTTTCTCTAAAGCAACCAATAGGTAAGTCGCAAATTTTCAAGTTTTTGGTCGATGGGTCGGAATCCAGTCAACTTTGGAAGACACTGATCTAGAAATAATAAAATTTAGGTGTTTCAGAGTAAACAAGTAAAGTATATATTCACTGCATTATATCATGGAAAACGAATATGCATTGTTTAAGGTATGACACTGGCATGTACCGAATTTTTAAGCATAAAGTCGGAAACTCATTAAATTAATGGGTTCCGTATGTCTCACTCTTCTAAGTCATTATCTGGATCCATAGATCATACATCTGGTCGTGCTGCCATCTGTTGGCGTTTCGAAATAGTACCATAAATACCATTTTCTCCTAAAATACCTTTTACCTCTAAACAACGTTATAAAATTAACATGTGGTTATATTTATTCACTAGTTGCCTTTGGCTATCCAGATTAATAGTTACTAAAAATTTCAATAAAATAATTTTTAAAACATGCTCTTAATAGACATTCTTTACAATATAAATTTTCAGACATGTATTATTTTAATAAGATTTATACTTTTCTGTGCCTCTAATTTCTCCTAAAATTTGGTACAGAAGGAATTCAGGTACAAGAACGTTCTTGCTAATATTAAATATGATTATTCAAAACATAAAAAATAGAGCTCTATTTCGTCTAATGTATAAGTTTAATATACGATCGTGTTTGTACATGTATATGTTTCACAATTTCAGTAATATTTCAAAGTTTTATTCACCTGATTTAATAAAAAAAGAATTTTAGGATTCAAGAAAAAAGTTTCTCACTTTAATTATCTCCGGAATGTATTTTATTGATTTAATCAAGTAATACATCAACCGAAATAATGTGCATGTCATTCATTAAATAAATAAAAAAAATCTTATAAAAAACATCAATTGATAGTACTCTGGTATGCATAAAATATTTAATATGCTTTATATTTGTTAGGTAATATAAAAAGTAGCGTCAAAACTGTTCCTTTTATCTTTCTTCATGATCAACAATAATGTCCCTTAATCTCAAAATCATATTTTTCTCTATTGATCGTGGTAAATTTATCTTCGTGTCAAAAACATGGTACCGAATGGTATACTTCACATATGAAATTGGTGATGGCTTTTTACGACATATTTATTCTTCAGAGAACCTCATAATTAAAAGTCACAGAGGGTGATATTCGTAAGAAGAGGAGGGATTGAAAAATGACGGCTGATCCCCTATGTGAATCTGTGAAATGTTGCCTCATCAATTGCTTTACACGATCGATCAATATGAGGAAGTGCTGCATCCTGCATGAAAGTGATTTCTTCAAGGTACACACGCTGTGGAAGATGTGAGATTAAAGAAATCTCTCAATATGTCTTTGGTAACAGAATATGTTTGGATTTCCATTTAAACCTCTTCAAAAATTAACGGAGAGAGAAAAAACCGGTCCAGTGATAAAGATAGTCATAGAAACCAGATCATATGCTCACTTTTTCAGGATGTAAGGATTGTTCCTAATTAGAAAGAAAATACTCCACTGCTCAAATTTGACAACTGCGCCTTTTCTCTACACAGAAAATTCTATGGCCAGTAATATCAACAGCCTTTCAAGCAAGGTATTGAAGAGCAAAAGTTTTACTAACCTCTGAGACCTGTTCTACAATAGGTGCACAAGCCTGATTTTGCAGGGTTAAAAATGCAAAAGCCATCACAAGAATTTTCGTGCGATTTTATACACCGTACCCAATGCGCGGAAAACAATTGGCACACTCACACAACTAAGCGGCGACTGACTGCTGGTTTCAACGACCGTTGTAGCCATATTTTCGAAGCTAGAAGATGCGATTTTCTTTCGAACCCTATCTGGAAAAAATTTCCTCGTGTAATTTTTAAGTTTACTGAAAAAATTTATCAATATGATTTACACATCTATGCTGTATAAATAATCTAAAAAATTCGATATAAATGAGATATGTAATTTTTTTTACCTATCTTACCTACAATAGAGTACCACTATAAGTTTCAATTCCGTTAAAACAGTAAGAGGACGATGTAATATTAAATTTTACTTTCTACCTTGCCTTAATCCTTTCTAAGGATATATATCATTAAATTAATCAATTTTTAAATATCTTTCATCCAATCTTCTCTTTGTAACTACAAATAATAAACAATATTTTGTTAATATAATGAGGCTTTAATAATCTAATTAATCATCAATTGATTCTTATTGCCATCATTTTCAGATAATTATGTGCCGAGATGTGATAAAAAGGAAGGCTGATGTGCATCGAGGTGCCTAGATTTCCTAATTATTAATTAATTAAATCACTAAATCTTATTAATTTCATATAATTTATTAAAGGAGTTTTTTTTTTTTTCAAAAATAAAGATAATCTTGGCCATTAAAATAATTTTAATAAATTCTTAAAAGAAAAAAATGCTTTTTGATAGATTTAATAACTATATTCAATTGCAGCGATTGGAGGTCGCGATACGAACCTGCGGCGTTTGGGCCTGTAGCCGAGTAATATACCGATCAAGCAAAAGGGACCCTTCAGGTGAGTCTGACGATTTTGCTGCGGGCAGATGGCGCCACGACTGTTGCGGAAGGTTGTGTTGGCAAGGTCACCAATGTAGCGTGTGAAGGTCGCGATACGAACCTCCGACGTTAGGGCCAGTAGCCGCGTAACATAGCCACTACACTAAAAGTCGACTTCCGTATCGTAGTTGTTATCTGGCTTCAGGAAGATATTTAATTTTCCTGTTTGATCTCGAGTTGTGATTTCTACATGCTAGCAACAAACTGTTTAATTTGTGATTATGGATATAAAACATCTGTGAATTTTTTCAGATTTTTTTTTTTTGCATGTGATATTTATTTTTTTAAATTTTATTTGCATTCATAAAGGCCATTTCATAAAGTATAGAAACTCAATATATTTTTTGTATTCTTTGATAGCCGCATTGATTGGTAGCAGAAACACCGCTTAAGAAGAATCACTAATTTCATTAATAATCATATCCAAGGGGGTCTAGCGTGTATTGAATCTGTGTGTGTCATACAGCTTTCGACAGGAATTCCGGGGAACTTTATTTCTCTATGAGAAAATTCTCAATTGTTTAGTAAATAGAATAATATAAATTGTTTATATCATTCAATTTACACTCATGTCCATAAATTAAGGATAATTCAGAGTCAAGCTGGAATCGAATTCTAAAATACATATATCACCTGTAAAAGGACTACAAACATTTTTAAAAAATCATATGAAAACCGCAGAAAGTTACCAGATGACACCGATAGTGCATCACAATGACGAAAGTGTAAGAGAGTGATGTATAAGGAATACAGGCAAAGAAGTAAAATTGTACGCAAGCGCTTTATCAGCCTTTTGGTGTTATAACCGCATAGTTATGACACAAAGGACGCATTTCGGTGATTTTTTTCCTGTCCGCCTGCAATGACTGCTACGTATCTATATTCCATCTGGAATCCCTCCCATTGTCATCTCCATACTTTGACAACGATCTCAAGATTATGTTAAAGTGAGTAGACGTTAGAGCACAGGTTACCCCTAAGTTACGATACTTAATGCAGACCAGTATTTGGCAGTTACAGTAAAGACACACACACACACACACAACGCAGCGTGTTACCTGTTACGTCAGCTCTCTTCAGCCACTTGTGCGACAGTTTCAAGGCAGACCGTGTTCAGGCGCTTAGGACAGATTGGTCTATATGCTCTTAGGCCTGTCAGGTGTGTTACTGCAACAGACTATTGCCTGCGGTTATTCCGGAGTAGAGAGCATGCATTGTGGGCATCGCAACAATAGGCCTGGGATGTTTTCCGAAGAGTCCAGCTTTAGTTTACAATCTGATTCTTGACAGATTTTCAAATGGAGAGTGCAAGGTACCCGTTACCACCAAGAGAACATCTTTTAATGACACAGTTATGGCGGTACAGGATTGCTCGTAATTTATGGACATGAGTGGAGCTCTTAAATGATTTTGATGTTACAATCTATTCATAATTCCAAATATATAAAATAATAAACCGTCATAAAAAATTCTATATTTAATGAGAATTAAAAAAAAAACACTTTCAGTAATGGTTGAAAAATAATATTTATTTATGTACACTTCTTTATTTAAATTTGTAAATAATTCTTCAAACGTTTTTCATCGCAAATTTTAATCAAATTTTCTGAACTATTCTTTAGAAATATGTATGTCTCTGTACTTAATTATGTAATAGTGATAAGCATCCAGCTTATCTTGCTCTATAGATAATATGCTAAGGATTTTAACTCATTAAACCGCAAATTTATATAAATGATTGGAAGCCACGTTTTATTTTCGAATTTATTGCTATTTCAAATTTCCATAAGCACGAAAAATACATTTTTGGAATTATCTCAGTTTGTTTATGAATATGACAATTCGAAAACCTTTTGAGCTAGGTGGATGAAAATTGGTATATTTCCGTATTGAAAGGAAGTAATCAACTCTCTTTAGACAAATGGTCATCTCACAGGTTTCGTAATCAGGAGATAGCGATTTCGAAAACCACTAGCAACAAAAAGATTTAAAATTTATGAAAATATTTATTTAATTCTTTAATTTAATAAATATTTTCATTATTTCGTGCTCCAGAAGATTCTGCACATTTTTTTTAGTTTACCAGATAAGTACTCAGGACTTTTCTTACGGTCTCCAGAAAGGCATTCTGGCACTTTCTTTGTTGGTATAAAAACCAAGATCTTTCAGTTACGGGGTTCACAGCTTGTATATGTACTTCACTCATTAAGTTGAGTTAATAAATCGGAGTAGCTTTGTTTCCTGTGTGTCATTAAGCTCCACACTAAAGTATCTATGTGACAATATGGTCTTTACGTTTAGTTTGTAAAAATTTCAATCGAAATTTAAAATAAAATCCATCGAGAAGAAGTCTCTCTATGGAATTCAAGTTAATATTATAACTGAAAAATGAGAGTTAAACATAAAATTTGTTTGGCAGATTTAACTTCCTAAGTGTAAATTTCATCAATTTTGAAACAAATCCGTCATGTAGTTGACTTTCTTTGGGCCTGTATTTTCACAAACATGATAACTTAACAACAGAATGACTTAAATTAATCAAATTTGGTGTGTGATTGTATAACTACAGTTGAAATTCTATGTCACATTTTTATTTCATTTGGCTGGGAAACTATACATTCGATGTTCTGGTGCTTGTGTATTAACCGCATATTAGCGATTATTATCAAATATCAGACGTTTGTAGATTTTTATAACTATTATTCACTATTGGTACTCGATTAATAAATATACAAGTACCTTTATCAGAGAATATAAAAGACCGTTGCCGTTGGTTTATTTCTTTTAAATTAAAATTCTATGCTATTTCCTGTTGATGCTCAAATTCCTTCCCTGTTTGTTTACTGATTTTGTTACTCTCTCTCTCTCTATCTATCTATCGCTATCTCTATCTATCTATCTATCTTTCTTTTTTTTAATATCCTAAATATAAGGGCAAGAGCCGGTGGCCTGGCATAGGGGTAGAGCGTCCAAATTCCTCAAGAGCTGGGCGTCCCGGCTCAGGCATGGTTGTTCTTCTGTGTTCTATCTGTGAGATGTATGAATGTGCCTCCCTGTAAAAAGAAACTGTGCAACTGACTGAATGAGTTTGTAGCTAAGTTGTACTCTTGGTCCTAGTTCTACTTCAAAATCAAGAGACGCTCATTCGGCTTAAAATCGGTGACGGCCATCAGCGCTCTTTTCCATTTTAAGTGCCATTAATAACAACAACAACAACATATAAGTGCAAGGAAAAAGTTCTGGGTCTTTCTGATGAAAGTTAATTCGTCTGGTCGAAAATTCGGCATACTTCGAGCCTAAGTATATAGAATTTTCTAATGAGCTCCTCGTACCCCCATGATCCCTGTGTTTGAAGCATGCAATATCCGTGCAATGGCCTCCCATTAGCCACCTGGTGTTTGGACAGTACCATCCTCCAGCGCTGAATGTGACGTCACTCGGACGCACGTGTTGTTATTGACATGATAAATACTGAAGTGGCTTCTCTTTTCTTGCAGGTGCAGGCCTTGAACTGCGCAGGTGTGGGGTCAGCAGACGTACTTACCGTGTCCCCCCCCCATTTTTTTTTTCTTTCTTTCGAGCAGTTGAGAGAAAATTTAAGAGGAAGAGATGGTCTCTTCTATGTGCGTGGAAATTTTTCGTTATCTTCTTACTGTGACGCAATTTCCGAAGAGTTCTTGTTTTCGTTTTTAACTTGGAAGTACGTACGGTTGAAATGCGGATATTTAGAAGTGAAAAAAAAAAAAGTATGCGGGTGCGCTTTGCATGCAAGAAATGACAGGGAATTTATAAGAGAGTACGAATAATAAAAAGTGGAAGTGATGATATCGGATAACTCCAGATTCATGTTGATAATACTTTGATTTGTATTTTTTAAACTACTTAATTTAATATCTTTGTACCAAATTAAATTTATGAGACAAATTAACTTAAAATAAACACATTTAATAAGTTTTTTTTCTTTCTTTTTTAATATGAAATAATTTTATGCACCTTAATAATAATAATGTAATTTATATGTACCTTTTAAACTCCATCTGAAATTTGACGCTCACTATTATTAACTTAAAGATTTCTAAACCACTTTTGCCTTAATAAAAATCTTTATACTCCGTTAACTGAGATGCTCTTAAGCATTTTTGAATGTGTAGCAGATAATTCCAGTTATTTCACAACAGCAAGAGACTAAAATTAATTATACCTAACTACCACAGTGCTAAGTGGAGATATAAGATTCCAGCTTTACAGCATAGTGCTTTTTCAGTTCCTACTATCAGCTCACATATATCACCTATATATATCTTGTTCAAATTTTCAATCGTTAATAAAATATTTTTTATTCATCCAATCGAGTTCAAGTAAATTTTTTAAAACTTGAAGTGGGTGGCATTTGATACTAAAACACTTTTTCAAATTATTAATTCATTATTTTTTTTAATTAATCAAAAACTAACTTTTCGCCAAAAAGCTTCATTCAGCCGCTGCCAAATAAGTTACGAATTCAGTTTGTCCCCCCTCCCCCCCACACACTAATGAAGTTAGGCTTAGTATGTTTCTGGCCGACGATTTTAAACTATTCTGTTTATTTTCATAATGTTTGATGTATTTAAAATGAACCATGGTTAATCAATCAATTTTTTCGATTCATTTTGAAGTGCTTTCGATTTAAAATAACACAGAATGGATAAAATTAAAGATTTCTAATCTGTATCTGTATTGCCTTGCCCTAACTGCTGCAAAAAATTCACGCATTTTGTGTTGCCACAATTGGTTTTGAATCCTCAATTGGCATTGAAAATTGAAAACGAGTATAATTTTTTGATCAATCATTTATAGTAATTGAAATTGTTAGGCCGGGATAGCCTGGTTGGTAGGGCTTTGTATTCGCATCCCTTGTGCTGCCAGTTCCAACCTACCAGTCGAAAACTCTCCGGTTGACGTTAAATCTGACGTGGTCACAAAGTTCTCCATGTTCAGAGTAATACTATTGGGGATACTGGTTAAGAGGTGATCGTTCTCTGTTCTATATCAAAATTACGATTTGAGGATGAATTAATGAAATGCATGAATGAAGTACGCCCAATAAAAAGGGCTGTGACGTGTGTGAGTGAGAAGTCAGACTTCTGTCTTCGGGTGCTCAGGGGTACATACACTCAGAATCTACTGTACCCCTTCTTCCACTAAATAGAGTGGAACAAAAAAATGTAATTATTTAATAAAAAGTAACTAAAATAAAAAATTTCCTAATAACCTAAGTAAAAATTGTTTTTTTATATTGCTTTTTAGAGTAAACTCGGAAGCTTTTGATGGCCAAATATTAAAACAGATTTAAGAATTAACCTGTATACGTGCCCCCGCTTATACGCATGTTGTCAGATATACTGTGAAAGACTGACGACTGATGAAAGACGATATCCCTCGGATGAATGCCAACGTTTATCAAAATTACCAATGACATTCATTTCAAGCCATTATGGTAAATCATATAAAAGCAAGAGTGAAAGAGCTGAAAAGAGAAGATGGAAAAAAAATACCCATAACAAAAAGAAAGATACATACAAACAAGTAATATAAAAGCAATTTTTTAAAATCAATTCCTGCTTAGGTTATTAGGAAAAATTTTATTTTAGTTATTTTTTTAAAACAATTGCAATTGTTATTCTCGTGTTCCGCTTTACAACGGAAGGAAAGGCTCAGTAGCTTCTGAGGGTAAGGATCCATGAGCACCCGAGGGCAGAAGTCTGATTTCTAGCTCATATACGTCACAGACCCTTTTTACGGGGCGAACTTCTTACATACTTTTCATACATTAATCCACAGATCGTAATTTAGTTTTGAAACAGAGAACGATAATCTCTGACCCAGTATCTCCAGTGGTATTACTCTCTTAATGGAAAAATTCGTGACCACAACAGATTTAACCTCCACTACACGCGGAGAATCTTCGGCTGGCAGGTTTAAACTCGTATCTAAGGGATGTGAATCCAACGCCCTATCAACCAGGCTATCCAGTCCTGACAATTACAGTGGCTATAAATAATTGGTCAAACACTAGCATTGAATTTTCAACTTCAATTGAGGATTTAAAGCTAGTTGTGGCAACGCAAAATGCGTGAATTTTCTACAATAGTTGGGGCTACGCAATGCAGATTAGAAATATTTAATTTTCTTTATTCCTGTATTATTTTAAATTCGAAAATGCTTCAAAATGAATCGGAAATATCGATTAACTAAAAATTTTTACTTTTAAATGCATCAAACATTATGAAAATAAACAGAATCGTTTAAAATAATCGGTCGAAAAGTTGTTAAGCCTAACCTCATTAGTGTGGGGGGAATTTCATATTTATATTTATTTTTGCGCAAAGCTCTCATTCTTTCGAGCAATTTGTGCAATACATAACATAATTTGCTATAAATTATAGCAGTGAAATGGATCAATTATTATGATTTGGAAAAATAAAACTAAAAATTTTTTAAAAAAATTCTTTGGGAAAAAGTTTCTGGGCAAGTTTTTATATTGAGTTTTATACTTCTATAAGGTAAATTCTTAAGAGAAAATTTAATTATAATATTTCATTATTTACAAAAAAGATCAATTATCTTCCTGTTATATTTGATTCCTAAAAGTTATCTCAAATACTGTAATTTTTTGAATAAACATCGCTTTCATAAATTAACATCATTTAAAAAATCAACAATAATAATTTAAATCAAAAGTACAGTTCAAATTAGATTTGGAAGTGCATTTTTACTCCTTGCGTAAATAGAACTCTCGTAAGAACTTTCCATTTACTATTTACTGACATTCCTAAAAGATTAAAAAAGAGCTATTAATAAAATTAATTTATTGTTAAATAACATCATCATTTTTGCTATCGATTTTTATTGAATGTAACAATTTATTTGGAAAAAAATTGGAAATATATTTTCATTTATTAAAAATTTGCATCCATCATTTAATGTTAAATAACATTATCATTTTTTGCAAACGATTTTGATTGACTACAAAAATTTGTTTAAGAAATAAAATAAAATAAAGTGGAAATGTAATTATTGCAAACGATTTTTATTTCAATTCGTATGACAGATGATAAATATTTATTACTTTTAGCATCATTATTATTTTTTCTTTAATGTTGCTATTAATAATGCTAATGCATTGGTAATTTATTTTTAAAAGTTTGAATCATTCATTTTATATATTAAAAATTATCATAAGAAAAAAAATTATATTATAAATCATTGTTCGGTACAAAAAAAAAAGATTTGACTGTTTATATAAAATATTCTTATTTTTTCTTAAGTAACGATTATTTGTAGCACATATGGAAAATTAAATTGTATGTTAGGTTAATGTAAATTTGTTATTCACCTCCCCTTTCTATATTTATATTATGATGTAAAAATACTAAAGATGAAAAATAATATCGATATATTTTAACAAGAAAGAAATTTGAAATTGGTTTGCTGCATAACTAGTTTTACATATTTATTTTTCAAATACTTTAGCTTGTGCCAACAGAGTTAATGCTTTTGCCTATCGTTTCATCGAATATTTTCATCCATTAGTATGATTGAATCTACCTACATTTGACTGCTGGATATTTTTGAAAAACTCTTCCGTAGGAGGTAAGTGTTCTAAATTTTTTTTCTTTGAGAAGATAAATATGAAATTTGAAATTTCATTCTCATAAATTTAAGATTAACGTTCTGTAATTTTAAAAAAAGCTATAATTTTTACTAAGAATGTTATTCTGGTATAGAATATCCAACTGATAAGTAAATAAAATGCAACATGGAATCCACTTAATTTTTTTAATAATAGGGCTATTCTATAAAAATGTCAACTACTTTGCAATATAAATGTTTTATATATTTAATAGATAAATTTCTAAAATATTCAAGATAATTTAATTTTTTATGCGATGTTTTCAGATAAATATATTCATACATTAAAATAATTTCTGGTAATTTATTTTATTTTATAATTGAATAGATTATGATCTGAAATCTAATAAAAATATTTTTTTTTAATAAATTGCAGGGAGAAAATAATAAACAACAATTACATATATTCTTTCGTTTCTGCTATTCACAGAAACGAAAGAACACAAAGTTATTAAAATATTCGAACCATTTCATGTCCTGATTAATTTTTTTAATTTTTTTATTTGAATTTAACATTTTAAAATTAATTTTTAACAAAATGGTGAACATTCTTTATTATCTATTGAAACCTCATTCTTTTTAGAACAATTTTATGTTTCATTTTTTATGTGGTAATATAGGGAAAAAATTATTAAAGAGAGTAAATAAATATATATTGAAATCTTAAAATTTTATTAAAATGCTGACCGTTTATAAAAATTTTAATTTAATTGCAATAAATATATTAATCTAGTATATCTCTTATTTATTACAAAATTTTAATATAAAAGCAGTAATTACAAGGAAAAAAACTGCAGATTAATTATTTTATAGCTGCAATATCAATATAGCAATTTATTTTACTAATTTCAGGTAGAGTTCATTAAATTCCCTATGTTAAAATAAATCACGATTTGTTTTTTATTTCATTTTCTCGAATATAGTTATTGTGTTGGGACATTACTCTACTTTTGCCAAATGATTAAAATGAGAATGGTTATTAAGCAATTCACCCTGGACATTTTTAATTTTATAAGGTCAAAATGTGATGCCATGTGATACTAGATGAATATGCTTCTCTGAATTTTAGTTCCGATTGCAAAATTTAAAAGAACGAGATATTACAGCACTATTTTCTAAGGCTGCGGGAAGTATACATAGTACTAAATTAATTTTTGTGTTAAATTATGTAGGTTGGCATAAATTTTAAGAAATTTTTTAATAAGATGGAAATTTATGTTTCTGTTCCTTCTTACACAAAAGAGTACGTTTGGATTTATTACTCAGTTATTAATTAACTTAATAATTATTTAATCAAATTAAATTTAGCTAAATGATTATAGCTTATCTTAAGTCAATCTCAAACCTAAAAATGTTCAATGAAAACTTTTAATGGTTAAACAAAATTATATTAATTCAATGCAATTTTTTTAAAAAAAAACTATACACTTAAGTTAACGAATTGAAAATTCAATACAAACACTTTACTATTATTAAACTTTAAAGATCAAATTTTAAAAATATTTTTTAAAGTAGAAATGAAAAGGTCATTAATTATGATTTATTACTGATTGCCATTCGTTATCTAAAATTCAAAATATGTTCAATTTATCATCTCCTATAATGGTTAAGCACCAAATAAATCATTAAGAATCCATCGATTTTAAAAGCACTTAAAATATTTCTACAATAAATATTATAAATGATCATTAATATGCGTCTGATAGAACTAAAAAATATTATTAAAGCAGAACTCAAAACATATTGATATAATGGCTGATGATTTTTTTTTCTGTTGAAAAACATGTCATGAGTTTTATTTTTGCAGCAACTAGTTAATACCTTTTGACAACTAATGACATTAATCACTTATTTCTTTGATGTTACATAATTTCCTTCAGGTATGTGGTTTGTAAACAAGTGCAAATCAGAGGTGAGGTAATATTAATGTAGGATTTTTCTTCTATTATTTTCTTACAAAAGAAAAGAAAAAAATATTCTCATAGTTCCATGTCTCTCCATTTGTTTCTTTTGATATAATTCAAAAGGGTAAAAGTCAAAAAGCTTAAGTGCAAGAAAGTATGTTTGAAAAACCAACGAGGAACACCCTACATGATTAATTCATTCTTTTGTAATACGAAAATGTAAATAATTTAGCTTTTACGTGCTTCGATTAATCAATGTTACTAAATGTTCCTGTTAGTTATTGATGTGTAAATAAGGTCACTATTAATGACCAAAGCGTGACGTCAATGTTACGTCAAGACATTGACGATGCTACTATTTCGTGTCCTATTTCAAGCTAAACATTTCTGCCATTAAATATGGAATCTAAAATCGTCGTATAATCTAATTTTGATTAATTGTCTCACCGTTGTAATAAGTGACAGTTTAAACGAAATAATGTTAATATTTTGTTTACTCTTAACAGTCATTAATAGAACGGATATATAATTTAACTTAAAGGAGTTTCATTTTTTTATTGGATGCAGCCGATTATATAAGGTTGGTAAAAAACATTCAAAATAAACTTTCAACAGTAAATATTCCGAATTTAATGCGACATTATTTCAATATATGGCATCATCATACTTTTATTCGTAATATATCATTTGAAACTTCAGCTACAGTAAATGTTGTTGAATTAAAAATCTTTTGTTTGGTGCAGTTGGTAAGTTTCAAAATTGTTTAAGTTGATTTTTTTCTATGCAACGTAGAATTTTTGTTTCAGAAAGAGGAAAAGAATGGCCGAAAAGTTTTAAATAGTCCTCCAAACTGTTAATCAATGTATTAAGAGAATCATTTTCTGCTTGTTAACTTGAATTCGAGAAATTGGTTGAGTTCATGGGAGGTGAAAAAAAAAACCTAAATGACATCACTTATTTGTTCTTAAAACGGACATGTATATAATGGCTAAAATTAGAATATAGCCGAAATCCTTAATAGTGTAAGAAAAGCAGATTCTTAATCGAACTTATGAAAGGGGAATGCACTAAGGGTGGTGAGGAAATTTAATTTTTTTCCTTATTATGATTGTAATTTTCAAGAGCAAAATCGTTTGAATATTTTACCTAAAATTTTTTGCTACTGAGAATAATTGAATATAATACAAAAAATGAGATCTAAAAATAGGCGTTTAAAATCATAATAAATATTATCGAATTCTGTAAACCGCGTTCGTATAAGAACAAAGGAAAACTCATTTCAAAAATGCGCTACGATATTGTAAGTTTTTCATTTCTGTTCTATTTAGTTTTCTCCTTCTCTTATTAATTGTTTATGCTTATAACTTGATTTAATTTTGTTCTTTTCGTAATAAACCAAATAAGAAACAATTATATTTTTAAACTCCTTACGATAGGCTATAAAGAATGCGAATATATATATATATATATATATATATATATATATATATATATTTATATATATATATATATATATATATAGTAAATTTTTATGCATTTTGATTTTTTTGTAATTTGTTATTCTTTTAATAATCAAAAATTCATAGCAATAAAAGAAATATTCATTTATTCTCCATTTGTTTCTCTTTAAATAAAAGTGAATAGAGGGTATTAAAGCCTGAATTTCTAATATAGTTCTATATATGGATGAATAAAAAATTTTTACAAAGATAAAATGAAACCGAATGTTTCAGAATGGCATTAATAAAAAACTTCTAAATGAAACTAAACTTATTTTCTAGAAAAAGGTGTTGATGTTTATTTTCTTATAGCTTATTATTTATAGGAATAGTTTCAATTATAGGTGAAAAATGGTTTACAGGTCATCTTGAATTTAAAAAAAATCCAATTTAATTATGCCAGTTTGATTACCTTTCTGTCTTATTCTCTGATTTCCTTAGTAAAATCAAGTTATGCTTGTGTGTTGCAAATAAATTTCACAATGCGTAATGATTTAATTTGCTTTTATTTTTGCTTACACTATTAAAACATTAAAGCTAAATTGTAGATGCTTTCGTTTTCCTTTTAGAAATTTTCAAAGTTTAAATTTTAAATTGAAAGTACATTCATGTCCATAAATTTAGGATAATGCAAGTTCAGGAAAAGAAAGAGTCAGAATCAAAACAAATGTTATTTATTCATAAAGCCTATTTATTAAACAAAAGGTAAAGAGCAAAAAAAGATTATATGCATTTGATATCATAAATAAAAATTGCATTTTTTTTTTGTTCCTTGGAGCAAATTACCAAAAAAAAAAAAACTACTTACAAAAACCAAGATTACATGGTTGGTATAATGGTTAACTCATAGTATGTTCACCAGACGATACAATACAGTCCGTACAGCGTCTAGGCATGCTGCGTATTAAATTATCGATCTGATCGTCGAGAATAATACACCACTCATCAAGTAATGCTCTTTGAAGTTCGGGTAGACATGCAAGAGGTGGTTGATGGCCTGAAACTCTTCGGCCAAGCGTATCCCACGCAATCTCTACTAGATTCAAGTCCGCTGGTAATACTAGCCAATACATACGGGTGATATCTTCCAATCGAAGGCATTTATTTCTATGTTTTCATTGTGAGGACGGCGTTGTCATTCATAAACACAAATTTCGCATTCATGGTACTCAGAAACAAAAGTACATGTTGTTACAGAATGACGTCCTGATAGATTTGGCCTGTAATGGTTCCAATTTGAGCATGAATGTCAGTTCCGAAATCCAGAATAATTCCTACTTAAACGATTAATCCTGCAACACCTTAACAGAGTTGTTCAATGATGTTCTCTTGGTGATAAAGGGTACCTGGCGCTCTCCATATGAATTTCCAGTGAGAATCAGGCTGCAAGATAAATTTGGACTCGTTGAAAAATATAACACAAGTCCACTGTTGCGGTATCCTCGATGCATGCTCTCTACTCCAGGCTAATTGAAGGCAACAATGTTTTACAAAAAGTAGAACGCAACTGGCAGGCCTACGAGTATATAGACCTATCTCCCGTAAGTGTCTGTGGAGGGTCTGCCTTGAAACTGTCGTACCAGTGGCTAAAGAAAGCTGACGAGAGATGATGCTGTGCCCCGTCTGTTTCTTTTGGTAGTAACTACCAATGCGTACTTCTCGTTCCAAATGCGTTTGCCGTTATTGCAATGGTCGGCTTATAAAGAGCTTGAGAATAGTTTTATTTCTTTGCCTGTATTTCTTATACATCACTCTCTTACACTCTTGCCATTGTGATGTACTAACGGTGTCATCTGGTGGGCTTCCTGCAATTTGCATATGTTTGTGAAGATGTGTGTAGTCCTTTTATAGGTGATATATGTATTTTAGAGATCAGTTTCCGTGTTACTCTGAATTATCCTTTATTTTTGGACACGAGTGTAGATACAACTTTCTCGAATTTTCAACTAGTTTATTTTAATGATTAGGCATAATTTTATCAAAATTTTATTTGAATTTATTCCAATGAATTATTTCCATTGACTCTATCTTACAATACTTTCTATAATTATTCATAAGAGAAAGTGGAAAGAAAGTATTAACTTATTACTTTTAATGATCACTTATTTCTGTATCAAAATATAACACCCAGCAATATACTTGAAATTAAAATTCGGAAATCATAAAAATTTAAATTTCTCTACATTTTTTTAATTATGGAGGGCAGTACAATCATAAAGGTGGTATGCTGTTTAAATTTGACTAGCTTTTGATAACCTGTTCATTCTTTTATTATGTTTGTTGGATTGATTGTTTGCTTATAATTAAAAAAAAGTCTTGAAATTAAGGCGACTAGGGTCCTTTAAAATTACTTTTTGCAATTTTTATCGTAGCAATTTGTAGTTTTACAAGGATTAAGAGTAACACTATAGGAGATGACACACAAAATTTTAAAGCATTATATTAAATTATTTATAAGTTAGGAGGGTTAATATAATAAATTATTAGCGATAAATAGCGTCATTGAAAAATGTTCCAGGCTCTCCAAATTTGTTTGGAAGCACTCCAATTTTTATTATTACTTTCTCTAACCCTTTTGATACAAAAATCTCGAAGTTAGAGTACGAAATATCAAAATTAACCAATCTAATAACTCAAAACTACTGATTTTTTAAAAAAAATAGTTTAAGTAGTTTTGAGTTACTACGTTGGTTAATTTTGATATTTTGTACTCAAACTTAAAGAGTAATCTTAAATTTTGTTCCAAAAGGGTTAGAGTAAATAATAATAAAAATTGGAATTCTTTCGAACAAATTTGGAAAGCCTGTAACATTTTTCCTTAATATTATTTATCGCTAATATTATACTATATTACCCCCAACTCATAAATAAATTAATATAATACGTTACAATTTCCAGTGACATCTCCTATAATGTTATTTTTAATGCCTGTAAAATTTCAAATTGTTAAGGTGAAAATTACAAAAAGTCATTTTAAAAGTCCCTGGTCACCTTAAGCGATTTTATACACACATATACAAAAAGGTTTTTTAAAAATATAACTATTAGAGCATTTTTCTATCTGCTCTCATGTTGACAACGTCATATAGCGCCATTTCGTAAATTTTTGTGGTACTTTCATTGTTGTCTCAGAATGGTGACTTACTTGTGCCTCAAAATTTTGTGAGATTGCGCTGATGGGTGTGGACTGGTATAAGATGGAGAATTATTCAAATGTAGTCGGTGAGTGATTGACATTTAAATATTTTCTTCGAAAAACGATTAGAAAAACTGCCGACTGAAGCAGTCTTCCAAGTATTTATGCATAAAATAAATGCTATTTTATGCTTAAAAAGGCATTAGATGATTCTTTAATACAAATTAAAATAAAAATGAATTTAAAAAAATGGAAATATTTTTTGTTGCAAAAAGTAGATAAACCTTCCTAAATGTTAATATTCTGAATTTTCTAGTCTTAAAAATGTAAAATATCAATACATATTATACAATCAAACTTTTTTTCTTGCTTGTGCGGAAATTTTGTCGAAAAATGCGGATTAACAGAGAAATCGTCTAGGAGGAAAGAATTTCTTTATCTTTGCACTAAAAGTAAATCTTTCGTACTAATTGTCGCTAAAATAAAATTTATTTCGGCTATTTTATTGCCTTTTAATAAAGTTAGATATAAATCTTCTACGCAGTCCCCCCCCCCAAATTTGAGCAATAGTAATAAAAAAAAATTCAGGTCAAAAATGTCTGATCATCGGATAGAAAATATGTGTCACTCTTCTAAGCTACAAATTTTTGGATGCATCCAAGGATAAACTATGTGTAATAAAAGCGAATCATAAATCTAGTTCATTTTTAGCATGATTTAGCCTCAATGAATCTATGAAAATGAATTATTTTGCTCTTATTTCCTCTTTGTTGAGACAAATTTTTATATTTTGATCAGGGCAACCAGGAGAGCCTGGAAAACTAGAAAAACAAATGAAATTTGAAAATAGTCTAAAAAAAAAACAAGGAAAATAGTAAAAAATTTAATAAAAACGGGAAAATTTAGAGATTTGTAAATTTTTTATCTATCTTTTTTTTTAATCTAAAAAATGCCGATCGCTAAAGAATGTCAAAATAAAAAAAATCAATTCATAGCTTCTCAAAACTAAATTTATTAGCGTGTTTTTAATGCGGAAACTATTTTTCTGTTTTATACTTTTTTTAATATATATTAGTCCCATTTTGATTTGTGATACAGTTGTTCTTTTCCATTCGATTCCTGAATTGTAGCTAATGAGGATGCACAAGACTTCTGTAACTGCATGAAAGAATAGAATACAGGCGGGAATAACAACGCACGATGGTGTTTTTTCACTTAATACCACGTTTTTACTTACCATACTTTAATTCTTTAATATCTTTATAATTTTAGAAACTGAGCATTTATTAACAGAAATTGACAATGAGCTGCTTAAAAATTCATATTTCCTACGAATTGGAGGGATAGAAGCATCATTCCTGATTTTGTTGAATGGGTTCGAGAAGTTTCGCAAAATCCAAATATTTCGCACTGCTCGCTTTGTAGGAAGACAATAAGATTAAGTAATATGGGGAAACCGGTAATTACAAGTCATACTAAAAGAGGAAAACATGCAAGACTACCTGCCAGTTTAAAGGAGTCATCATTGATGTTTGGCTTAGTAACTATTGCCCCCTTCTGACAGCCCGGGCACGTCTTGAGTTTGCCACATTTTATTCTCTTTTTCCTCACTTAGGGTTTTCCGTAGATCTTTGATGTGCATTCTATTTCAACAATTTGCGCGAAGCTCCCGATTTTGTCTGCAGATGAGAGTGGTCCTACAAAGGGTCATATGGCAGATTTATGAGTATATTTATGAAAGCAACGGGTCTTCAGAACAACTTTACAAGAATGCAGCAATAGATCTTAATATCCGAAAATACCTACCAATTTCAAGCTTTTGATTTCAAGCACAAGCAAGTAAAACTGAATTTTTATGGGTATGCGAACTTATTGTGTCGCATTCATCCTTTAATGCATTCCCAAATACATCGGGAAATATGTTCACTGAAAGTGAAATAGTTTTTAAAAAATGTACATTGGACCATAGAAAAATGTACTTTGTTTGTTCCTAATCAACTCCAAGAAATTGATGCCCAAATAGATGAATTGTCAAAAATGAACAAATAAATTTTTTTAAATGCAGTTTTGCTTTCGTGTTTTATTCCACCCGAGTCCTTAATTTTGTGTGATTCACAAACGAAGAGCATGAGAGATAGTATATCTACTCCCTTAATATATAACTTATTTTGTTAGATTTTAGATAATAAATAAAGATAATATTAATAATAAATAAAGAATTTTCCTCTGTATTGAATCCTAAGAACTTACTTTTAATATGCTATTATTTCGAATAATGTTAAACTGTTGTTTCCTTTCCATGCTTTTCCACTCCATCAGACCATATTCTATTATAACTAGCAAATGAGAGCTATTCGGACATTTCTTCGTATCTTGATTTTACGCACAGGGAATCTTTTTTCCGAATTTTTCTCCAGAAACCTTGGTTTATGTTCATACGATGAATTATCATTCAAAAAAAATTTAAAATACTGCCCTGAAAATTTGGTTCAAAACTATTTAGAGAAAAATGCCTGCTGTGCTAAAATTTGGAAATCAATTTAACATTTCTAGATATAAGTATTTAAATACTTTGAAATAAAATTTAAATAAATAAATTGTAATTGAAAATAAATTTTACATATTTGTATTTGACGTACCTTGACATTGTGCTAGTCCTGTAATTTTAGCTCGTTGTGGCGCTATTTCCGAATTTGTGCTATGGACTTCTTCCAAGCAAACTCCGCTCAATAATAAATAAGTACTATTACTATTACTCTCATTGAATTTGGAACTCATTTGAAAATGATATTATAACTGTTTTTATTATTTTATTATTTTTTGTATTTTGATTAAAAGTTGACAGAAATTTCCATAGAGTCTTGGTTTGTAATTTTAACGAGGCAAAAAAGATATATCCATAAACGAAATAAAGTTTATAACGAATGTTGCTAAAAAAAAAGATATCTATTATTTATTTTAATCAAGAACTAGATTTCGAATTATAATATGTTTCATGTATGAAGTGTATAAAAGAAATAGTGCAATGTGAATAGAACGATTTTAAATTTCTAAAATAATATGAGCTAAAAATTTATCAATATTTAAAAGTTTATGAATATTTTCCGAAGGTGGCATTAACTCATAGACTTTGAAATTTAATTTGCTATATTCCTGGCAAATCAACTGATCGCTGTTTTCTAATGAATTTTTATAATTATCATTATTTAACTATTCTTAAAGGAATTTACCAGACATCTGGCCAGACATATTTTATAATTATCATAGTAGTTAAAATAGTAGTTTTCTTAGTTTATTTCTTTTTTTAATAGTTTTTTCTTGTAAAATAGTTTTGCTGATAAAGATTAAATAATGATAACTAAAAAAATTATATTAAATTCTTACTTCAACTCTTTTTTATATGATTCCATTTGTTTTCTTTCAATGAAGTTTCAGGGGTGAAGAATAGTTAAATATCGAATATTATTGTTTCTCGATATATTTCTTTCCTATGGATCGGTAAATTTATCTTTTTTTAAACGAATCACTATAATGAACTTTATAAACAAAAAAAGAAAGAAAAAAAAGGTTATCTGTTTTAATTATTTTTATAGTGAACTTTTCTGATCGTCTTAACACTGCTATCTGAAGCAATATTCCTTTTTAATAAATAAAATATAGCACATTTTAAAAATTGCATGAAATATTATTGGCACCCTTTAAAATTATGTTGAAAATCACATAAAAATTGTAATTAAGAATTTTAGATGAAATACAGGCCTTCTATAACATACTTAAGAAAACAATATATATGTTATCATTTAACATTTTTTGATTCTCTAATATCATTTTATCATTACTCAGATATAGTTTAGAATAACAACTATTTCAAAATGTATGTGTGTACGAGTAATAATTTCTAATATATATGTATAACGAAAAATGAGAAATAATCTACCTAAATGACTAAATAATGCTCATGATTGATTTAATGACTTAACTGATTTAAAAAATGGGAAAAAGTAATTGCATTAATATCCTGCTTCATTATTTTTTCTCAACAACAGTGAATTTTTTTCTTCAAAATGATTTGAAAAGCAATCTAGGTTGTAATTAAAAAAATGCGATTACAACTTAATGGTTTAATGACTAAACATTGTATTGTGGTATTTTTAATATTGCTATCATTCAATGTCTTCTTAAATGAGTTAATTACGCAATGCATACCAAACATATTGCCTAAACAATGTTCAACCTCTTGAAAAAAAGCTCGTTGTGTGTGTTTAATCACACGCAATTTGCTTCTCGGGCATTTTTTTAATCTAAAATTCCTATTTGACGATTATGCTTTAGTTGGAAAATAAATTATACATCTATAACAACCATTTTAAGCGATTTTTAATGAACAAAAGCTGCAACGTTTTTTGAAGAAAAACATTAAAATTATTCTCATGTAAACCTCCCATTTAAGTAGGCTTAAAAATATTTCTCTTCTTCACAACATGTCTGGTAAATCGCCATCAGTGCTTACAGTAAAGGTTGAAATTTAACAACAAAGATTTTCTCTGCCTTGTTTAACTTTACTTCATACGTACTTTACTTCATACAGCTTTTGAAAAAAAATTAATGTATCATAAAACCAAAATATTTTAAATTTATTTTATCTCAAAAAAGGCTTTCTTGATCATTAAAAAAAGAAAACTTCTGAGAAAGATTTTTAAAAAAATAGATTCTACTCCGATAGAAGAATTTTAAAAATGTTAACCATTGTATCATCAACTAGAAGAAAATAAACCATGAATGGAGATTTAAAAAGACTTCCTTAAAGATTCGGAGCATGCAGGTGCTAGACATTCATCATTGATGAGAGCAGCAGAAATAAAGAATTCTGAAATCTGAGGCGTAACAGATAATTAAACATTAAAGCATGAAACTGCATTTTCATTTCCTTATTCATTCCACCATTTTCGTCCTGTTTACGAAGATGGTCTTCGAAAAGTTCAAAGTTCACAGAAACAGGCGCGTCAATCCCATGTGCATAATAATATCTCACCTCAAAAAGCCATAAATCTGAATCAAACTGACCATAGATTCCTCTACAAATAAAAAGACTGCACTAAAAGCCATTTAATTATACTCCGTCCATCGCATTTTTCGGGGGTGTCTATTAACGTCTCCTCTTATCCAGGATCTTGCCTAACATCACTGACCTCTCTCCTTTCACGGGGTCTTCCTTGATGGATGAAACGAATGAGTGCAGATTTTCAGCAGAACTCTTATTTTTTGGCTTTTGACGACCTTCTACGAGAGAGCTGACAGACTTGACGATAGGTGCGTCGTCCATCAAGAATTCTACAGTCGTGTTCGCGACCGGATCTCGAAAAGAGCTTACAGGTGCGGTGGTGGTTTCGAATTCCACGTATACAACCATGAAATTCGACCCGACTTTTCGTTCCAAGAAATTCAATTTTGAGAACGAAAAATTCCTCTTGCCGTCCTTTGACACCAAAGTGTTCTCTTTTTCATAGTTGTTTGCTTGATATTTTGTAAATAACCATTGGCAATGATCTTGCAATTTGGTATTTAGCATTCGAGTTTCTATATTTGCGAAGGGATTTTTGACGATTGAAGACTGAAGAGTAAAGAAACAATATCTGGAGAAAATATTAATTTATGGTGGATAGAATGCATTTCCAGAGTAATTTGACGTTCCTAAGCTCAATATTTGATTTGGGAGGCTGGTTAATTTTTCTGATTAATTATATTCATATTTATCACCAGTTTAATTGATTTTATATTATAATAAAAATGCAAAAATATTACAATGAAAATGTTATTTGTTATAATTCAATTACTTTCTTTACATTTAATGGTAAAATTTGATTTTAAAACAAATTCATCTATAATTACAATCCTTGTTAATGTTTTTGGCATCAAATACTTATGAATGGACACATTTTTAAATATTATTCATAATTCATCATATTTACCATCAAAATAAGGAAGAAGCATTAAATTTACTCTTATTTATTATCTATTTACTTTTATCTGTCATTTTGATATTTTAGGAAGCATAAAATAATTTTTTTTGTACTCGAGATTATAAACATATAATAAAAAATATAGAATACACAAAGTTGAAGCATGTTTTTGTTTTTATTGAAGTATATTTACAGTTGGTAATTGGAATGACAATGTGGCTTTACTCTAAAAAATGCGTTTGGATTATAAGAGTACTTTAAGGCATATAGCATAGTGAGAAGTTAAATAACTTTATTTGAAAGCTTGTGTATTTAACATTTCTGACATTACAGATTTTTGCAGCAAATTATAGGGTTTTTTTTCTCTTCTGTTTAGGATATACCTTCATAGTGTACAACAGTCACATGGTGAAACGTTTTTCACTAAATTATTCATGGTGAAGTTTATTTCAAAACGTGTCTATTTCTTGCAGTTACGCCTAGTGATTTTCTTTTCAATACTTTTCTGAAAATTGCAACTGGTAGATTTGCTTTCATCCATCGTTCAATTATTAGTAGTTTATATCAAGAGGATCAGGTTATCATATCACAAAGTAAATCACGTGCCCCAAAGTAGAGGCAACATGAAAAATGTTTATAACAACATTGTATATATTCCATGGACTTGTTGCTAATAGCAAACATGCTACAGGGATGTGATCTCACATTCTTGTGTTTAATTTTTGAAAAGCAGTTGATTTAAACTGTTTTCCCATAACAGATAATCGGCCTTGAAATCGTAGATATTCGTTTGGATTGATATCTTATGGAGGTACTTACGTTTTATACCGTCGAACTTTATCGCCAAACTTTATCGTCACCAATGAGTAACGCTGCAATGCAATGGTGTAATCCGTCGATCTTTATCGAAAAATTTAAACGGTCGGCAATGAGACGGTATCATGCGTAAGTGCCCCTATGGATAAGAATGTTTGGATTAAAGAAGACAAATCTATTAAAACTTTCTAGAGCTATCCGTTTACCAGAGAAGTAGCTGCTTATCATTGGAGTCAGAATTCTAATGGAGTTACACATAATATTCACTTCGAGTAAAAATGGATTTTCTTGAAACAAGATGACAAGGTAGTACGATTTAAAATATGCTTCCCCGTTGATATTATCTATACATAGTATAAAATGAAGTCACCTGAAATTGTCTGTATGTTGGAACCATAAAAACTCGAGAAATAGTTAACAGATATTGGAGATATTTATACCATTTTGTGGAGCATCTATTGGAGAAGGTTTTAATACATTAAAATTACATCAAAATAAAAAGGAGAGTTTTATAATTGCGATTTTATCTTATCGAACATGCGTGAAAACCGCAAACTGTAAATAGTAAGAGCTGTGTTATGCATATGCAATATATTTCTTTGTTTACATCTGATTTTAAACAGCGATTTAAATCTCATCATGCTGAAGAAAAGGAGATCCAACTTCAAAATAATTGCCAGTGTTTGGTCTATGGACATATCGTATTTTTACTTTTGCAACAGTTTAAATATTTCTGCATGTGTTCTATAAAAAAATAAATTTGTAACTATTTTTGATAACTTCTAAATATATTTTTTGTTTGTTTGATATTGCGTAATATGCTCATGTCATATCAAGGGCAGACTAGACTTAAATTTGAAGCTAATTTTTCTTTTTGTATGCTATGCCAAGGGCAACGCCGTGCGGGTTTTATTAGTACATATATAAAAGAGCTGGGTTAATAAATAATTATTAGTTTGGAATTAAACCCTTTTTTATCTATATATTTCCTACTCCAACAAAATAAGTCAATATTCAAAGCAATATTTTTTATTCTAGAATATTTTTGAAGTAATTTTTTATTATTTTAATAATATCACAAACGAAGTAATACAGATTAGTTTAACATTTTCTAATTCATCATCAGAAATTTCCTAAATATTACATCCTAGGCTATAAAGACAGAATTTCCTAAATATCATTAACAGATACATAAGGCATCATTTTTGTAAACCATAATTTAAAACAAAACCACTTTTTCCAATAATAATTTTAAAATGAATTCGCACGCGATTAATGATACGAAAGAAAATGACAAAAGTTTGTGGAACAAAATCTCTTTCTTTATCATTTCTGTAAAAAGAAAATGTTTATGCAGTTGTCACTCTAAAACCATAAAATGAAAGGGTTTTTCGAGTCGTTATCGAAAATGTTTTCAAAGCAGGAAAACAACATAAGTAACCAGAGGAAGGAGCAAAAATAAATCTTAGTAATAGCCGACTGGGGAGAAGAGGGAGAAATCTATCTGATAAGCGGGCAGAATGAGTAAATGAACGTTATCAGTGTCACTCTGACAGGTGAGATTTTCCCGCATACATCCAAACGACATATAGGGAGTTTACCCCAGGATAAAAAGAAACTGTTTATCATTATTTGGACATACTCATCAGATCTTTAAAACATCCAATGGGTTTTCTTAGAAGTAAGCAGCAAAGTAGGAATGTTGAAATTCCATTTCGTGACCCTTCCATTTTACGATGCTGCTTTCTGCTAGCTTAGCGCTTTGTCATTTAAAAGTATTTTTTTTCTTTATAGAATGCGACATCGCTTAAGGTAGGCTACATTGATTTTTTTTACGAAAGTAAATAAGATGAATATTGTGAACTGAAGTAAAAATGACACCTATTACTAAAATGAATGCCCATTAATTTTGAACAAAAATGCTTTTATAAGACTTCGGAAGTAATTTTCAAAATATACAAAAGAAAAAAACTTATTAAATTAATAAATATTTTAAATAATTATTAATAAATATTTAAATATGAACAAATGGGCTAATTTAAGTGAACATGAATGACACCAAATAATATACGTTACAAAATTTTTTCACCAATTTGTATTAATATCTGACTGAAAATGTGAATGATTTAACAAATTTATGTTTGCTAGTTATAAAGGGCTATTAAATAACCTGGTTGAGTATATTTGACATAGCAGTTGGATCTATGTGGTCATATAATAAAAATTTTCTCTTATGTATTAATAACCTAAATTGATTTATTGTATTGAAGGAACATTTGTGGGATTTAAAATAATATTTTAAATATATGTCTTGATATTTTCATGTTTCAGTTTGTTACTATATCAAAATCGTAAGATTTACCTCATTACAATTATGATCGTTATAACCAGTATGTTCTTATAATCAACTGAATGCGAGAAGACATTTTATCTCATTATCATTTATTTTTTATTTTGATAAAATTCTTTAGAAATGAAATTCAACAATTTGCCTTTGCTTTTAAAATAAAACTCTAAATATAAAGTACAGACATTTCCTTTTCTTGAGTATTTACTAAAATTAATTAACCATTTTACTTGTTTTAACCACTTCAATCTAACTTAAATCATCACCTTTTCTACTTTCAGTTCATGATCATAACTCTTCAAATCGTATCCTATAATTACAAATCGTGCGCATTTGGGGCTTATTTATTTCGATCTCTATTTCAACGATAAAAAAGAAAAAGAAAGAAAGTATGCTAAAACACGAGAGAGAAAGGGGTCTTTTGTTGACAGAGGAGAGAAGCTCGTTTCAATCAGATCCAGACATGTTTAAAGTTACTCTTTCCAATAAAGCTTGTATTTCCAAGAAAGTTATTTCTACCGAATACCGTCAAAGAGACGGTGACGGGAGTGTCTTTCTACCGCTCTTTTATTAGCTTTCCCAGCGGCAAAGACGACCACCGGGCAGGTAAAGATGGGATCTCCCATGACGATTCCATTCGGAGGCCGGCCTCTTTGAAGCTAAACAAATACTACTGTAGATAGCGGACACACTTTTCCTCCTAGGGGCGGAGATTTGGCCGGCGGAACGCTTTCAGTGAGGGGCAATCGCTAACAATTTTTTGAACTTACGTCCCTGACGGATACAACTTTATTATTTTTTTTCTCCTAACACCATGTCTAATATCCGTTAGAAATCGGTTACCAAGCTATATTTCAATAACCGAGCCTGTTGTTAGTGAAAGCAGCTGTCATTACGCCGAAACGCCCTTTACTGACAATGTGTGACTTCTGGGAATTAATATTTGCGGCTGATACAATGAACTAAATTGGACAGCCATTTTTATTCTTTTTCAGTGGAAAGTAGTTTACTTAAAGATAAATGATGGTTAGTTAAATGCAGGAAGTGGTCATTAGGTTATTTAATGTGGCTTTTTCCTATTATAAACAAGAAACAAAAAAAATTATAATTAGGTAGCTAGGTCAAGGTTTCTTCAAATTTGTGTCATGAACCCATATGGATTCGCTTAGGAAATTCGGGTAAATAGAGAAAATTTTTGTTCATACTAGAATCTGCGCAGTCTGCAAAGATAATTAAAAACTGGCTTTGATTTCGATTTCCCGAAATTTTTCATATAAAATTTAAATTGGATGGGGTTTTTTTTTTGTATATCATTAATTGGATGTCTTTTTTTATATGTATTGATTGTATTGATCAATTTTTCATCACACAAAACATTTTCTTATGAAAACGAGACTAGAGAACATTTCTCAAAGAAAGGATTATGTATATATATATATATATATATATATAAAGCATGAAAATTTCTGGTCTAGAAAAACTTTTTTTAGGGAAAGAATAATTGAATAATAAAGTTATCTTTAGTAGCAAAAATAAAAATTTAAAAATCTTGCTTGAAATTTCATTATCACCAATTTTTAAACACATATAAAAGTGAGATTTAATCTTGAATAAACTTATTTAAATGATTATTGATGACATCTGTCTCGAAACAACGTGTTACGACTATCTATTTAGACAATAAAATAATCTTTTGTGGTGTAATGAAGCTCATTATAATCCGTGCAGTGGAAGTAACAGGACGTATGTTTTCGGGGAACATTTCTTTACAGACCACATTTCACATAAACCCTTAAGATAAGAGAAGACATCAGCATCTCATCTCATTACAATAATAATCAAAGCACCGAAAGGATGATTACCTAATCAGGCATCGATATCTATTATCCAAAAGAGAAGATAGAGTAATGCAGCTGCTACATTTTAAAGAAAAAAAAAATGGAAATATCACGTTTAAATAAATATTAATATTTTTTAGATGTTTATTTTTCTTTTAATGCTTTATATTTTGTATCAGTTGTTTGTATATATATATATATATATATATATATATATATA
>JAOUZG010048486.1:736193-803198 GCA_026289955.1 Argiope argentata
ATATATATATATATATATATATATATATATATATATATCTTACTTTTTCTTTTGGGCTTAGTAACTGAAGTAACCAATAGAACTTGCTAGTTTTTTTCGTTCAAGTTTCGTTATTTTCGTACGTGATAATATTATTATATAAGATCACATAATTTTACAATCACTATAGAACGGAATTCTTTGCAAGGTAATATTTTTTCTTGAGTAAATTTCGAAGTAAAATATTTTGTTTACCAGTGTAATTCCGTCTTCAGAAATAAATGATAGGAATTAATTCAAAATTTCAATTGAGAAACCCTATGATGTAATCTGGTATCTAACAAGTTTACTTTAGGAAAAAAAAACATTCACTTTTCGTCTTGATTCGTGCCCTGTAAAATTAAATTTTTCATTGAGAAAGAATAAAGATAGATTTTATAGTAACAGATAGATTTTATAGACGATTGATTTTATAGTAAAATTTGCCAAAAATGGAAAATTTAAAAGGAACCAAGTAATGAAGCAAAATTACATTTTATAACGACTGATGAAATACTAAACTGATAAAAATCCATTTTCGACTATAAATCAAACCCAGTGTTAAATCTTCAGTTAAAGAACAGATTTCTTTATGAGTTGATATACCTTTTCTTCTTTCATAATAAGATATCTGCTTTTTATCATGTCAGAATAAGTTGTTTTGGGGAAGAGGTTTTTGGTGACAAGAAAAATCCGTAAACGAAAATTGAAATTTTACTATCTGCACGAGTACTCAAAAAAAAAAAAAAAAAAAAAAAAAAAAAAAAAAAAAACCCCGCTTTTAATAACGTGTTGCCATTGGATTTACAAAAGCTTTGATTAAAAAAAGTTAATTACTACAGCAAGTGTCATTTGAGCGCGTCATTTTGAGTGTCATTGAGTACGCGATTATGTTAAATGAAATAAATAGGAAATACGATATTTTTTAAAACAATAAATGCGAGACAAAGTTTCTTTTTTCTCTATCGTTACAATACTAAAGTCACGAATTCACTGAAACAATTAAAATGAATAAAAATATAATTTAACTTGCCCGAGCACCTGGTGCTTGGCCGTTCAAGAAATTTGTTCTGATTTAATTCATTGAAATAGGCATTGCAGGTTTCATTTTAATCTTTTTGTTTTTTTTTCATAATGTTTAAATGTGAATTCTTTTAAGTTTTGATAAACTGACAGATTAGAGTTCAATCTAGTTTATGCTTTAAAGGAAGGTATCAGCTTTGTTTTATACAATGTATTAATTTTGATTTTTAATATCATACAATGCTTTAGTTTTATTTTTAATAAACTATATTCAAATAATTTTATTTTTATATAATTAAAAAATGTGATTTAAAAATGTTTAAGTTCAAATTATTTAATTTTAGCTTTAATTTAGACGTGAAAGAATTTGAAGGTTTGTAAAAGTCTCTCTGGTCTTTCATGAATTGTAATTACAATGTTTATAGTAATGAGGACCAATATCAAGGAAAAAAAATTCGTCTGTTTCTGCCTTTTTTATATATAACATTTTCAAATAATTTTATAATTAAATATCATTCATGATAGTTTTATGTCAAGGTTTCACTTTAAATTGAATTTATTACAGATTTACTATTTGCATATTATTCTATTTTAATTGAATAGATTGATTTTTCTTTTTGAATTTTTCAAACTATGATATCAAAAGTTAATGGTAACGGCTTTAACTTGAACACGCGGAAAATATTTTCGTCCAGAATTTTGTCACAAAAACTGCACCATGCATCATTAAATAAGATAATTTTTTATGCTGTTGATATTTCCGCTTCGTGCATTTATTTTGTAATTATATTTTCAACAATTTAAAAAAAATAATAAACTCACCCTTTTTTGTAGTTTTTATAGCAGTTAGTAACGATTAACATTATTTATTAAAATCATGCAGAGTTGTCATTTTTAGTTCATTACTAGTATTTCCTAACCTATAAAACGTTAAAACTACCCACGCTGTTTGCAAGAGTTTATAATTTTTAGATTTTTTTACATGTGAGAATATCAGCGTCCTGGCATAGGAGTAGATAATCTTCCCCGTCATCTGGGCGTCCCGGCTTTGAGCATTTGTGTTCTGCTGTGTTCTACGTGTAAGGTGTGTGAATGTCCCCCCGTGTAAAAAGGGGCTGTACAAGCGAATGTGTTGAGTGAGTTGCTAAGCCATACTCTTGGCTCGTAGTTGGCGCTGCTGTAAAAACAAGATACACTCATTAGGCTTAAATCAGACTAACCCAACGAGCTTGTCGATGACAATATAGAATAATATAGATGAGATAAGAAACAACAACACATTTGAGAATGATTATTCTTTTAAAGAATGACGATTTACTTTCTTGGATTGATTGCACTTTAAGCTCATTACATGTGTTATAGTTCTTTTATAGATGTGTAAATAATGTAAATAGAATTTAATTTTGCAATTTTTCATATTTACTCCATTTTTTCAGTTTCTCATATGCACTGTTTCCATTTTTCATGATAATTCTGTTTATGGGAAATTGTTATCTCATCAATATTATTTTTGTATTTAGAAATATGGGAAGTTCTTTATAACCTAAAATCTCTTGACATTTAATTTTTTTATGGACGCTGCATTTTTAGTTGAAATGAATAAAGTGTCTGTACACTAAACAATAATTTTCTCAAAAAAGTTATAGATATACTTATTGAAACCCAAATAATTATGAATTAAAATGGAACAGTGTCATCGATTCTTAACACATTAGAAGTTTTCGGAAGTTATATCATTTATAAAGAAGCTATGAACCTCATTTTCAGCTTTTACTTTACAAATATCTTTTCTACCTTTTAGTGAAATTTATATTTAAAATTTCAATTTAGCTTTAGATTTATTTTAGTGAGTGTGGTGTTTAGATGAAAATATAAAAGCAGTCTAAATATTAAAGAAATTCAGAATAATAAAGGACGTAAAAAAGTGACGAAAATTAAAGAATGTGAGAAAAAAAGTGAAATTTGGATAAACAATTTTGCAAGATTATTATTTATATATTTTTTAGAAAATTTCTTGGCTTCTTTCAATATTTTAACATTTTTTTAGATTAAAAAAATTACTTATACATATTTCTATATATTGAGATTTCTAACATTATCCCCCTTACCTCAAGTAGTTTTAATTCATTTATTATACAGAGGTTCGATAGTACATCTGAACATTTTGTAACGCAATAATTCAATTCTCCCTTCTGGCTGAGAACATTCAATATCAATAAAAAAAATGGATCAACTTACGAGTAAAAGCTTGTTTTAGGATAAACTATTTTTCAAAGGTTTTCTTCTTTAAATGTCAAAGTGTGTTATGGAAATGCCTTGTTATATGTACTTATAGATAAAAATAATGAGTATGCAAATATGATTTTTATAATAAATTTTTATTTCATTTTACCTTTCTCGTGATTGTAAGCATGAATATCGCAATTGATTTTACATTCCCTTTTTAATGCGTTGGATCTCTGAGCTTTTTGTAATTCTGTTATCTCAATGACAATATATCATTCGAATATTTTCAGAATTTATTTATCCGTTAATTTAATTAATTTTTACCAACTTCTTCGGGTGGCCAGATTATTTACCAGGAGTAACGCTTTCTAAAATTTTATATCAAATATTTATGCACCTTGATAGCTTCATCTTTCGACACTCGCATAACTTACATAATTAGAGAGGCATTGCGATATTTTGTTCATCATTCTATAACTCAACACTTCCGGAAATTCCCATTTGAAATTGAAAAGCAAGAGTTTAATTGATGCAATATTTCAAATTATTCAATAAAAATTTCTCTGATTTATCATAAAATTCAGTTTTATCAGCTGAAAGATTTAAATGTGGTAAATAATGTGTTATTTAAATCAACAAACGTACTTCGGAAGAAAAAAAAAATTGGTGTCTAAATTTTATGCAGTTTTTCGATCCTATAAATCATATTCCATAAAATTATCTTGACAATCTAATGTTTCAGTCTTTTGCGATCATACGTAACCGGGTTATAAAGCTTCGAATTTTAGTAAGACGATCAGTAATTTAATTCTTTTAGACAATGAGTATTAAAGAAGGTCTAACATCCCATAAGACGGCTGAAATAATTATTTTTTTTATCTTACATCATTTTTTATTACATCTAAAAACGAGCGTTTTTAAGGAAAAGAGACATTTTGTTTTTCATACACAGTTTGAACTGAAAAAGAATTGACCTTATTTTATTTAAAATATCAGTGTTTGAAGAAAAATTTTTTAAATATGACTCTCAGAACGTATATTATAGAAATTAAAAATTTGTAATTCATTAAAACATTTATTTATTGAAAGGGCATTACATATGATTTAATAAATGTTATACCCTTAGACAATAATTAAAGTTTTAGAAATAAAAGATCCGAATTGGTCCATAATTCGGACGGATATCATTTATATATTGAAATATTTAATCCTTAAATACAACTGAACTAATAAATTAATCATATAGCTGTTTTAAAACGCGCCAGAGGAAACTTTCTTGCATTCATTTTAGCAGAAAATATTACATTTCATATTTATTTCATTTTATACAAATATGTTGAACATTACGTTTTTCTAGCTTTAGATTGAAGTATGAGTTAAATTGATCTTTTAATTTGAGTTATTATCAACTTAATGGCAATGCGTTGATAAATGTCAGCTTTTTTCCAGACAATCCAAAAAACTATTGAAAAATATAATTCCCATTCTTTAAATAATTCATTAAAAATAAAAACACAATTTATACTTTCAAACATTAGTATTATGGAAAAGATTATCTTTGATAACTTTTTTTAAAGAGGATGTAAATCTATTTTCTGAAGTTATCCCCTGTAAACGGCAATAATTAAAATAATTCATTTAAAATTTAATCAATATTATAAATAAAAATTAAAAATTCTGAGATGCACATTCCCACTCTCTAAAGTATATATGTTTCAAATCTGGCAATCCTAGATTAACTGCCTGACCTGTAGAGCGCCAACACACGTGTACGCATTCATCTTTATTATAAGTAAAGATAAAGAGTGCCACCTGGTTGACAATTTCTTAGAAAAAAAAAGAATATATAATTCATTATTAAAACTACAGTGAAGCCTAATTTAGAGGCCTCCCCAAAAAACAAAAACAGTAATTCTATTTATTTAATACACTAATAAAGGTATGTTATTAAGAACTATCTTAATTTATTTCATGATTAACAGTATATTTGACTTATTGCTGGTAATTGTAAAGGATGTTATAGCGGTATGAATAACTAACTTTGATCCTTTTATAAATTGTTGCAAATCTTTGTACAATTTTAAAATAATTATGAAGTTTTATAAGAAAAAGACGAAAGAGAAATATATTTGTGAATTTTTCAGGTATTTCCAATTGTAACCAAGCTGTGCTCATCAAGTAAGAAAATCAATCAAGAACATCATGAAACAAATTGGAAGCGATATGTAAGTAAGATTTCTTAATATAATTTAATTTCACACTAGTAAGAATAACTCAAAGAACAGAGAGTTGAGACTTGAATAAATATTTTTGTTGATACGAAAATTGGTTCGTTATTATTGATCATACATTAATACAATTATTAGAATATTTTTCCTCTGCTAGAGATAATTTAGAATCATTGGTGATTATTTACCTATCTCCCTCCGTAAAAGGGGGTTTTACACATTCAAGCAGTCTATCAAATCGATTACTTCAAAAAAATGATGTTCATTAAAATTATTATTTTTTCAATCTAAATCTGTAGTTCTGAATTTTTTGAAGAAAAAAAAGTATTTATGCAAAGAGGTGATTGAAAGTTTAATGGCATTCGTGAGGATAGAATGTATTTGCTCGAATATGTCCGATATGAAATGGAATGGAATGAAAATCCAGCGAACACAATTTTTGGAAGCTAAAAATATTCATAATGTTTATACAAAACTATCAAAATTTTTTATTTACAGATTTTAAGTACAAAATAGTAACTTAGTCAACAAGCCTGTTTATTACAAAAGCAGATGACAGCTGTATAAAACAATTGTTTTTGATTATTTACATGGCTGTATGTACAAAATATCGTCAGCAACGTAAGATGCATAAATATTTACTTACATTCTTCACAGAATGACAATATACAAGATGAAAAGTTAATAAATTAAAACTGTTTGGAAAACAAATATAAATCTTGAAGCATCAGTCTTATAAACAAAAATTTCTACATATGTAACAATGAGATTCCTTATGAGTAAATGCATGAAAATAATTAGTAACACATAAATGAATCTACAACGCTTGTCTAAATTCCGATTAAATCTCCGAAAGCAGAAATAAATATATTTAACAAAATACTGTTAAACGAGCAAAAGAAATATCTTCACAACCAACGAAAGATCATGGTTTCTTTTAAATTTATTCCCTGCAAACTCACTCCAAACAATCTGACTGCAGTTTCAAAGAATGCATTAGGAAATGAAACTTCCTTTGGCAAAATAAAATGAAAAGAAAATTCAGATATGAAACAATGCAGATATAATATATACATGATAGTAAAAGTGACTAAACTGTGAACCCGACTATTTAAAATTGAGTTAAAATGCAAAACCTACTTCCTTCGTCATTAGCAATAAAATAAGGAATATAGATGCTAATATTTACTTCTAAGCTAAAATTAAATAATGAGGGAAATGCTTGATTTATGATAAAAATGTTTTGATGGATATTTCATCGAAGTCTAATGAACAACAAATGTAGTTAATAAAACAGCATATCACTAAAATGTAAACAGAAGTAAAGTGAACAGCACATTCTTAAGCTCTTAAGACAAACAATAGAAAATTACTAAAATGATAGTAATATGTTCCTATATATCACTATATAATATACACAATATCTAATGCATTTGCATGATAATTTCAACGAGTACAAATATTTGATTCCTTATATAAAAATTCGTTATTTTTTAAATATGATAAATAGTTTAATCGAATTTATTTAGAAATTGCAAATAAGGACACTTCCATGATAGTTAAAAAGTAAAATTTATATACATGTAGAATTATTTCAAAATGTTAGATAGTAAGAAATAGCTCAACTGTATGAAAAAAAACTGTAATCCATAGCACAAATTGTAAAATGGCCTTAAAATATTCATTTTTATGGAATAAAAAACATTAAAATCTGCAAATCAAATACAGTCAGGAAGCATATCTTAAAATTACATCAATATTACCAGTTCATCGATATTCGTTTGAAATATGCAAGAAATTATTATATAATATTCAATAATTATGAAATTATATTCTATTGAAATAAAGTTTTGAATCAAGTTTAAGATAAAAAGCTGTCTGCAATAGTCATTCAAAAATCATAAACAGGATTATTTTTATAGTAATTATAATTACTATAAAAATAATTTTTAGTTTTTAAAGAATTGAAATTTTTTTCTGTATTTCTAATAATTGTAAGAAAATAAAGGAATATGAATTGAATAATTTTAGTTTTTATGTGAGAATGATTGCTTTCAATAGAAAACTAAACTAGATTTTATTCAGTCTTTTAAAAAAGATAAGAATTATTTTAAAATGTATAAAAGTAGAATAATCGTATTAAGTAGCATCAAATCATTTTACTGGTAATTACAGTAAAAAAGTTTGCATAATAGCACCATAGCAATCTCATAGCCATAAGAACAACATTAATGAGTGATACTGGCTATAAATGAAACATCGTTCTTTTTTTTTTTCTGCTTATATAATTCATAAACAATGAAGGCACTTGAGATTAGACTGTAGTAGACTTTCATTGATCTTGTATAATTGCACTTTGGCAGCAAAATAAAAAGCAACTCACGGAATGCTTGTATTTTAACGACATCCACAACCTTCAACAACCATATCTTGATAGTTTTTGAGCACTACGTTATCATATTTGTCTTTGTAGAGCATCGAGATAGGTGACAATTCTGTTGGCACACAACAAGCCCGCGGTACTGCCGCGGGATTGGCAGAGTTCATTAATGTCTGCACAATTGCATGATTAGTAGAGTTGAGGTGATCTGGCAAAGGAAATGGACAATCTCCATGGCAAAAGTAGGCATTGTAACCTGGAGGCGCAATGATCCAATCATTCCAGCCAACGTCACTGAAATCCACATACAAAGCATGCCTCCGGCAATTGTCTTTGCGACCTTTCTTTCTGTGTCTTTTAACACCACTGCCATTGCCATTACTACTGCGCTTAGTCCTGGATAGCAATTCAAACTTTGAATCTTTATTTTTAGAATAGGTAACCAAAAGTGGTTCATACTGTGACCACCTTTTAGGGTCTTCCTCACTCCACATTTTTAGTCTGACATGTTGAGGTTCTGACTCATTCGCCGAGCTGACAATTTTTACATGAAGTCCAAAGTTTTGTGAAGGTTCAGCCCTCCACCTTTGTACCGCAGGAAGCACACCCATTATTTCCCACGAGCCATTATTTGAGCCTCGGATGACCCGAGTGTCGATAAGTCTTTGGATTGTGTCAGCTTCGGTTGCAGCAGGTCGAACGACATCGTACACTTGCACCCTATGAACTGGATGACGTCCTTCGAATGGCGAGGATTTTTCGCGATATACGACTAGTTCAGCGGCCCATATTTCTTCGTTCACTGGAATTCCGCTAATGTCAAACTCGTAGAGAGCTTTGTAGTGATCACAGTTATTCTCAGGACTACTCTCTGAAAGAAAACAGAATCGATTAGGAATTATACATTAATCATTAGCAAAAAAAAAAAAAAAATTTAATTAATTAAGTATCAAATTTGAAAAAGCTTGAATTTTTGTAAATACAATACCCCCTACATATATTGATTTCAGATTTTTATAGAAGGGTTTAAAAATATACCTTGGAAAAATTTTGTGTCCTAGTTTAAAATAATAAACGAAAAACATAAGAGAAAGATAGTTTGTCACGTATATCTAATTGAAATATAATCATTAGATATCTAAAATCTTCATTTACTAAATTAAAACTTATCTAGGATTTGTATTTTTACAGTTCCTAACTAACCTTATAGATTTCTCCATTCATGCTTTATTTCCAAAAAGAAGACAATTCTGCAATTGTATAATTTGAAGATAGAAATAACTTTTTGTTAAGAAAATAATATACAAATGAAAATCATGAAGCATTTCCCAGTATGGCGAATATGGGATATTGAGCCACAAGTACTTTTAAGCATCACAATTTAGTACCTCGATATTAAATCACGTGGGCTGATTATTTATTCTCTTAAGAATGCTAATATAATAATCACCTAATTCAAAATCAACAGAAAAAACGTGAATAAGCATGAAGTTTACATATATGAATCGAAGATAAATGTGAGCTTATGAACACGAAGCACCAATCCAGATAAATAAAGATTAATAAAGGTCCAGAAAGATGAAGGTTATTAATTTTGAAATTTCTCTTATTCACGGGATAGAGTTAAATGAAATTTTAAACAAAAAATGGGAAAAAAAATGGAAATACCAAGTTATTTTATTAATTGACAAATATATTATCAATTTAATTTCATTTTAAAATGCATTCTTGAAAGATTTCAGGGGGAAAAATACACCGTTTACAAGAAATTTAATTCATTTTTCATTTAAATAATAGGACTGGAATAGAATTAAATTGATGGGAATGTCCACCCCAAGCTTGGAATGCTTATACGTTTGCAATGATAAATCTTGCCAAGCTTCAACGACGAGACGTAAATTTCGTACTTCTGCAAAAGCCTTCACTAAAATAAAGAATCAGATTTCGATGTCTCATTAATCAGCAAGTTTTGACAATCCATGTTTTAAGATAAGGATGTATTTATAGCAAAGATTGGTATCATTTTCTTTCATATGCAGTGCGAATTTTAATGTTTGCAGTTGTCCGTGTGAATTGTCCTTGATATAAGTAAAGATTCAAGGCCATTCGGAAAGTCACATGGTACGAAAATGATACAAGGAATGAGAGTATGCATGCTAAAATGTATAACAATTCAAAATCATTATAATATTTACAGTATAAAAGTGAGGTTCAATGAAAGTTATCCTTATGAGTGGAGGGCTCACAAAATATTTACAAAAGAACTGAAGTACATTTAGTGCTATTTCGTCAAATATTCGGTTGAAAAAAATCTCTTTGTCACATGTTGAAGAATTATTAAGAAGATAAAAATTGAATTGTAATAAATATTTATATCAAGGGTCCTTTAAATGTTTTCATTAACGTTATAGTTCTGTAAATTACAAATCCATGGTTAGATTTATACGTTTATTTCTGTGAAATTATTAGCGATTTCAGCTTTTGAATTTAAGCCACTTGATAATTCTTTTTTTAAAAGAACAAATTTCAGTAAATATTTTCAAATATTATATTCGAATAATTACCTTTTATAACCATGATTTAAATCGGAGTCTATATAAATTTAGACATATATCTATTCAATTTATGTTTGATTGAGAAAGTTGTAGAAGTAAAAAAAAAAAAAAAAAACTCAGGTCAAATTTTAGCTTTAAAGGTAGAAACATGATTAAAACGTATATTTGAAACATTTTTCTCTTATATACTTATCCACCAGATGGCAGCACATTTACTTATACAGAACGTTGGCCCATAGTTTAGTTGCATTATATAATAAAAACCATAATAACAAATATTTATATATTAATATTTTTACTATTTTTACTGCTATTTCATGTGTGTGTGTGCGCGCGCCCTTTCAGATTTATAGAGAAAAATTTGCAATAATAATAATAAAAAAATAAAAACAAGCATTTTTCGGAAATATTAAAATCATGATGCTTGCCAAATTTTCTTGTAGAAAATCAATATAATAAAATTTAGGAAAAAGTCTTATTTTTATTATTACTAATAATTTTTTGATAAAAGATAATTTCTAGTTTATAAAAGCAATAGCGTAAGTTATAAAATTTCTTATATTCAAAAATTGTCATTAAGAAACATGCCTTTTTTTAAAAAAATATTTATGCCATAATATTTCTTGTTTTCGTGATCCAATCTTATTCATTGATTCTTTTAAAATATTTGAATTTATAATATGGCATGCACATGAAAAATATTTTTTGTATCATTAGCATTCATATTGTATTACTGTCCTGAGAATTTGATTGACATCATATAAATTTGCAAAATGAAAAAAAAAATCGATTCAAAATTTTGAATATACTAAATTCTAAATATTTTATTAGTTCAAGGAACTTTAGTTCTTGAACCATTAAATAGAATAATAGTAATCAATAAATTTGAAAAACAAATTTGATCTTCAACTGTTACACGCTGAAAATGTTACGAATATTTCCTCGTTTAAAACATTTCAAGTACTGACTTGTGTTTCAATTAGTAAAATATGTAATTTTCTATTCTTTACAAATATTAAAGCAGCATTATTGGAGAGTATAAAAAAACGAATCAAAGTCACGAAGCAGACAAAGTGTCTTGTGGTTTTGATGAAAATATAAATAAAAGAAGCGAGTACATCAAAACATAACGGCAATGGTAGACATAATTGCTGTTATTAAAGGACTGCATCGCTTAGAAACAATCAGAAAAGAAAATGCAATAATCATTTGCAAAGTCGTCTGTATTAGATCTTTATAAAGATTACTAAACTAATATCACTTAGATTTGAAAAACTGACTTTAAAAAAATTAAGACTAGAAAATGAATAGGGAATAGAATAAATATTTGCTTAGTTTATAGTTTTTTTTTAATCAAATCCCCCCCTTCAGTTCTAAGCTTTGCATCTTTGTATGCGTAGTTTTTTTTTATATAAAAAAGAAAAGCTCGCGGTTTTTAAAATTTTTCCACTGAATATGTCCTTTTCTGCAGCCCGGGATGGCCTGGTTGGTAGAGCGTTGGACTCGTATTCCTTACGTTACGAGTTCGAATCTCACCGGCCAAAAGATTCCCCGAGTGTATGGCAGCTGGCGCTCGTTAAATCTGTTCGTGGTCACAAAGTCCTCCATGTCGAAATACCACTGGGGGTGCTAGGTCAGAGGTGATCGTTCTCTGTCCCAGATCTAAATAACGATCTGAGAGGAATGGATGAATTTGCATGAATGAAGTCCGCCCCCTAAAGAGGGTTGTGACGTGTGTGTAGTTAAGTCGTACTCTTGGCCCTAAATAGTCCTACTTGTAAAACAAAGAGACGCATTTCTTAGGCTTAAAATCTGCTGATCGTATCAGCGGAGGCTTGTCCATGGCAAGTGCCATTAGTCACAACACAACACCTTTTCAGCCGTACTATTATTAGCAAATTCAACAATACAATTAAATAAAAATGTTTCTGAATCAGATACCGAACAACAATAAAATTAAATAAATTTCTGAATCAGATACCGAATCATACAGAAAGAACATGTAGTAAGCAAATAAAATCAAGCAGAGCAGTCGCCTTATACATATCCTGAAATAAGTTTCTTATCCCCAACCCTCTCTCGCATGTTTAGATAAGGCCGTGAATGATTTTCATGGCGTTGATGAAAAACAGTTATGAACTATAGATATTCGGCGTTAATCTATTATTTTTTATGAATCTATAAAACGAATATCTTATAATACTTTTTTCTTCTGGATCAATTTAAGCAAAATTGGACAAGGATTTACAATTGTAGTAGCAGGATGAAATACCGACTTTTCACTAATTCAAACCTTCGCGCTTACATGCATAAGAAGAAATCGATAGACAGCCAAATTTTCAAGAATGCGATAACAAATTTGATACGCATCTAAAATTTTGATGTCAAATCTGTGTAACAAACTTTATTCATCCAGTTCTTGGCTTTGTAGTTACTTTCGAAACCGGATAGACATAATGGATTTCATTCACAATATGATAAAAATCTACAAATTTCAACAACTGTTGCCTAATTCAAAACATTTTTGAGTTATGATGTTTACAGTAAGGCTAAAAATGCGTTTTTCAAAATAAAGATCTGAAAAATTTCGAGTGCGAATTTTTTGACATATATACTATTTTTTACATTTCATATATGAAAAAAACTGATTTTAATTTTCCATTTTTAATCTTAATAAAGATGAATGATATCGAATAGGGCATATCATTAGTCAGTTTTTTTTTTATTTAAAAAGAATATTAATGTATTGTAGGGAAAAAATCATCTTTAAAATCTTCACAACAGCATATTATTAAACTGAAATTTTATCATTTGCTAATTAAAATTATCTTCCAACCAAATATTGATCTCAATAATTAGATTTAGCTTTTTATTTACCGGAGGAGAAAAAAAATCCAACCAAATATCAGATTTCAAATGAAACTCGTTCTTATCTATGATTTGTTTTGGAACAAACGTAACTTATTATTATTAAACAGTGAACTACAATTATTACACATGTAAACAAAATAATTTGTACAGTAATGTTTCATCAGATTCAAATTCTTGTCAAAGAACATTTTCTTAGCTGAATTTTTGAAAAATACATTGTTATAATGATAACAACTGTAATCGTTCCAACGCATTTTTGGAAAGATAATCTTTTTTTAAAAAAATTTACATATCTTTAAAAAGCATAATAATCTGAAAAAATCTTGAACACAAGCAAAAGCAGAATACTAAGTAGGAAACTTTGGGAAAAAGAAAACTTGGCGATAGTAATATATTACATTACGATTTTTATCATTTATCTGAAAGTTGTACTCAGAAATTCTGGACAAGAACACGATCAGAATATTTATCTATGTTAAGATAAAACGCACATACTGAGGGGAAAAAAATATTCGATTTTTAGTCATTCCTGTTGTAGATTTTTTTTTTCTTCCCTTTCCCTTCCCCCTGCTTACGTGCCACTGTCTTACTTTTACTCGAATCTTTCCTTGTTTCTGTATTCATAAAAAAAGAAAAAAATAATAATCTTTCGAATCATATGCTAGTAATAAAGAAGTTTAATATTTTTGAAAGGAGAGATAAAACACTTCTGATGTGACACATTTTTTTCCTGTTAATTTTTTATTTTGTTCTCTGCAACTCAGCCTGTTCTTGTATCGAGGCGGGAAGCGAAGCATTAGGAAGAAGTGCCGGGCGATTTTCCCACCGATTAAACGTAACAAGAACTGTATAACCCCGGCTAATTTATATCAAGCTGTCATAATGCTGAATTTTTATATTACTGTGACGACAAAGAAACTATTTAGTACGACTTGGCTCTCAACACTTTTTGATCACATCTGGATACATATCAATGCGTATTAAAAAGAAAGTTCAAGTACAATTATAATATTAAAGAAATTTAATCAGTTTTTATATTTTATCATATATAACGAGATCAAACCTATATGCCTTGACAATATCTTCAATAGTAATCTAAATTCTAAATCTAAGAGTAGTGAAGCAAAAAATGTCAAATTAATTTTAGAAAATTCATAATACTATTGATATTTTAATGGTATTACGAACGAGGACTTTCACTATTATATAGACGTAAGCAAATTTCATAAATTTATTAACTCTCAATAAGAGATAAGCCTTAGTTCCTGAGAAGCTGTGAAATTTTAAAATGCTAAATCTATTTTCTTTAAATACGTATAGATAGAATAAAAATTTACTTTTTTAAATAGCAGATTATATAATATTTCTATTAAAAAAATTGCAAAGACACTTAATTCCTTATCATAATGTAACTTAAAAATCTGCAGTATTAACACTTTGGTGACCGGCAATTTTACACAGAAACTATGTCATGACACCGGCTACTTTTTCGTAATTGAATATGAAAGTAAAACGTTCTAAAAAAAACTCCAATGGATTTTATTTATACTGAATGAAATGAAATTAAACTTTGGACATATTTTTTACATCAAAAAGTTCTTCGCCGATACGTTCCGTCATGGTTGGAATTTTTGGAATTTTACTAAAATTCTAATAAAAATGTAAATACTGGGAAAATTAATTTTTCTGTTATACAGCGGACAAGACTAAACACGAGACGCCAAGTTTTTGCAATGTTCTATATCGCCCTCGGTGTTATAAATTGAAACAGATAATGCAAGTGCAATGACGAGTTAACTCGTCACCGGTCAGCAAAGTGTTAAGATGTGGACAATTTTGAAGAATTAGAGAACTGAAATATTTGAGATCTCATTTTCATATATCTCGACTTTTAATATGCATTTAATATTTTTTTTAAATCTCTTAAATTTTTTTGACTTTTATAGATGCAAGAATAAATGTACCTTTATTATATTAATTTCATTAACTATGAACAAAGCAAACCTTAATTCTTCAAAAGTATCTTGATCTTTTCGATTAAGGAATTGAAGTGAAAGGCCGAAAAATCTAGCAAACCAGTATGTCCTTTTCAACCATATATTTCGCAAAGCCCAGCTGACAGAAAATTTCTAACATCAACTAAAAAGGAAAAATGATTGCTTCCCAGAGACAACAAAATGAAAATAAAATCTCGAAGAGGGAAGGGGAAAAAGAAGAGAAATAATCTGACAGGCTATTGGGAACAAGAGAGGTAGGGGACCCACTTTTTATCCCGTCTCCTTCATTCAATTAAATGGAACAGGGTCAAGCCCCTAAGGGGTTGACGGAGAACGGACTGAGGTGCAAACATTGCAGGCCGAAGCAAGAGGTCACGGATGATGGTAAATGCCCACTCGGAGTCAATCGACATATCTTCCTTCCTGATACCTTCTCTTCCTACAATGATCCGCTTCAACTTCCTACATCTACCAAGTTAGCGCCCACTCATCACTCAAAGACTAATTATAGCTGGCCCAGCAGATCATAAACCAGCACGTTTCTGCCAAGAATATTTCGGAAAGTTATTGGTAATGCATGTGTGTCGAAAATATCAAAAAAATAGAAATAAAGAAATGATGTCCTTTCTTTAAGAATGACAATAGGTATTCAGCAAATTCCATGGTAACTTTAGTCAAAACAGTATATATTGAATTTACAATCAACATCGCACATAATCTCTTGTCAAGATTGATGTCCATTCCCAATACCAAGGATATAAAAATCACACAAATACATTTTATGTAGGTGACGAATATCAGTGTTATAAAAGTCATTCATTAATAAGATCTTTAAATTTTTTTAATTTAGGTGATTTTACATTATTGGCTAGTCATTTTGAAGTAAATCAATGCCTAATTTATCAAAAAACATATTCGAATAGTTCCAATGTATAAATTCGTTAGACATTAATTGTGCTTTTCAAATTACTGAAATCGTTAAATGAATACAAGGCAATTTTTTAACTTCAAAAAAATCACTCGATATTTTGTTATTACTTTTTATTCATGCATATGTATATAGTTTTGCTTTTTAGTTTTCTTCAAAGAACTTGAGTTGATTGCAATTCGCAACAAAAAAGTATTCATTGTTATTGAATGAAGCTATTGAATTGTTATTGTTCTGCAAATAATTAACAATTTACTTTAACATATAATATTTAAAAGTTGTATAACATTAGATTTTCATTCAACCATTCAAATAAATCAGCAGCTTAAAATGCTGACTGCCACTTTTTTTTTGAGTTAAAAAAAATTATTTTCTTCGATTTGTACCAAAACTTAAAATCTTAAAACTATCAAAATATATCCTTAGTAAAAATATTAATTTGAAATCTTAGTTAATGTAGAAAATACTGCTACTTTTACTACTTCTGCCATCCCATAATCATCTTTATTAAATTTCGCAGTGAAGTTCTCATTTCAAAATTTCGACTACAGTAATTATTTTAAATGTTAAAACAATTTGAAAAATTAAAAGCAAACAAAAATAAATGTTTTGATTGAACCATAAGGTGATACTTATTCATAAAGTCCAAGTACTTTAATATTAATTTTGTAAAAACTAATGATGAAAATCAGAATTCAGACCTATGTAATGAATTCATTTTGTTATAAAATTTAGTATCCAAAAGGAATTATAGCTTTGTATTTTTATAAATTTCATATGAATACTAAAAGAACGGGACCAATTACTTTGCGAGTCAAGAGATTCCAATTTTCACCAATAACAGGGACTATTTTTACTGAGAGGAAATTATCCCATTATAGTTTTTAAATATTTGTTTATTAAGAAAAAAACGGAAGTATATATTGTTTGACACTAAAGAACAAAATCAAGGGAGTCACGGAGCAAAAAATAATGCTATCCGTAACTAACATATTGCATATATATTGCAACTTACACCGTTAAGTGCTCAATATTACGTATTTTATGACATTGTTAGGGTTACAATTTTATAAGCATATACTGGAATTTTTCTTTATAATATCGATCGATGGTATTTTGTACATACTTTTTAAAATAGTTTGGAGATATATATTTTTTTGAACAGAAAAGTTTCAGTAACAGTTAGAAAGTTGACGGAACGTAGTCCTGCAGAATCATACAAGAATACGAGCGACAGTTGTGCCATTCATAAGACAAATTAATTTCACTTTTCAAATGTTATCTTTATTTTCTTTCTATTTATAGTACATTTTCTCCAAAATAAAAATTTAATTTTTTTTTCCAGCAGTCGAAAAAAAAAATCCGCCAATGACCACACAATATTCAATGCAATCCAATTTGTACCCGCAATGTGTGTGCATGCCTGCACGCTGACAAGTACTTCATAGATAGTAGAAATTGATATTACCTCAGCCTAATCAGTATGTGAAAGAAATTAGTCACGCTGCTAAGGTAAGTACTCTTGTGAATTACTAACAATTTTTAAAAAGGTTTTTAATTTTTTTTCTGCAAAAAGTAAAAGTTGTATCAGTAAAAAAAAAAAATGGAGCTAAAAGTAACTATTTTAAATGCTAATGATGATGATAAAAGGTTGTATTTTATATTTATTCTTTATCACTTGCCAAACTGATTAACTCCTCAATCAAATAAATTCTGACATTTTATTTTTGTAATTTACATCAATAATGTAGCATCATCATATAGTATTATATCTGTCACCGTTATTTCATGGATATAAAAATAATCCTTTATTTGATGGATTATTTTTATATCCATGAAATAACGGTGACAGATATAATACATTCTAATATTTTTATTTAAATTTATACATTAAATAGCTCATTTACTTTGTTTTAAACACAATTTAATCTATCTAGTTTTACAGAGTTAGTTGATTTCGTAAGTGAATAGCTCATTTATATTTAAATGCAAGTCTTTTCCATGTGATTTCTAGAAATATCAATGACACATCAAAAATTGTTTATACCCTCTCCCCTTTTATATTGTACAGTGAACATATTTTTAGCATCTCGAGTCGGGTGATTATTTGCATGTACCTAAAACAGGTGCAAGGAAAATATACGAACTTGTAGGAGGCAAGTCCTAGTGACCTCTTTTAAAGCGAACAGCTGTTCAAAAACCGTTTGGAAGGACTGAGTCAGCGACCTTCTTCTGATACTTTAGTTAGTTGGAAAAATGAGAAGTGCTAAAAGCATTGACAGCGCAAAAACACACCGTGTTTATTATAATAAGACAATTTAGTTATAAAAAAATACTGAGTTTTTAAAATTTTAATACAATTCCTAATGATTCATTAAAGACCCTCTCCCTTTGGAGAAAAACTAGATGATTTAATTAATTAATTCTGTTATTATACATTGATGTGAATACAGATATTGACTCCCTAATAAATTATTTGCATACGATGAGGAAATAAGAATATATATTATTCCAAAAAAAGTGAATATGCTATTTTCCCATTACCAGTTTTTTCAAAATCTGACTAATTCAAAGTTTTATATGTTATTAAATTTCAAAAATTCACTTTTGTGGTGACCAATTTTTTAAATATATTTAGTCCATTTTTGTTAAATTAGATAAATATTTATATAATAATTTGATGCTCCTTCTGTCTCTCCGGTTTTTACCAATGTATATTCAGATCTTTTGTTAAATCTAAACCAAAAAAGTTAACAGACAACGATTTTACAAACATTTCGCTTTGTAATAAAACCATTTACGTTTGAATAATTTATTTTTGCCATTGATGTTAAAACTAAGGATTACAAATAGCATCACTAAGGTGTTATAATAAAGTTCAATAACTGTCTTCTGCAAGCGCGCTTTTTGTAGAAATTCTTTGTAGGAATCTTTTCTTTCCAAAAAAATTAGCTATGAATAGTTCACCGAGCTATGATAAGCTATGAATTAGTTCACCAAGTAAATATATCTGTGTCCTTTAAAAACAGCAAATTTAATTCTTTATATCATACTGTTTGAATTCGAAGTGCCAAATGCAAAAGTGGGGGGAAGATCCTTTTTTTTCTTCTTGATTTTCCTCTATTATATAGAAATATTTAATACTGTTTCATTATAAAATACTCATTAAAAAATAGAATTTTCGAGATATTTGTATTTAAATTTATTAACGTGAGGAGAGCCATTTTTTAAATATGTTTTAAATTAATAATTTTTATAAACCCAATTAAAGAAATTTGTCTCTATCTTGGACGAGTAATCTGTTAAACTATACATTGAAACAAATGTATTTTTGATTCCCTAAGTCGTTCAAGAACACAATGAAAGAACGAAAAAACAGCATTTCAGTCACTTTATTATTTCTATTTTGCATATGATACAAAAATTTATGTCTATCTTTTTAAATCAACATGCAATGATTTTAATACTCTTTCAATCATTGCTTTATCTCTTTATTTCAATTTAAAAATTTCTAAAGGTTATAACTGCTTTTTAGGGTAGAAATTTAAGAGAATATATACATATATTTAAATGAAGTTACGATACCGATGCGAACCTGGTCTCAGTTCACCATCCGCTAAACCAGTGACTCTATTATATTGCTTTCTTAGAATGTTTATTAGAACCCCCAATCAGCTAGTGGAGAATTTCAAAAATATTTTTTAAAATAGTTTCAGGAGAATGAACATTAAATTTGCATGGCAATGAAGATGTTAAATTATTTTTCATATCAAGAACGACAGAAGATGTTGTGTACTAATTTTTCTGCCATTTATCTCCAAAACGATTGTTTTCAAATAAAGGCAAAATATTTAACTATTAAATTCTATAAGTCAGTACTTACCCTGAGCTTTAAAGCACCTGATAGTATTTGATCTATCAAAACCTCGTAGCTTCTCCTGTTTTTTATACAGTTCCCACACATAGTTCGACACTAGGCCATTGCTAGGAGGCCTCGGCCTGCTTTCCAGACCGAACATTTCGAGGAGTCGCTTTTCAAAAGCCTTTACCATTTCTTTGTTAGGACTAAGTTTATAGTTTTTCCGTATCTCCGCTGCCGCCAGTTTCACGTGGACTCCCGCGACAACGAAGGCAACAAGCAGTAGCGCCCAGATGCGCTGGCGCATGGTCAGGAACCTAGTAAAGAGAAAAAAAATTAAGAAAATAATTTTGACTTCACAATTTTTTTAATTCATTGTTTATGTTCATAACTGTATACCTTATTTTTTAAAAATATCACGAACTATATTATTCGCTCAAATCTGGAATAAAATGGAACTCGAAATAAATGTAGACTTCATGACACCAAAACTTTGCTTTTTACTAGATTGAAATTCTTTTAAGAGTCTATACAAGAAAAGACTCTTGTATAGACTCTTAAAAAAAGGGACTCTTGTATAGACTCTTAAAAGAATTTCAAGAGTCTATACAAGAGTCCTTTTTTTTAAGATACACCATGATTTTGTATTATAGTTAGATTATAGTATTTTGAGTGGGAATTTTATTCTAAGATTTCATATCATATGGAATAAAATGTGGCCTTTTATATTACTTTTTAAAAATATAAATCAAAATCAGAACTAAACATTAAGAAAAGGAGAAAAAATCAAAGTTATCTATTTGAACCATAACAAATAGTGACATTTTAATGCAACAATTATATGTCACTGTAAAGAACTAGGCAAATGTTTTTAACAAGATATTTGATATAAACGATTTAACAATCCGAAATAAATGGAAAATGAGAGAACTTCGATTTCTCAAAAATTATAAGAAAAGGAAAGTTAAAACTGACATAGGAAATGGTGTGGTAAAAATTAAAAGGTGAAAAATTGTATAAATCACATGAGAAAAGTTAAGAAAAGCATAATTATACACAAACGAAATGACAACTACATAACTAGCATAGAAAATATATCAATTTTAAAGCCACATATATCAATATTTACGAATCAATCTCTTAAAGTATCACAACGAAGTATTCTTGCTTGTTTTCAACAAGTTTCTTTTTCCTTATATCAACAGCAAGTTTGTAAATGAGCAATTTTGGGAATTTTTATAATAACAAAATGTTATTTAAAATTTTGGAGCATGATATGAATATTCTGCGATTCAACTGGAAACAAATGCAAAACTTTTATATCTTACTCTCTTGTGTCTTTAAACTTGTATGTTAAAAGGTAGAAACAAGATAAAAAGGCGAATTAAATTAAAATGCTTCTGTTTTATAATTTATCCTCATCGTATCCATTTAAGAAACTCCCCCCTCTTACCTCGCCCCCCCCTCTTACCTCGATTTACTTTCAATTTTCACTATTTTTCTTGATTATCTGTTATTTCTATTGGTTGCATGCGTATATAATCTGTTTGATTACTGCAAACGAACAAACTTATTTAACCTTCTTGCTTCCACTAACGAAATTTTAAAAAGAAAAGGAATTAGAAATTTAAATAGAGTGGAATAGGTTTAAACACATATTGCACTTCATGATCTTATAGATCCGAGTCATCCGATCTCCCAGTAAGCTTTCGATTCAGAATTCAAATATTTTGTAAGAATATTGTGGAAAATCTTATACTGAGTACGAAGAAGCTAACTAATGGGGATTCAAATTCTAATCTAGATTACCTTTGCAGTTATTATTAAACTGTAAAGAAACTTTTCAGAAAAAAAAATATGGACAGAGAAAAGAATGTATTTTTTTTAAAAGAAAGAGCATCTTTCTTTTAGTTATTTTCAGACCTAAACAATTACATCAGATTTTTTTTCTCTACAATTTCTATTTTTACACATTTATTATGCGCAAGTCCTGGCTGACAGATTATAAAACGATCAATGATCCTGAACTGAGTAAGTCTTTATCCTGTACTGAGTAAGTCTAAATATTCAGCGATATTGTTGGAATTAAAGCATCGAGAACTGAAACTGAATTATGAAAATAGCAGATTTATAACAGAGGCAGAAAATAACGGACCCAAACAACTCGCGTATCTTTAATCAAATTCTTAAATTAGCATCGTTTAATTTATTCGGGAAATTTAATTAACCACTTTACTTTGATAAGAGGAAGTGAATCTAGTATACAAGAATAGTAAATTAGGTATACATTTCAAAATTTCAATATTAAAACATAACTTATTTCTTTAAAAATGTTCTTTTTAAATGTATTAAGGCCAATTAAGTGAATAATAAAATAGTTTAAATGCATGTACTGATTTGAATGTGTTTCGACTAAGAGAAAGCTACAACTTTTCATTTTAAAAGTCGTAAAAAATATCACAAAGGCGAAGTAAAAAAACCGGTTAAAGAAGGTAATTAGAACTGATATCGCTTCTTAAAAAATTGGCTGCATTTGCGAACATATGCACAAACACATAAAATATCAAAACAGTTTAAGGAATACTAATTGAAGTATTGAATTTTTTTTACTTCTAATTACTTTCCTTTTTTTTTGTCTTTAATATTTATTTACTACCATAAATATTAAATAAAATAAACAATTTTTTTACAAATTTATTATCTGACAGCGACATGTATGGAATAAAATTGTGATCAAACCAATGCATTAATTGATAATTCTGAAAGCATTAAAATAGCATATTGTCATCGAAAAAACTGAATATAAAATTTCTCAGTTGTAGTTCATCAAGAAAAGAAAATTTTATTACACGATTATCTTTATAAAAACGAAGCAAGTTGTATAAAAAAAAACTGAGCGTTTATCTTTAAATTTTTCTGTACACTTTCTCAGAACGGTGAATTTTTTGGTTAGCTTTGCAGAAAAAAAGAAAACTGAGTATATTTTTTGCAGCGGTACTTCAAATTATGCTAAAAATTTGTTTTTCCTTTTAAATCAAGACAAGGCATGTACTTTCCATTACTTTCGTTGCGAATTCCTAAACTTATTTAATTTATAAATTACTGTGCTCACAGACCAACTAATTCTGCAGATTACTTGATTATTGATTTTGAATCTTAAAAAGTTTTAAAAGTGTAGATTCGTGAAAATTCAAGATTGTACAGTTTAGTATAAGCGGTATTTACCATGAAAACTTCGTATACAAGGAAATAAAAGTAGTCATTTTATACCCTACCACAACTTACTGTAAAAAAAGTTATTTTTGCAGAATTTTAAGATATATACTATGATATAAATTGTTTTATAATACTACACAAAAAGTCTTCAAACAGGGAACATTTTAAAAATCAATACATTCAAAACGGAATTTCAAAATTTTGAAACGACAAATATTTCTTAATTCATCTAACCCATTACCAGAAAATATAGAATTGCTCACGTTCATCCAACATATTAATAGAAGTAGAATTTAAATAATCAAATAAAATATAATGCATTAATTGCTGAATTTGAGAGAAAAATAAATTAAAAATTATCATGCATTGTTCTTTAAGACTTCTTAACTCAAAAGCAATGCTATGAATTGAATTGCGTAGAATCTTTGTTCCTTTGCTTGAAACTAAAATCGACGGTGTTATCGAAAGGAAGTCGAATTGCTCAAGGCAATTAGAAAGTGTTTATACAAGGCTATCAAAACTTTTTCTTGGTAAAAGACATTATTCTTGGAAATGATTCTTATCTGAACTTGTATTAGAAAAAAAATGCTGCAACTCTCATCGAAACGTGTTTGTTTTTCAAACCCAAACCGTTATTCGAAATCAGTTTTGCAGGAATCGATTGTTAAATAGTTAATAAGCGAACGTAAAATAAATTTATTAAATGCATAAATTTTTTGAAGAACTTAATTATTTTATTTATTTACTGCAAAATTTTCTTAATATTAAAAAAATTACGATAGTAGAACTTAATTTTTTAATGAGCATTGAATGTTTTAAATATCCAGTTCAGCGAACTGAGGATCAGGAAATTATATAATAACTTCAAAGCAGACAATAATAGTCAGCTATTGCATGGATCGATATATTGAAATAATGGAGAAAAAATATCGATTGTTAGATCGAATGAATAAGTCTCATCAACAGACTTGGAAAATTTCTTGTGCAATTGGTGCATTTTCATGATTTAATTAATCATAAATGCATCCTAACCAATAAAAGAGAACAAGATTTGTTTAAAGGCGTTTTAAACTGATTTCTCATGAATGTTTGAAAAATTTAATACCATTTTATGGGTTTTTATATATTTAAAATAATACTACAACAGAATTAAATATCATACAGAGATTCCTTTGAAGAAGAGAGATTGTTATCGTTTTACTAAGGTTGTTAGCTTTATATCAAAGAAAATATAATGAAAAATTAAGTGGATTACATAACTAATTCTTTTGCCAAAAGAGTTCAAGATTTTTATATTTTTTTTGGAATTTTGCATTTAATGTGAAATATTCAAGGAAAAAGTCTGAAATTTTTAAAACATCCAGAGAAAATAAAATTCAACTACAATCATCAACCTGCTATCATCAACCCCCTTCTTCCCTTTCAATTCTTCTTTCAAAAACATGAACCACAGATATACGATCAAAGAAATGCCTAGAAACTATGCTTCAACTAAATATACACTCAGTATTTAAATTATAGGAAAGAAGAATAAAATAAACACAAAAGAAACAAACAGTTAAATCTAGAGTGAAATAATATTTAATATTTACATTTTGTATTATTAGTCTACAGAAAAATGAAATATTGACACAACTACTACCTTCGCAAACATTTTTAATCTGTGCATGAGAACGATCGAAGCATTTAAAATCCAGCCTACCAAGAGTAATAGAAGAGGCCATTTACTTTTCCACCCTAAATATGCGCATATGACAGGCGGATTAAACTAACAAGAATATGCGAAGAATGCGCAGCATTTAAGTGAGCGGAACAATAATTAACCCACACCAACAATAAAGAGATAAGTAAACAAAAAATATATATACAGATTACGACCAAAGCTATTTGAGAAAAGGCGAATAATTTTTTCTTTCTTTTTTTTTTCGAGGCATTCTTCAACTTTTTCTTTTTCAAGTTGAACACGTGCAGAAACAAAAAACCTAAGTACTAAAACATTCATCCCATCAACTGAATTGAGTCGAGGTTAAGTGGGGTAAGTCAGCTTTCCCACAACAGTGGTCACTTCAGATTGTTCGGATTTTAAATGCTGAATTAATTTAATGATGGCATATATAAATTATTTAAGGATTAATCCGGTATTACAGAGTTCTTTGCAATCAGGAAAGAAAGAAATGGATGTTATAAAACAAATGGTGTTTTTGGATTTTTATCTCATAAAGCATCTAGATAAAATAAATTCTAAATAATGATGATAATCTTTGAAATATTTCACTAAATTCTCTATGAAATACTTTTGATTTATCAAAAGTACTAGATGAAAACGAAAAAAATGATTAGCGCTTTAAAGGTATACTATTCTATAAGTTTGGAACAATAGTAACTAAAAAATAATTTTAAACTTTTCGAAGAAAATATTGAATTGTCATCAAATCATTCTCGCGATCTTTTTAAGCAACAAGTTTAATAATTACTAACAAATATGAATAACTCTTAACATTCTCTATTTCCAAAACGAACTATAACAATATAAATTGGAAATCTAATCCTTCTTGATGTAATGGATTAATGAAGAAAGATTGTACTTTAGAATGTATTTAGTGCTGTTTCAACCTGCTATTAAACTGTCAAGGGTTCGATTCTCACAAATTAGATTTGTTTTTTAAATATCTATAATTTCCAAGTAAAAAAAAATGCCTTCGCTAGAAAGCACTTCTCTTAAACGAGAAAATAAATCACATGAACTGCAAAAGATAAAATTTCGGTGCAAGCAAAGCTTAAATTGAAAATAAGGCAACGTGAAAAAAAAAGGGGGGAATCAATTGAAAGAAAAAAAAATTAACATATTCAACGCTACACCATTCATGCCTGAATGAAACTAATATTTTTCAATTAACAATTGTTTAAAAAACTCGCTTTTAAATAAAAATGTTAGGTTCTCACATTTTTTGGCCGTAATAACGGGATCCAATGAGGTGATTAATTTTTTTGCAAATGAATTAAATCAAACTTCCATGATTTAGGTAAAATGATCTGCACCAACTTTATTTTTTTTAATTGTTAGACATTCCATAAGAAAAAAAAATAAAAGCGTTTATTCAGAAGCTAGAGTACTCGTGAAATTATTTTTCTTGTAAGATTAATTAAAATCCGTTATTTGAAGGATATTTTTAATTTTTTTTTATCAAGGGAAGAATTAATATGTATAATCATTAAACTGTGTGATTGTATTTAAAAAAACATTACGTCTCGAATCGAAATTTCAAGCAAAATATACAGTGATATAGAGAAAAACTTTAAAGATAATAGACAAATAAATACTGGAAATTTTACATTTAAACGGTGCAAATTTTTGTTTGGTCATGAATAGAATTAATGTCTATTTACTGTGTGATCGTTTGAAAGGCAGACACGTAAATCCACGATATCTTGACAATTTACTAGTTTTATCACTGACTTTTTAATTTCAGAAGAAAATGCTCCACTGATCCAAAATGCATATAAAAATGAAAGCAAGCAAATAAAAATAATATAATAGCCTGCAAAATTTTACAAGCGTCTGTTTATTAGAGAAGGAGAAAGAGGAGGGGACACTGGCATGCATTTCTTTTCTTGAATAAGAATTTTTATATATTTTCAGTAACCAGATTATACCCAATTATTCAGTGTTGGATAATTAGAACTTATTTTTATTTTCTTGTGTTTGGAAAATATTCATGCTAATAATGTCCCGATAGCTAATTGCTAAAAGATAGTAAAAGATGCAAATGAAATAATTTTAGATCATTTCAACAGTCCTTATCCCTTTCTTTACATACCCCCCCCCCTCGCTCAGACAAATCCCAAGTCTACAAACTTAAAGTAATTTAGGCAGAAAAAAACGTCACTCATACACAAGCAAGCCCATACCCCAATTGATTCATTGAAATAAAATAGTCACAAGAATTACTTGCTTAGTGGCAATAATTAATACATGAATAAATAAAAATATATCTGTTTATCATTGGGGATTTAAAATATTTATAAAGTTTCACAACATTAATAAATGCAAAATACATAAAAAAAAATAAAAATCATGAACCCCAGAGTGAAAGTATAATACAGAAAAGAAAATTTGCAATATACATATATCATCCCCGCTAAACTTAAAAACTTGTAGCGCTAGCCTTATAAGCCAGATAACATCTACGATACCGAAGTCGACTTTTGGTATAGTGGCTATGTTACTTGGCTACAGGCCCACACGTCGCAGGTTCGTACCGCGACCTTCAATCGGTACAAACTTATGGGTTGCCTTGGGAGAGATCGCCAACTAACGGACCGTTTTAAGAGCCAGATATTGATTAATCCAGAATAATGCTCGAAATTTAATTTCACTTTCAATCAATTTTGATTTAACTTTATTTATAAAGTGTATTTTGAAACTTTATTTATAAAGCGTAATTTCATTTCAAATGTAAGGGGGGTATGACTGACTGGAGTATTGTACAAAAATTTAAACTTTGTAAGTAAAAAGACTTTAAGTCAATATATTCATTGACTGTTTTTAAAAATATCTTTAATAATTTTTTAAATCAATTTTCCCATTTTAAAAGTTATGTTTATTTCAAACAGTTTAAAAGTCGTTGATAATCAGAATATTATTAAACATTGTAATTACCAAAAATATTCGGTGTAAATTCTGAAGATTCCTCAAACTTTCTAGATCTCCCCTGGGTCAGAAATATTTTTTTCAATTGTGAACATCTTGTCGGCAGATAAGCTTAATAATTCTAAAGCGTAACAAGTTCAACGACGCAAATTTAATATCTAATTTTTACTCAAGCTTTCTAGACATTTAACAAAATTCATACGAAATTCATCAATAGATTGAAGGTCAACAGTAAAAGATATGTTATGCGCATTCGATTTTTTTGTCTATAGAAATAAACTATTTGGAAATTATTTTGTAGGGAATGGGGGGGAAGAAACATTGTATAGGTAAACCGCAAAGCAAGGAAAGAATACTCTTGTTTTCTAGATAATGAGAAATTAATTTTAAAAAATTGTATTTTCTTAACTGACAAGAAGCAATACAAGCTTAGTTTAGTTATACACCTGTTTTAAAGCAACATTGGTGGTATTTTGGAACAGACCTCGTAATTTTGAATCGCGGTCAGACGAAGAGGACCAAACATGAACTGGCATCCCTTCACCAAGTTTACATACCAGACCAGCGAGAGGACGTATAGCCCTGACTGATTTAACGTGCAACAGACCCGCTTAGACGGTAGTTCTCCCGGTGGCATCGGATCTCGAACTTGAAACCCTCCGTTTTCGAAGTCTAGACCTTACAAGTTCTGAAGCTATTTAGGAACAATAACCGTCATTTTCAAAAAAAAAAAAAAAAACATTCATGACCAAGTGTATAATTCATAGTTCTTTGGTCCTAGTTACTGAGTACAAGTTAATTTTTTAAATGTGAGTTATATAAATGTAGATTATAGTTCATATTTTGACACATGATGCTTTTATGATTTTCCTGTAACTATTTATTTCCATTCAATTACGTAAAGAAATTTATCATATAGGCTATTTACTACACTAAAGAGTAATTCAATTAATTTGTCAGAAAACTACAGCGAGATTCTTTTTAGGTAAACTAAAAATTTAATTTTTCGAAGACTAATACATTAACGGTAAAAACAAAATAAGAAGCTAACAATCTTGATATTATTTACTGCTTGTGCATTCTAAGAGCTATTTCTAAACTTCTAGGTTTTCAGTTAAGCATTTATGTCAACAATTAGATGTTATATCTCACATACTGATCACATTCCAATTATTTAAGTAATAAAGCATTAACAAGGGCTAAAATGAGGGTGCTATATATTCTTTAACTAAAGAAGAACATGATGCGTATGGAAATTTGAGAATGAAGAAATAAAATTGGAGGGATGAAAAAGTTTTTCTAGAAAAAGGCAAGCTGTAGCTACAGCCTATTGAATTTCATTGTATTATTCTGCACAAAAGATCTTTTCGATGTAATTCTTTCAAATAAAATCTTCCAAATTACGGATGAACCAATTCAACAACAAGTATTTTAATAAATGACTCAATATTGGATGCATTATATTATAAAAAGCAGACGAATAAAAAAATTGCGAAATAAAGAAAAAATAAATTAAAATTTTTCACTATGCTGACAGCCTCTAATGACCTCTTAGAAAGCACCCAGGTGTATCGGGTGATTCAATGTATTATTCTACACAAAGTTCTACACCTGACCAAGTGCATAATCCATAGTTCTCTTGTACTAGTTACAGAATGAAAGTTAACTTTTTAAATGTGGGTTATATAAATATAGATTATGATTCATATTTTGACATATTGCGAAGAAAACCAGCTTGTTTTTTCAGGCATTGCACTAATCTCATTTATATTTATACTGCCTTGATTAAACAAATGTGCACTCCATTTGTTTCTAATTAAAGAGTTTAAACTACAAAACAATTTTTTATTTGTAATTTCAATTAGAAATGTATAGCAAAGATTAGTGCGTTATCTTTATCTTTTTTTTCCAATTTAGATGTTCATTTTATTTCCACTACCATTTCTTAAAAAGCGGTACATTTGGTTCAATAAATATTGAAGTATACTATTTATCATTTCTCAGAATGTTAATGGTAAAGAGATGCAAAATTAGGCTCTTTTGACAAAGATTTTTCAGCAGGAGGTGCATCCAACGAATTTTTTTAAAGTTTAATTATTAATAATCGTTGAGAAACAGAAGTACATTATTATGATTGTTTTTAAATCCATTTGAAAGGGGTTTCAAGACTATATTAATTTCTAAAAAGGCCTTTAACATTATATGAATGTTTTTATGTAATTTCAACAGAATAATTGGAACTAATAGATAAATACATTTTATTATCGAAAAACTATTTGGGTCATGTTCTGATAAGCTTGAATAGTTCATTAAATGCAAATAATCAAATTTCAAACGTTCCAGAAATGTATATGCAAGATTAATTCACTGAAGGCCAGCGTTAAAATTTTTTATGCAAGAGTCTAATGCTTATGAATTCCCTAGACATTTTCTGTTTTTTCCAGCACGATCTGAGTAATAAGGAATTCAAAGGTCGCGATGCTGTATCATTACGGAGAGTTAAAAAACGAGTGAATGTGCTATTTTTATTTTTACCTTAATGAGTATCATATTAAAAATTTTAAAAAATCACAAAAGGTATTTTTATAATGAATTATCTATTTCAATATTACTGTTGAGCAATTGTTTCTATTATCCTATGTTTAGTATTACGGTATTCATTTTTCTATTGGAGGGGGAAATATAAATATTCTTTCTATGATAGTATAAATTTACATCTCCATTAATAAATTGGAATAATTGAAATTTTGAATATTTATCGCCAATTTTCCAAATGATAAAAGTAGAAGCAGAGCAAAAATAGATCATTTCTTAAAATAGCGCAAGTAGCAAAATCATAACTGGCATAATAGAAGTACAAGAAAAGACTTAGGGAATGGATTTCTCTTCTTAACAAAGTAAAACATGTCATTTCATGTTTTATTTGATATGATTCGGCTTCTGCTACAGTATGTATTCATATTTCCAGTTAAAAAATAACTTTCGTGGCAAGTTTGAAGTAACATTGTGCAACTTTTTATCATTATAAATGCATATTTCATATAAATGGTTGTTTATTCACTTTTGAATGGATTCCTTTATAAGAATATATTTTTAATACTAAATTACAAAATCATTAATAATTTTATATTTTATTGTGGCTTCAAGGGGAAAGAATTATTGGCTGAAAGCTAAAAAAATAAGAGTGAGCACAACTGGATTATTAGGAGTTTTATTTGCTGTGAAATCCCGCAACTTTTAATGTTCCAATATATCCCTTTTTTTAGATAATAAAATTTTGAGCTTTCAATGGATTTATAAGTATTGTGTACTAGAATTCAATCATATCAATCATTTGAACATCATAATAATAATATTGGCCTTTTGTAAAAAACATTTATGTAATAATTTAAGTACGATTTGAGAGCAGAGGCTAACTAACTCTCAAATCAGTAATTTTGATACAATGTTTATGTTTTGTTAGAGAAATTGAAACATTTTATGATTTTGTTTAAAATTACTTTTAAATTTACATTGATTATTTTTTTAAAGTTATACATGGAAACCAAATCGACTAGAAGCAAATTTAATATTTCATACAAGTTTGTCATAATATCTGACTCTTAAAGACTACATAGAGTCAAATTAAATTAAAATCAATAAAAAGAATCAATTTCGAAATCTAAATCAGTATATATCAGTAAATGTTCGAAATTGATTCCTTCTATAAATCAATCTTCATAAAACTTTCATTGGTTTCTGCAGAGTATAAATCTGGTCTTTATTATAACACTGATCTAGGAAATGAAGTGGCAACAACTATAATCAGCTGATGCAATAAAAAAAAACTATTCGAAAACAGATGACAGCCGGATATATTTTTTAATAAATCAACAATATATGCATAAAAATAATCAATATTATAATATTGTTAAAATGAATAATAAATTTGTAGTTATTACTTGATTCCTAAATTTTTAAGCACGTTTGAGACAGTCTGCATATAACCATTATTCGATCCTCTGAATATCAAATATTTTTTTAAAAAAATAATTATAGTTATGAAATATATAGGCCAATTTCAATATTCAAATAAACCTTTTCTGTAAATGATAAACTGCCATTTATATCCGATTACTCATTCTATATAGTTCTGGCATTTGAATAATCCTTTTTCTTTGGATAAAACTAATTTAAAGAGAAATGTAACAAATATTTAATATTACTAAATTCAGTCCAATGTAAAGGAAATAAATGAATTAGCCTTAAATGAGTTATATGTCTCCCTTTTAGCGATTAAGGGGAGAGGGAATGTTAGTATTCTCCATCTATCATGCTTCACAACATGATCTACTTTTTCATACAACTATGCATTTACTTTTAACGGAGATTGGTTTTTTTTTTTACTACAATAAACTTTATTTAAAAATAATTGATATTAGGTGAAAAACTCTTTACAAATCAAATGCATTAAGGTTACCGATATAAAAATGATGATGCTTAAGAGATGTATAATCAGATGTGAAATATTTTACTACATATGACAATCCTTTAATTATTTAAGTTTTTTTTTATTGGGGATTGGGCATTTTAGATTTCCTTCATCAAATATTTTGGATAGTTTTGTTTTATTTCTTGCATGCGAAAGCATTTACGAGTTCCTATCACAGAAAAAATGGCTTCATCTTATGAACAGCAAATAAAACAAGTAATTTCCGGTATTGATTAACAATATTGGGCTAATTTTTTAATATTTTTTTTAAAAAATCAATAATTGAAGCGTTTTTATAACAATTAGTAAAATTAGAAACTTTTTATTCCTCCGGTTGATTCCTCTATTGAATCATGAGCAAATGTAATGAAAAATTCACGTAGAATATTTCACCGGTTCAGCTTGAAAATGGAATAAAATATATTGTAGAACGAGGTCCGAAGCAACTCTGCTAAAATTGTATTTTTTTTTAAAGAGGTGAACAGATTTTTAAAAAAGCATGTCAGAATAAATTTAACGTATCTCAGTAGCTATGGTCTTAAAAAGAAGGAATCAATTTCGTTACATGTTCAATGCATTATTCTTATTTTTAATGATTTAAAACCATTTGCTGTAAGGATACAGAAATTCCACTCGTGTAATGGTAAATCCATAATTTGAATGGAAATCGAGTCTGCTTCAGAAAATGACTTAGAATTTCTCAAACAAAAGTTTTTGAGTTTTCTTGTTTCATTTCAATCCTCCGTTGAGTAAAAGTGCACATATGACAGGTTTTGTCAAACCAGATTTGAATAATGAATTGTCTCATTTTGAAATCTGAATTCTAGGATTAACATGCAGAGATGTTATTCGACAAAAGTCATTAAAATTTACATACAGATGTTCAGCCGAACAAAATACATTCCAAAAACTGAAGAAGTCATCTAAATGAATAATATTATGTAGAAAATATAGGATAAGTGAAAAGTTCCAGAAAAAAAAATATTACAAGTAAACATAAACTGTGGATGATATCTTTCAATGAAGGTCTTTGATACCAAAACAATAAAAATATCAATATTTTGAAATATCAAATATCCAAATTCTTAATATAAACGAAAGTGAGAAACGGGAACACAACAAAGCAAATGTGCATTTGAAATATAGAAATATTTCTAAACAACGAGTTTTCTGTAAAAAAAAATCCAATATAAATTTTTTTAGGGTTAATAAACAAACGTAACGAAAACATAACCTGGCTCAATTTCGGTTTATATAATTTTTATACTTTTTACAAATCACGATTGACATATCCTTGAGTCTTCGGTCTCTTTTTCATAATATTATTCTATAGTCTCTACGCACTGAAATATCGTTTTATGGGAGAATTTTTCCAAGAGGTTTGGAAGGTACAAAAATTGGAGCAAATTTATGAATCTGATCAGGTACGTAACAGCAAAAGACGCTTTACTTCAAGTCTTTGATTTTTCGATAAATGTTTTTAGTATCTATTAATCCTATTTCTTTTGAAAAGAGGATGGAAGATTTGAAAAGAAGAGGTATCGATGTGCTAAAAAAGCATTTTCCCGTATGTTTATTGAATAGTTATGGCGCATACTTTAGTTTTAACACCCATTGATTTCGATATAATTTTCTTCAATTGCATGAAAAGAATTTTAATATTGAAATCTTTTTTGCTTACTATTTAAGATAAATATCCAAAATGGGGGGGGGGGCATCAAATTACACTGATTTTTAGTCACAAGGGTTTATAACAAAATCAAGATTCTTGCCTTTACTGGGGTGGTAGATGAATGCTTCCCAAGTTTGCAAGTCGATTATAGGCAACTTGACTCACACCACTATATCCAAAAAGCATTTAGCCTAAACGCTGCGTACGAAATTTCAGTTAGTGAGGCCTGAGGCAATACACGTGTGCTCTCTTCAATAGGAGCACGAATTCGTAATCTCTCCCCGGCACTGAGGAATGTTTTTGCCTCAGGTCGGTCACTTTTTCTTGGCAATAGCCTTTTGCACGCTCGAATATTCTTTGCCTCTCTGTGGCAATGGGGGATAACGTTTCTCAACTCCGAGCGGATTTTATTAATTGGAGGCTGCACATTTAACAAAGGTCATGTGCGAATAAACCAGTTAGAATTCAACGGAATTCGCTAAGATTCCCAACAGAGAAGAATGGAAAGCCAGTTAGCCGGATAGCTAAAAAGAAAAGAAAACTTAAAAAAATCAAAAAGAATTACATGGCCATTGCCATGATCAAGCAGTTGAGATACTAAAAGCCATATAATTCTTTTTGCACCAATATTTATAAGTCAATAGACCAAGAGTATAGAATTCAAATGCTATCCGCAGCATAGATAGGCTCCTCAATAGGCCAAATATACAATGTCAAAATTTATATAGAACAAAGAGTGGATAAATTTAAATAGCATTGAAGAGACGTTATTTCGAAAGTCATGCACATCAGAAACAACGGCGATTCTTTTCTCCCCACTGAAACTTGACTCACCTCTAAGGCTCTTGCTTTGAAAAATATGTTCCTTTTTCATTTTCAGAAATTTGAAATCAGGCAACAGGCCTTTTTCCTTTATATTAAAAAAAATATCCTCAAGGATTTAATTCCAATCATGAAATAGGTATTAAACTCGAAAGCCGTTTTATGTATTTTTGTAGAAACTAAATTAAAAATTTTGTTATATTTGTGTTTGTCGTTGTGGCTGAAGGCTTGTTATTCCTACATTAATTGGTACACAAAGAAAAGGCCTTTCAAGATTACTTTTTTTCCTATGTCAGAAAACTACAAAGGTTCAGTTTGAAAAATATAACTTTTATATTAGAATTCGTATCTGTTTTTTTAAAAATAAGATATTTTGAATGGATAAAAACCTTTTCAAAAATCTCTATTCACCGATTTTGTTTTGCAGTTTAAACCTGCTAATAAGTAGAAATAATATAAATTGTTGATGTCGATACGCGTTTAAGGTACGTTAAATACGAAATACGTGAATTTTTACCCATTTATTATCGTTACTCTAAATAATGATTTAATGGACATTACATTAATGATTTAATGGAAATTTCCCAAGTGTCACAAACGACATGTACAATGTTAAATAAGTGCATTTAACTTTTTATTTTTCATTCTGAATCTGCATCGAAGTTGTACGCATATTTTACAGTTTCGTTTTCCGAGTTCATATATAATAAAAGTCAGCTTAAGTAAAATTAGATTTGAATAGCAACCATGTCACAAATCAAATTGTGTTCAACAATAGTGCATCCAAAAAAGGAGTTAAATCCTACAGGAGTAATATTCTTGTATAAATAGCTATATATGCGGAATGTCCATGGGTGGTGCACATTATGAAGACGCTAATTTAATAAACTTTTCAATAAAGTTTTATATTTCAACCCATTTTCAACATTTATCAATATGTTAATGATAAATGTAGGATGGATTTTCCCCTCCATTTCAGTAACTTAATACAAATGTGTATGATTTTATTACGTAAATGACGTCAACATTAATCACAATATCAAACTGATTCTCAGTATTTATAAATATTACAGTAACTAAGCGAGCGAGAAAAAAAAAGAATCAGTTCAATTATATTTGATAAAATGCTAATATTATCCAAACATTTTATAAATCACAAGATTTTCATTTTTACAAATCTGTTTGAAAAATAGGCGAATAAAATAATTTTAATCGGCCTGCTTGCGCATCTCCCTCAGTTTAGCCACTCCAAACAGCTTCCTTATCGAATATCCGCTGTGTGTTCAGAATATTAATGTCATAAAATTATAATAGATTATGTTTAATGTCAAATTATAAAAAAATGTAAAAATATCTGCCTTAGTTGTTAGAAGCAAAAATGGCTTAAAAATTCCAACGATTTAATTTACAAACAAAAATCTATAACAACTGGAGGCATAAATTAGATCCAAAAATAAACTACTAAAGATAAATTGCATACTATATTCAGAGCCTGATTAAGACAAGGGCATACGGGGTAGTTACCCCGGGCCCTCACATCAGAGAGGGCCCCAAATAGAATAGAAAGTTTATTTTACGCTTCCTTCTTTGATGAACTTTATTACTAAAATAGTGACTCAGAAGGGGCCCTCCCCAAAAAATTTTGCCCCGGGCCCCAATTAGGCTTAGTTGGGCCCTGACTATATTTCTATTAAGTGGGATTCTATTAACAGCAGGAATGATTTTTTTTTTTTTTCAATTCAAGTGTTCATGATCAATAAAGAATAAAATTGCGACCACTAGAGAATATAAGAAACAAAGCTACTCATCTCATATAATAAATAATTAAATGACATTTCAATTTCTTTAAAAACAATTGAACTGTCAACGGTGTGGAAACAGCTCTCGAAACGAGAAGTGTGAAACGAACGTAATCTCTATCCAACGACCTTTCTTCGTAAGCTTCCGTCTCCGTTCTCTTAAATAAAGGCTGAACCGTGATAACAAATGGTCAGGAAGTTTAAAAGGAAGGTAATCGTAGGCCGCAGCTGAAGCACTCTTAATCTCGTATTTGACTAATAGATCACTCGTTTCACTTCAAATAGAGCAGATTGATCACTTTCCCGTCCGACCGGTTCAATGAGGAACGAAATATATTCCCTTTAGAATGCATTGCAATAAATAATTCGGCCTTTCTTCGGGCGATTCCGAAAGACGTCTGACAGAGCAACCACGACATTCTTGGCTCTTTTGCATTCTTTATTCCGTGGTCTGGAGGCTCGCTAGACCTTGATTTAAAAATATTTCACTTTTTTTTTGAAACGACTCATTTTATTTACAATAACAGATGGTGCAGGGAGAATTAATTATTAAAAATAAATTGCCTACTTTCAAAATTGAAGCCTTTGATTTAAGAATTGCGCGAATGTTTTAAGAATGGATTGAAAATTAAAATACAAAATTCAATATAGCTTATATCTGCCAAAAAAAAAAAATGAAACTTAATAATAACGATTTAATGTGCACTTTTTAAATTGAACATATCGGATCGTACACAATATTTTTTCCTTCCAAAATAAACAAATGAAAAAACACGTAATTACAGTTTACTAAACCGAATCAACAACTTCGTTCCGATTTTTGGCAAACAGCTACCGTTTTATGGTGATAATTATGCTATCAATCAATTCTTGTGGTGATAAATAGCCACTCCTCTTAGTAGGTAGATAAAAGCTTTTAGAAATCGTGAAGAAGTTGATGCTGCGTAAGTTTGTTGTTCTGCGTTTCTGGAGATTCTCCGAGTCCAATAAAATATATTGATTTCAAATTTATAACGCTATATTTATCTTACATTTAAATAAATTTTTCAATTAAATTTTTTTATTGAGATCGGCTGTTATTGACTGCCAGGTAGCATTTTAATATTTAAAAGCTTTCTCAAAAACATTTAATATTTGCACTTCTTACAAATTCTTTATTTAGTTTAAAAGAAATGGAAATCAATATACCAAATTATTAGCAGAAGAAAAAAAGCCATTCATAATGAGCATTTATGTATTATACAATCAAAACTTTTTGTAATATAATATTATATATTGATAAATCATGCCCAGTTATCTGTCAATATGTGATAATCCTAAATTTACTCAAAAATATGGCTTTTTCAATGATACATGAACATTCTAATATATATCTGTTTCTATTTAATATATAACAATCCTATTAATGTGCATCTTTATTAAGCTACCAAATAATTTTTCCAATAATTCTGTATGGTGTTACATGACATACCAGTGATACCACGTTAACGTGCTATATAATAAAAATTATCCATCACATTTTTTGATTTCACAATCTTGAAAGAATTTCTTATCAAGAATATATAACTCATCTACAAAATTTTATAGAATTTCCAAGTCTTGGAAATGAGCAATTTGCATAAATGAGTAAAGTGCATAAAATCCTTACTTTTGAAAAATTCTAAATAGTAGTTTTTTTGGATAATAAAGCAAATAACTTCTAATTCCTTTGGGGGTAAAAATTGTTAGATTTGTATATATTCCATTGAACTTTGTTAATCTATAAATCCACATAATGCTCGAGTAAATAACAGTTCTTAAAAATTTGATGATAATATTTACAAATTGAACTCTCTGAAAATGTTCTTAAGAAATCGAAGTTGTTCAATTTATATCAACTATAAAAATACATTGTAGCATTTAATTTTAAATCAATTTTTTGGAACTGAAATCTAAGCAACTAAATAAAAACTTTTGAGAAAGCAACGCTGAAAACCTTTAATATCCAGAAAATGAAACCAAACCATTTAGTAAGAAATAAATTTACTCACTGTAGGAGTCATCTCGAAAAGAAAATTACAAGAGTGATTTTAAAAGTGATGTTTATTCTAGGAGTTTCTGAAGCGTACAAGAACTTTGCAAACTGGACATCACCTATATCAGAAATAAGATTTTCATAGTAACCAATAGCAGTTGCATCATCACATATAATGGAACACCTAATCTTTTCTGTAAGCGTCCATCGAAGCATTGCTTTTGCATCCGAGTGAGAATCGTAACCTTGAGGAATTTAATTTCAATCACGTTCTTTCCTAATAGGACCAAAGGCGCCTCTCTTCGACAATCTAGGAACGCCCCGTTTCATCGACTTTTATTAATTCCTGCCATTAATTTCGAAATGATTGAATTCCTTCCCAGAGCCACGTTCCCACGTGTCTTCCCAACCTAACCCATTCTGTTCGGACATGAAGTTCGCTGCCTCTTAAAATCCTGCGCAGCGCGTGAAGCGAAACTTAAATAAGGTTATGAATGAAGTAATCCGCACCGTTTTGAATTCGGAACAAAGAATAAATAAAAACCGCTGAAGATGCATGAATTTTGGTTTAACATTTCCTCCAATACATATCTAAGGAAGCCACTCAAGCATACTATTCTATTACATTTTTACTCATTCAAGATGTTCTCTTGAATGGCTTAATTGTGCTATGACAAGATATTTGCATTTAAATTTTATGGAAAATAAGATGAACATTATGTATAGTTTGAGGCCAAGTTGCAAACAATCAATGCTTCTTTTGAAATTGGAAAAGTTTGAAGTAATCTTCATTGCGTGAGAATGCAGCACTAGGAAGTCATATCTAAGGAATAAACGTATTTGCCGGCTCTCTGGGTTCAAGATAGAGCGCCTTTCTCGTGTTCTGGGAGTCCCGGGTTCGATTCCCGGCTTGGGCATGGTTGTTCTTCTCTATGCTATCTGTGAGATGTGTAACTGTAGCCCCCTGTAAAAAGGGCCTGTGCAAGCGAAAGCGTGATGAGTGTGTAGCTAAGTCGTACTCTTGGCTGTAGTTGGCGCTACTTCGAAAACAAGAGACGCTTATTCGGCTTAAATCTACTAATGCGTTCAACAGAGGGGCTTGTCCAATGGCAAGTGCCATAAATAACAACAACATTTATGTATTTCAACTGACCGATACAAAAAGAATGCAATTTACTGTTTGTTTACAAATCAATTTACATTTGCTTTGCAAAATTTAGCTAACTAAGATTAACTAGATATCCAAGCTTAGTCATATTAAGATGTTGCATTCTTAGCTTGTTGAATTAATACTCACCATCAAGAATTCATCTACTGTTGTTAAAGAAATGTGTAAATTTTGGCTTTATCTCCAATAAAGTCATCTAACATTTAGTGCACATAAAAAAGCATTTTGATATGATTATTAAAAGTATTTTATGTGCATTTTATGGGTTATTAAAAGTATTTTATATCGATTGGGAAAATTTTTAAATCGAAGATTGTTTCATCGTTAAAAATGTCCAAATTAAAGTTTATCATATTTTTGATCCCGGACTAGAGGGAAGCAATTTTAAAAATGTGTGTCAAAAGACACTTAAAGACTTGAAAAAATGAAAATTATAGAAAAATTTTGATATCAGTAAAGAAACAAGCAATTGATGCATTGTTGTACTTCATTAATATAAGTACTTCAATAAGATAAATTAAGCAAAGAGGATATTTATTTTAACCCTAATGAGTTCTAAAAAGGACCTTTAGAACTCATTCTTCACTCTCACCTTTAACTCTCTCTCATCTTCAAAATAATTCAACTCTCACCTTTAAAATAATAAATAGAGATGATATGAAAAAGATAAATACTTATTCAAGCAGCTCAGAGTTCTCAACAATTATGCACCAAAAATAACACGAATATGTTTAACAAGAATTAAATATTATCTCCCTGAAAAAAAAAATTATATTAAAATACCCACCTCCGAAGATTAAAATTTTCACTTCAATGCAGTGATAAAAACCCGATAACATTTGGAACTGAACTGACAACTACTTTAATTTTATTACTTCCAGAAGATTAAGGATTTGATAATAGAAAAAAAAGCGAAACTTTCTTGAAATACTTGGAGGTGAAGGACGATTTAAATAATAATCAAAAATATTTTGAAATAACTTAAAGATAAATGTTCATGTTTCACTTCGCCTTACAAAAATCTTGCTTAAAAATTAAAAACGCAATGAGAAACAGAATTGGTTCCCGAATATTTTTTTTTCTCTATAGACTATGATATACAAGATTTTTAATCATAAAACTGCAAAATCTTTTACTCAATTGAATTATTTAAACAGCTGTTCAAGAATATATTCGTTTAAAAACTATTTTTAAATACCAAAAATAAATAGATGTAAATTATCACTGTGATTTCATAGATTAATTATTGAAATTATGAAGGATGGTCATTTTTTGTTCTGATTAAATCATATGGACAATACCATGACATTTTCATTGCTTCAAATTGAGGACGTTTGGGCCTTTGCAGATTTAAGAGGCAACAACTTCAAGCATTCGGAAGACTAAGTTTTCGAAATTCAAACCTTCTATTTTCCGTTCAGGTAGTTTTAATACTTCAACTAAACCAATTATGTTGTCTTTGGCTCCTTTTAAACCTTTAAGTTACTTCGCAAGCAAATAAGATTCTTTGTAATGCTGATTATAAGAGAATGGTCATATATTTAAAGATTACACCATAAAACTAATCTTATTAAATCATTTTACCATGCTTAAAGCTATTACACAGGCATTTAAACTTTTATTTAAATTTGATTTACCGTTGTATTAAAGAGGTCAGAATAATAAAAATGAAAAAAAATATTAAGTACTAACCGGAGCTAAAAATTACAATTGATCGTATAACATGATAAAATTGAATTTCATACGAGGAACAGTAATGGCAATTTTAGGAATCAATTAAATGCAATTTACTAGCATGCAATTTTTGCTAATGTATCTTGCATTTTTGTTCTTTTGATATACATTTTTGTCGATCATATCTTGAAACCAGTTCCAACCGCACTGAAGCGGAAGAGTCACTGTAATCGATTTTCTTCATAGAAAGAATTCATTAAAACTGTCTTAGATTCAATCGTCAGTTAGTATCGATAATAATCGATGAGTTTCGATTAAAATGTGACGAAAATTCGGCGCCGGACGGTTTTATACGTGACCAAAATGTTACTGGGGCCGATTCAAGGTTGTGTCGCATTCATATCGAGTTTTTGTCGCGCCGGTATGACCAGTCGCGTGCACATCCACGATTTTTCGCATGACACCCTCAATAGTGCCTATTTGTCAAAATTTGAAGTGCTTAAGAAACAAGAGCCAAAGAATTCGGTTTTACAATCCTAACATCTCATTACAGGTGTTTATTCAGTGAATTAGCAATCGTATCCTTGAAAGAAATGCCTTATATCAAGTGACATCATTCACGACTGATGAATGATATGGTCATTTGTTTAATGAAAAATCGGCATGATTAAGAGCACATTGTACTTGCTAACCACCAGATCCACGTTTACAGTTCTATTTAGTAGGTATAACTGAGTTACCATTATTTTGTTGCGGAAAATGAGGCAATGATAAAATAATTATTAAACAAACTTACGCGAAAACTAAGATTATATTTAAATGTCTTACTGTATATTCGATTCAAGTAACATGGAAAAATAAATTGGTTTCCAAATTTTTAAATAAAGTAAAGAAACATTTTCATCCCTTACCCAGTTACAAAAATGTAATGCTAAACTGATTATGAAATAAAGTTGCACTCCTCAATTATCAAAGAGATATCTCAACAAATCTATATTTTAAACACAATTTAATAAAGATATCTGGAAGTATATAGTAATAAGTTGTGTGATAGAAACGAAGAATCCATTAAGGCAATGATATCTTAGCCTATATATTCGAAACTTGAAGAATTTGCTATTGAAATCTATTTTTGAAACACTTATTTATCCAAGAAAGTCAGGACATGCGGAAGAATGACTTCATATATCGATTTAACCCCTTGTACGGAAAGGACGAGTCCAGCTCGTCATAAACTTTCCTGAACAAATCGACAATGACAAGCTGGAATAAAAAAATTGTGGTTTGATGCTTTTTTTAGAGAAGTATGGTAACTCAATATCGAGTCTATTGCTTTGATATGCTTGTGCGCATGCTTCTAGCTACCATTAGAATGTAATTTGTATAAATATATATGTATGAAGATTGAAACACGTACTTACTTTCGTTTAAATACAATGTAGAACTGTAATATTTTTGTTCAACATCAAAGAAGAAAACCGACACTAATTATATTCTTATATATGCGTATATAACAATAAATATTCATATAAATGTGTGAAACAAATATTTTTAATAACAAATTATTTGAGCAACAAAACCGTCAGTTTCTATATCAATCCCACCTCTTAAAACTAAAAAAACTGCCACAGCAGTGATGACTGAAAATAAATTATCGTTCAAGGTATTAAGTTATTCAACCACAACTCAAAATTATTAAATTTATCAAAAGAGAAAAAAAAAAAAAACCCAAAAAAATAGGAATCAAAAACTCAAAATCTGAACTTGATTCGGATTTATTCTTGTGTTAGTATAAGTGTCACTGAATGGTTTGACTAGGAAATTTTTTTTTTCTGTCTGAATGCCTATTTAGAAAAATTAATTCTTCAAAAAAATTTCCATAGCAATGACTATTTACTGCACATATTATAAAATAAATTGCTCTTGAATACAAACAATATAGGATATAGCGGCTAAGATTTATCCCCTGAATGCCGAGAGGTTAAAGTTAGTGGATATAAAAATATTTAAAGATTTGAATAACGCAGCTAGCTTGCGAGAGCTTGAGACAAAAAAGGCAAATGAGATGTTCAATTCTTCCATTTTGACTGTTTTTCCAAGAGCAGTCCCATAAGCGGTATACTATAACAGATGCAGTACAGACCTTCCCGCCACTTGTTGCAAAAGGATACAATAACTTAAAACTACAAATATAAATTAATGAGCATTAATATTGAAAAACAGCAATATTTCATTCAAAAAAGTCGTGAAATACACATCAATGTTATTCGAAACTGAGAATCTAAAAATGAATCCTTTCCAACAATCTAAACAAAAACATTTTGAAATGCGTGCGAATTCCTCTTTCCTTCTAACGAAATACATAAAAGTTTCAAAAAGATAATTTTTAGTGTTTATCGTGATCTAAATATTAGATACAAATTCAGATATTCGATTATTGAACAGTTTAAAAAATTTAATACTTTGTGGAAAATAACCGAGTTTTTCTGATCCAAATGTTCCCAGGTTGATTTGAAAAAGAGTGAGAGAGGGAGAGAAAAAAAAATGGCAACAGAACTTTCACCATACTTTCATTTTTTAAGATAAAATAAATAAAAAAATGCAAATAAAAATTTTTAAGTTTTAATAAATATAATGCAGTTGCATGCAAAACTTCGGCAAAGCGTTCAATATTTCTGCTTCGTATTAATCTTTTAAAACACAGAAAGCTTAACTGTTTTTCGTTTAACTGTGAAAATTATTGTATTAAATATGCACGTGACGCAAATCAATTTTTTTGACGCACAGCGAAACGTTTTCAATGCGAGTTAAAAGCATGTTGACGACCTCAATGACGCTTGAAAGTGCAAGGACGCTTCATTATTTCGTCACGAAGTTCAAATCTTTTGTCCTCGGTAGACAGTAACACTGAAAAACCAAGATGCAAATGCAGAAGATCCGGTAGTTTGTCAGGAAACAAAAAATTATCTTCAAATACCTCGTAATATTTTTATCACATCGATATTCAAAGAAGGTTAAAAATTTTAAAAGCGCAACATTTTTTAATGATCATAATTTATGAACGTGTTCTATGGAATTTTTATTAAAGAATTCAGCAATGGAGCAATTGATACATTATACATAACATTGTAATATTATTAAATTTTGAAATATTCGTATATCATACACATCTTCAAAATTATTATATCTCTGCTAAGTAAACTCTGTCAATCTAATCTAACTAAGTAACAATTCCCTATCTTATTTTATTTTAACTTTTTTTGTGTCTTTTTTTATTTATATTTCTTTTCTTTTATTTTAATTTTTGCTAAGTTAATTACTGTTTTCTTTTTTTTTTCTTTTTTCTTTTTTTAAATTTAATTTTATTAATTATTAAATCAATAGTCAAATATTAGTCAACCAAAATTATGCTTAATTTCACTTTGCTAAGTTATTTTTTAGCAGAACCCGCGAAGGATAGGAGGTTTTAGGTTCACGCCCAGGTAACACAAGTTTACTGGTCAAAATTATTACCAGCAACATCTCAAAACAATTGCAATATCAGCGAATTAACATATTTGTAATTTTTAGCAAAAAAATTTGAAACACGTTTAATATTTATACATAAAAATGCCTAGCTAATTTTAGAAATATCCATTTTTTTTAAATTACTCATTTAATTTTTTAATTGGGTTGTTTCAAAGAATGTATCCAGATTTCATATTACGTAAAGCAATCGCATAAATTCTAATATAAAAGAAATTTGTCCCGGTCTCGCTTTCCACGAAAAAGACAATTGTCTACATTAATGCGAGTCGTTTTTTTTTTGTTAGTTCAAACTCTGCTAATTATAAATATGATCTTTATTTAAAATGCAACAAAAAACAACAGATAAATCTATCTGAGGGTCTATTTTTCTTGAAAAATAGTTGCAATAAAGAAGCAAAACATTTTTACAAGATAAAAACTATTTTTTTGTTGTTGTTGTTGTTCCTCCCACCCCCATTCTGTTTAGAGAGTCTTTTTGTCTGAATGGAGTCAATTCAAACTCGCACTTCAAAAGATACAATGGAAAAAGGATGTTAACTTAAAGTGATCTGCGACAATTAATTTTATTATTTACTTCAAACAGCAACTGTCTGATGTCATTTGTATCTTTTTTTTGGGGGGGGGGACCTGTTTGAAATATTTGTTTTATACGTAACATTCTAGATAAAAATTAATATGTTTTTTATTGATTTAAAACACTAAATTGTTTCCTATTTCAAACAGATTCATGCGCATTCGGTATCATTATTTTTGAAATTTATATAACTACGCTTTATTAACTACATTTTGCTAATTAATGTGTGCACCATTATAAAATTTTGTTTCCTAATAATGATTCAGATTTAAGTAGAAATTTGAAAGAGTGTCAGCATGACCATAGTCTTTCTCTTTCGAATCATAATTACTGAAAACGGAATAACGATTTTGTTTTACACGTAAAAGCTGAGCAAAAGGGAAATACATCATAAGATGTCAATAACAGCTACATTGTGCATCATTTTCATATAATGGAGTATTTAATAGCACACTTAGATGGCAGGTGTAATTATGTTTATAGTAATGGTAGTCACATGACGTCGTAGTCATGATAAATATCATTGCTTCTGGATATAACACTAACAATCGCAGAATGTGTGGTTTCAAGCAAGGAATAGCATGGAAGCTATGGAATACTAACCTGCTTCAGAACTAAGAGCGAAGTGGTTATTATAAGAATTTCGTTACTTTCCCTTAAGAATGATACGCTTAACGATGCTTTAATATTTTCGACGAGGCTATTCCTAAAAAATATCTTGTTTTTGTTTCATTTGCACCAGATGCTTTGGGAAAAGAGTAATCTTATGTCGCCAACTTCATTTTTTTATCCATCATTGCATTAATATGTGCAAATTACCAACATGTTTAATAAATTGTACCTCTCAAATTTTTCGAACGACGTATCTGGATTAACAAATTTCAAAGTTCCTATAGTTAATTTGTTACGTTTCGTTGTTGCGCCTTCGCCTAGAATTACATTGCTCTCTTAAGTTACGTGAATTTTTTTTTCTTTGGTGGAGGAAGTAGGGGTAATGCCTTTTAAAAATAAACAGGTGTTTTTTTTTCTGGTAGTCGTATATATTAAATAGTAACACATGTTTAAAGTGAATACTATAATACTATAGTTAATTTAATTCCATGGTTAGGTTAAATTTATGATCCACTTCATTTAATCTCAACTTGCGGTTACATTTTACGATTGACTTAAATGGAAATAAAGTTTCATAAATAGAAGCACTAACAATTATCACTGCCGATTTTGTTGTTATATCTTAGTTTCAATTATCAATTTGTCGCATTTTCCTCTATGGTTGAAAAATAAAGTAATTTGTAAAGAAATCAACAAAATCAATGATTTAATTGAGGAAATTTCGGGAGTTTATAAGATGATGGGATTGGATTTTCTTCTCTGATAACATTTATATCGTTTTTTAGGTATATTGTTGTATTCATCCAATAAAACAAGCGTAGTGCGGAATTTATCGGTAGACAGGATGTCACGCTTTTAAATGATTAGAAAAGATTCCAAAAACCAAAACATCCATTTTATCTCTATTTTTACACTAATATTTCTTCTTTCTCCCTCTGAGGATTATTGAGCAATAGCTTGCCGAGCAGGATTCCATTTTTCCTGTTTATCTCGGAAACGATACTTAGTCCGCGATTATCATATTAATTGAACAGCAAATGCCAATCTCAATTCATTTATTGCCGCTGAACTTCTTTCTCAGTGGACCCCGGCTCGCGTTTTTCAACGTGACCTTGACTTCTCTCAAGGATGCGGATTTCGAAGATTTAAGAAATAGTTCCCATTTTCATACAAAAACTCAATTATTTCCATCGCGGTAGCATTTTTATGATGAAATTCCAGATTGTTTCCCTTTGTTTACAATTATGCAGTCAGCTTTATGCGTTTAGGTCGTGAAGCACTTTTAAATATAAAGAGAATTACGAGAAAATGTGCATTAACAAATATTTTTACTATACATAAATCTTCTAAAGTCATAAAATTAAAATTTTATTTAGGATAGTTTAATTTAGTTATGTTAATTCCCCGTTTTAAAGCAACATTAAGGCTATTTTGAGATAGATCTCGTAATTTTGAACCTCGGACTTCGCATAGTTAATTTAATATGATCCTTATATTTTCAATTGATTTTTCAAATTTATTAACTCTATTTCACTTGGACGTTTTTATGCAAGCTCGAATGCAATAATAATTAGTTATCCCTTAAAAATTTTTAGATAAAAGTAGGCTGTTTTCTTACTGCAATTGATTGGCCAAACTACGGGAAACCTTGGTAGGATTCATGATGCGGTCAAGCATATATATTTTAATTCAACAATCTTCTTATAATAGTGTATAAAATGTAACGTTCCCATTTTGGTAAGTATATTATATATTAGCTTCTACGAGCGAATTCGTACGTATGGAAAAGCACACAACTAATCTATAAACAATTTATTTACTGCACGTTACCTGAAATAAAACAAAACCGCGAATCAATCGCCTTTTTTTAAAATCAAGTCAAGTCTTTTATTTATCGATCGAGATAGATATACCTACCACAGTATTAAACATATTTATCTAAACTTAATTAAAATGGAAACCCAGTTGTCAGCAATTACAACATACTGTACATGCATGAAATTTCAAAACCAATTGGGGCAACGTAAATGCGTGAATTACCTACAACAGTTGAGGTAACGCAATACCGATAAGAAATTTTAATTTTCCTTTATTCTGCTTCATTTTAATTCAAAAAAAACTTCAGAATGAATCAAAAAAATTTATGAGTTAACAATGTCTAATTTTAAATGTATCATAAACTATTAAAATAAACAGAATCGTTTGAAAAAACGGTCGAAAACATGTTAAGCCTAATCTCATTAGTGTGTGTGTGGGGGGGGGGTGGAACTGAAGTCTTCCTCATTTGGCGGTGAGGAAATGAGTTTTGGCGGGAAAGTAAAAAAAAATGTCGTTTTAACCATTTTTATCGCAATTTTTCGAATTTTTTTTTCTATCTATAAGAACTTTCCGCTTAGCAACACATCTATAAGAACTATCTATAAGAACTTTGCGCTTAGCAACACATTCGACGTATCATTTTTATTTATATAGATTACTTTTAATTCATTTCAACAACATATTATAATAACTCAACTTTGTATTCAAACATGTGTATGCAATGAATAAATTAATTTTAGAACAATCGTATCAGTTTCGTTTAGGAATCGGGTAGAATCCTTCGTAATCTATTAATCATCATAGAAATAAAATTAAGATTAAATCTAATAAACCTGAAAATTTTATGATTTTTTTTATTAGGAAATATTGTTAGCCGATAAAATAGTATCCGGAAAACATTTTGTCGCAAATCGCATTTTAACACCTAGGTATGATCCGGAAGAAAAATTTATTTTTAAAGTCATGGTTTTAAATTGGAATGAATTTTTTTATATATATTTTTGTATTTTGTTCAATTTTAGAAGCAATGTTTCTTTCAGCTTCGTAATTGTTCCACTGGGTTTAAGAAAATGGTCTCGTAAAAGCGAAAAACTAATTTTTTTTTCTTTTTTCAATTTATTTATCGACTATACATAATTCAATCATGGCCTTCAGCAAATTGTTTGCTTGATTTGGCACAAAATACTCGCAGAATTATTTACAACAATTCAAACGGATCTTGAAAATGTTAAAGTTCTCAGACGTAAAGTATAACAGTATAATAGAAACTATATCGATTTATTTCTGTAAAGCAGAAAACAAGTAATTTTGGGATCTACAACTATAAAGTCCTGCTTATATTTTTCCCATTTACAAGTCGTTTCGTCTCCGAATCGATTCATTTGTAACCAATGTAATAAGATATTTCAATTTAAAGGACGCAAAGTATCGGGCAAGCATTATTTTCGGTACTGAAAATTGGAATTTCTCTACAAAACTTGGGAACTATGTGAATTACGATATTCAAATGCTGACTTGAAATTATTGATAGGTTAATAGAAATGACATTAATTAATTCTAATTTAAGTGATGAATAGAAAGAAGTTATTTCAGTGTCCTCTAAAGAATAAATAGACACCGATGAGAAACTTCCCTCATTTTGTTAAAGCACATGTGAAAAATCTTTAACTGAAACCTAATGCGACTGAAAATATTGCATTTAATATTTTGATACAATTCTAATACAATTATATAAGACGAAGATTTAAATGCGTAGTTAAGTGCCTATTTGCAAGCATATAAATCGTTTAAAATAAATTTAAAATTAGAAATATATTATTATACCAACACATTTTTTCATACTTTTAAGTTGAATGTTAAGTTACAATTTAGTATTATATGTTATTCGAAACAATATCCTAAACTTCAAATTTTTTTTAATTAGCCGAAAACAGTGGAATTTAAGTTCTAAGCTTAAATAATAAATTTTTTACTGTGCTTAAATTCAATGTCGTCTCACGGCAGTTCTTTGAAAGAAAAAATATTGTTTTGTTGTATTTATCAATTTTCTTTGTCAGTCAACTTCAAATTAATATTGTGATCATTAATTTATTAAAAGCAAATTTGCATTAGGTATGTTATGCAATTAAATACTAATGACATAGAGCTACGTTAAAATGGGAAAGGAAATTTTAAATCCTTGTAGTGCATATATATATATATTAATGAACAGATTAATAAATAGCATATTGTTCGGAAAATTAAAATATCCGTTTGAAATCGCTTTAAACTATGCTCCACAAAGAAAGAAATGATGAATAGAAAGTTATAGCAACAGATATTTGATGTACCATAAAACTAGTTTCAACATTAATATCACACATTGCGCTATAAAACATTAAAATGAATGCTTTTCTTTATTTTATATTCCAATATTTACCGCAAAAAAAATTGATTTCCTTCAAGACATTGAGCCTTAAAATATTTCATAGGATTCGATAATTAGTTCAAATTGTAACTTCTGTAGCAAAAAATCTTCTGAAATCCTGCTGGCTAATGAAGTAGGAATCACGCACATTAGCAATCAACGCTCAATTTGATGCTTCTGTGCAGTCGAGTCCTTTAAGAAATCGGAATAATAAAACTTGATCACAATTTCGCAACCCCTCCGATAGACTTCCGAGACTGAAGGCTATTAGTATGCTGAAGATGTCGCAGCAGTTTGATCGGTGTCTGCTTGAGGTCGACATTTTTGTTTGCTGGCGTCGTTACAAATGCGGTCCGCTGTAACCTCTCCAAGGCATCGGCAACTTCCTACTAAAAGCCAGCTGTGCTCTATGCGTCCATGATCAATACAGGCAATTATTTCGCAAGTGGAAACAATATCTGTCTTCGCAAGACTCTAAGCGCCAGCTGGAAGACGATCCAATCTAGCACAAAAATTACTCGCCCGTTTTTTCTTTACTGTTATTTATTAGCGTTGCAAAAGCTGTTGTATGTTTGTGAGTGAGTGGTTGTTCTATCAAAAGACGATAGAAATAAATAAGCAAGAGACATTTGTTCTTACATTTTCCATTGAAAATTTGCTTCTCTTATGTACTATCCTTTGCAGTTAATCCATAAAATTTCAATCGATTGAATCACTTTATTTTCGAAAACACTGAAATTAGTCAATTATACAGGTATTTTTAATAGGTACTATGAAATATAATTTTTTGCAGATGTTGAATATAACTACCATGATTAATTAAAATTCATATCTATAAATAGTTCTTGAATCTTATAATTCCCTCATTTTATTTAGTAGGATGTCATAAGAGTTTCAGTCAAACTCAATTTTTTATAACCTTAACTAAATTTAGATTTAAAATAATTATGGAAATTATTTATTTGCTAGTATAGCATTTTTCAGTTGTTTTATGAAATCTCCGTGATTAGTCTTTTAGATAAATCATAAAATCAAAGAATATTTTTTTTATTTGTATTAAGTTGTATATCCGACAGATAAGTACATTTTGAAATTGCTGATTTCGTGGTTGAAGGGGAGGAATCTATTTTCTTCTTGTATGAAAGTTTGTAGAAAATGACAACATTTAGGATAAATATAATTTGCTAAATGAATTCAGTTAATTTTAATGTGCTATTTTTTAGAAGAATATTTTGCCAATTTTCCAACATAAAATTAAAAAAAAAAAACTGTTGCATGTTTATTTAACTTATGTTATTATCTATTAAAGCAAGGGATTCAAATATTAAAGCAAGAGATGCAACATATAAAACAAGGGATGCACCATAAAACAAGGGATGCATGCTTCAAAATTAAGCAAAACATTCTGTAAATTGAAAACTTTAGCACAAGATTATGATTTTTTTTCTCATTAATTTAAAATTCCATTTTTTCCTATCCTGTATTTATAAAATAAATGGCCTTGAAAGAATTATGCGGATAATATTTTCAATGACTTAATTACTTAGTTTTCCTTTTTTTTAAATGTCTTTCATGCATTTTATTGCATTTTGTCTTGATATGTAACCAATTATCCGTTATATATCCAACTCTTAACAATTTATAAATTGTATTAATTTTGTTTTATATTTAATCATACAAAAATATAGCGTAATTTTAAACTATAAGTTAATGCCTCTACTGTTAAAACATTTTAATTGAAATTTGCTCTATATTAGATATTTTAACAGCGATCCCTTTTCTGCCCTCCATCTTTAATAAGACATGAAAACATTATTTTCCACATTCAATGGTTCAAAGAACACTTAGAAGGCAATATTCAATGGCGGATTTTTAAAAATACTTCATGTTTATATAATAGATAAATATAATTATGGAGGGAACAAGATAAGCAGGACATTATGTTCTTCAACATTGAAATAATAAAGAATCAAAATTTGTTTCAAAATGTAAATGGCACTTCTTTGCAAATATACAAACAGCTTTTTCAGGCATTAATTCTATGTAAAATATATTATTCAATCAAATGTTCTATTTAAAATATACTAATCAATCAAATGTTCTATTTAAAATATACTAATCAATCAAATGTTCAATTAAAGGTATATATTAGCATTAAATGTAGTGTCTTCGTAGAAAACTTACCCCCCCCCAGAATGTTTAAAGTATATTATATGCTACATCCTAACGGTGATTTAACTGCTTGTTTACAATATGAAATAAGGATAAAAAATGCTTTATAATTAGGTTTCATTTGCCAAACAAAATGGTACTTAATGTCTTATTTTTTATTCAGTTATTCAAATTTACAATAAGAATTCACATACTCAGATTCAATTTAAATCCAAATAAAGTGATTTAAAAAAAAACATGATCACCATCAAACACGAAAATGAATATTTACATCGTTCATTAATCAGACAAAGTTGAAAGTCTCGCTTCAGTTACGGGAGGAAAGATTAATACATCCGCTTTTTCGAACCAACGTAAAATACAATAAGGTATATATAAAAAAAGGAAGTGTAAAAAAAAGTGTGGTTGTACCTTTGACATGTTTAACTTCATTCATCAAAAGAGAAGCATGCGCACTTAACAACTCAAATAACAAACATTTTTCTTACGTAAAAATGGAGTTAGCTTTGCTCGAGGACTTTTTCAGAAGACAGCATTCTCGGGTTGGGGGGTTCGGAAAAGGGGGCGAAATAATAAAACTGACATCGGCCTGTCCTTTGTATGCCCACAATCACAGCGTGGTTCCAAACAACTTCGCTTTCGGCAGTCCACGGAGAGAGTAAGTTATTGTATATTTGACGTAACACCACCTTTGGCTAGCAATCTCCCTTCGAATTCATTCGACAGAGAGATTCGAAATTTACAGTGATGGTGATAATTATTGAATCAGAAATTCATTTCGTTCACTAATTACAACTATTATTGTTTTAAGGGATATTAATAGCATATATTGCTCGGTAAACAAATGGAAAGGATCAAATTTTTGTACTATCTTCCACCTACTATTCTAAAAAGTCGTATATAATGACGAAATATGAAATCCTTTCCACAAAACAGCGGATTCTGCTTTCCCAGTTTCCAATTTACAAAAAAAGTTTTTAATTCAATGGTACGATAAATGTTGTAACGCATAAGTTGCGTTTTACAAACGAATTCGGATAATAAGATTTGAACGATTCATAAAAATAATCAATGTATTGAAATGTATAAAAAAATTATTGAAATGTATAAAAAATTATTAGAATAAAATTTCGATAAAAATATTTAAACCAAATTGTTTTATTCCTATTAAACTAAAAGCAAAGTAATCTTAACCATAATAAAAAAGCAGTGAACTTTAATAGATTATATCTAAACTAAGAAAAAAAAAGAATGATTACAACTTTCTAGACATTATAAATAAAACTTACTATCGATGAGCATTATTCGAATTGTATACATTGTTTTTGAATCGTTGCAAAGATGCGTTATCTACACAAGTAAACAGATAGATTTATAAGTAAACGGATAGAAAATAAATTTCAATCACGACGCTATTGAAGAACGATTTGCTGATATTTCATAGTTTAAAAATAATTACAACTGAAAGAAGAACTACTTAATCTATTTCTAAAATCATGAACTCAAATATATTTAATTGATAAGTTTTTGTTCAATCGCATTGGTAATTATAGAACCTTATCAACTTGCTTGCATTTGTCAAAGGAAATATACGTACATTCCACCTATAGAAAATTAGACAGTAATATAATTCTATAAAAATATTTCTCTAATTAGAAGCAACAGAGTATTCATTTGAATTATTTATATAAATCTTTGAAATTAATTTTTTCGACACAATCCTACTCTATAGTTTCTAATATGCATGAATATATTTATCTTAATACTTTTAAGAAATACTTAAAAGCAATATAAAAAATGAAATAAAAAACAAGTCTACACAAAACAAAGTTCTTTTCAAGCAACTAACCTGTTTTGAAAAGCACGTGAGTTTTCTCCAACGAACTACTAATAGGAAACAAGAATATTCCAATCAGCGCGTAAACAATTCAAATGAAGATAGTTTTTTTTTCATATTTTATTGATAAATAATTCTAAATTCTCTCTTTTTTTTGTACCAAAGTATCGCTGTACTTTCTTCACCCCCTTCACTTTTTGCAAGATTTTGCCACCCAGTTGGTTTCAACTGGAAATGCGAGTCAGTTACTTGGCGAGAATACTTTGGCGCCATAGGCCGCTTAGGGGCAACCTTGTAATGTTTAGTCTTTTTATGTATATGTATATACATTTAAAGATATATAAGCGTCTTCTGAAAGTGCCGCCCTACCACAGGTTGCAGCCACTGTTTACAAAGGGGAACAAAACGGAGCAGAATTTTATATGCGAGTGGTAATTCCGTTCTTAAAAGATACTTACCCGTCATTTCGGAACCTCTTGAAGTTGGTAGCGCAAATTTCCTCAAAATAGGCGGGAGGGGCGGCTCTTACGGGGAACTTGAGGAGGCTTGTGCAGTTGAGGAAAGAGGGGGGGGGAGAGAATGGGAACTGCAAAAAGAGCACGCAAGGGACTTCACGAAAATTTCAGTTCGGGAGATTTCCTTTACTTTGCTCTAGCATAAGAAGCTGCTGGGAAATTCGTGATAATTATATTTTATGTACTTCCATAAACACTAAGAAAAAAAAAGTATTTTTCATACAATCACGTTTTTTAAAGATTCGCGTAAAAAGTTCTCAGAACTTTATAAGAAACAAAATAAGACGGTTATGAAAGAAAAATTATAATACTATTTTTTAGGAGAAAAAGAAATAGGATTATTTATAGTAAAATTAATTTCACCTCGGTATTTAAAAGTACAAGATAAGGTGAAAGAAAGCAAGCAGAATATTATTACGGTATTGGTTGAAATCAAGCGCTATAAGCGAGAAAAATATTTTTTTGCCAATTTATTTATTTTTTCTAAACTTTTATAATTTTCTTTCTTTTCTTAAAGAAATGCACAGTGTAAAAGGTAACTGGAAAAAAAATGTAGCCAGCTAAGTCTCAGTTTATAAAATTTGGTTTCAAAAACTAAAAAAAATAAACAATTCCAATGGATATTTGATGAAAATATCAAGTGTGAAAATAACTATATAATAGTCTTCGACTAAAATTCATGCATCGAAATTCATGCAAATCAAATAAGATTTTAAATAAAATTTCAACTATTATAAGAGTATTTTATTACTAAGTGAAGCAGCTATTGAACAGATTCGATCTTGAGCAACTAGTAATACCTTAATGATAAAATTAGAACCAAAAATTGTTTTTAAATTAATTTTTTTCTCTTCTTAAGTTATACAATCGTAATTGCACAATTCTTACCGAAATATGAAACAAAGGTAAAAAGAGAACAGAACTCTCGCTTCATATATTTTGAGATTTTCTAATGCAAAATATTCAATTTGGAATGTTGTCGTTATAGTGAAGAAACTATTCTATCAAAAAAGATGTCTATGAGGAGAAAATTTGAGAATTCAAAAACTAACAAAACAATTGGTCTAAAAAATGTTCTTTAAAAGATAAATAGTATGATGAATGGATTTAAAAAAAAACTTGCTAAAGAATAAATGTCTCATCTTGTAAGGAAAATCGACAAAGGTTTAATAACCTTTGTCGTTTTTCAAAAATGAAAATTGAATTTGCCGCGATTCGTTTACTATAAAGCGTACAAAATATTAGAATGAACAAGCAGTTTCTTAATAAATCACAGAAATTAAAACAAAATAAGTAAATCTCCACTAAATATTTCACAAAATAAAAAGGAATAGTAATTATATTTTTTTAATTAATCGAAAAAACTTTTTCCTTAACTCGATGGAACTCCCCTTTACCATGGATTACCCCTTAAACATATTTTCAATGTAATTTAAATAATTGTAATGTGTTCGTTAAGGAAATTGTGGTATCTCTAGAAAATGTACGGTATTTTTATAAAGGCAAAAGTAAAATTCCTTCCTTTTAATTATATTAATTTAAAAATTTCCTTATTCAAACATTTATTTTGTAAAAGTATCACGATCATAATTTCACTGCTTTCATTTTATACAATATTATTACCTAAAAATGAAGTGTTAATATTCATCCGCTTTTTCGTTTTAAAAGAAAATATTGCCCGCATTTTCGATATACCTTAAAAATGACACGAGTGTTACATATCCGAAAGAAGGGGAAAAATAGATTTTATATTACAGCTGATTTAGTGCTTTCAAGGACAAAATTTATAAAAATTCCGGAGAACGTTTGGCAATGTAACACTTGACAGACAGTTGTGGAATTACTATTATTGGAAGTACTTTCCAACTTCTAATAGCATCTATATTGAGAAAAATATGCTATATATGGATTCTAAGAAAAAATAGGAAGTATGGAAAATGAGACCGATTTACATTTCGATTTTTAATATCTGACCATTTAAAAAAAGTTATATGGAATGGGAAAAATCTGCTAAATCTAAACGTTAACATTAATAGCAAACCTGCAGTATAAGATATTTCTCTAAACTTTATTCAGGTAAAGAAATTTTTAAATATATATATAAATACGGCTGATATTACTAATTAGTTAAAAAATATTGCTGTCACAAAAATTTGAAATCATAGTAAATAGGTATAAACAGGCAGGGTGTTGTATTAACAGCATGCGTTCATCAATACAGAAAATCGAAAGCTATACAATGTTATATACTCTTTTCTTAAATCTTGTGATTTGAAAATTTATAAATTTTGAAGACACGCATTAATAATGCTAAGAAATATTTGAATTGCAAAGCTCTTTAACTCATATTTGGATGAAGGAGAAAATAAAATCTGACAATGTTTTCATTTGGGATGTTCCTGACGTCTCAAAATAAATAAACGAGAAATACTATTATTATATTAAAAATAAAGCACTTTTATACAAACAATATCAAATTACAAGCACAAAGATTGAAAACAGAATTTTTCTCTATGTTTACAGTTTTAAATGCTTCTCGATATCAAGTAATAATGCATTTACTTTAAAAATACAGAAACGAATTTGATGCTAAGCTGAAGTTTCATAAACGGGTGTGCTATGAAAAGTATTTAATTAAAACTAAATTATTTCTATAACGAAAACTTACTACATTTCTTAACTTGATAAAAAATTAATGGGATATTTAATAAATTTGCAATAAGCTTAGAATTTGCAGATAGTAATGAATAATGCAGTCAGAAGATATTCAATCATTTCTTCTTTCATGCTATATATACATTTAGATCCGTATTTCTAAATTGCGATTACTTCTGTCAAATAATGTAGCTTTAAATTCACTACTATCTCTAGCACTGACTGAAATATTTTTATTTGCTATTGATGAATGCTAGCTTTCAAAATATTCCATCTTTTCCCAAGTCAACGTTTGATTTAAAAGCATTTGAACAACCCCATTCATTCGAGGACATTTAGTTTTTGAAAGAAACGATGGAAAGTTAAAGCAAACTCGGGCTTTCAATTGGAGTAAGCAAATAGTAAATAAGATGCAAATTCAACTTTATTTACACACGCGTCCGCACTAAAACTTCAAGTTTGCACAAGACTCGTAAACAATATAACAAAAGCCAAAAGACAACCCCTGTACACAGACAAGGAGTATGTTGTATTATGGGTTGGACCATTCTCTTCTCAAACCTTTGTCATGGTAGAGGGTGAGACAGCATTCATATCACTTGGCGAGCTTGAAAAGGGGGAGTTGGTTAAATGTGACCATAGGCTCTTCACCACACAATGGACAAGACAACCCCAAAAAGAAAACCCTTTTGTTGGTACTCCAAGTAAAAGTAGACGTTTGACAATAAGGAATCACCATACTATTTAGGGTATCTCACCATGGCGCCAGGTTTAACATTCTACTTTTTGAGAAATTTTTGTCTAGCTGTAGCGGAGAGTGAAACTAAGCATTCTAGAAATTATCTTTAAAAAATTATCAGTTTATTGGATAGGTTGTGACTGACCGTACGAAAAACGTTTGCATGACATTTTGTAAAGTACTCAACGTTAAATGACGCACATAACTGAATATATATTTTGTTCAATATATAAATTATTTTAAATTTCACTGTAGATAAATTCGGATTAAATGATTTTTCCTAATGGTCTATTAATTTATTTTCATTTGCGATGGTTTTTCTAATTTAAAAATCGATTTCAATCTTCTAGTTGTGCAATGAAAATTTGTTTAATCACTAAATAAGCGAAATATGTGCTTATTTTATAACAATTTATCATCAATTATATAAAAGTCATCATCTCTTGATTTTAATTTAAAACTTTTGAGTTGTATTTTAATATTTTATACTGCATTCAGTAATAAGTTCGATAACTTGTATGAATTGTTAATAAATGGAATTTATTATTAATAGGTGGAGAGTATCTTTAAAAAATTAAGTATACATGTTTTAAAAAATACACATTAAAAAACTTAAATGTAATAATTATTAATTCACACAATAATAAAGTTTCATTTTGATTTTATAGTCTAAGGTAGTGTTAAATTATTAATAATGCTGTGGGTTTAAAAATAAACTACTTATCTATTTACAAATGAGGGATTAAAACCAAGTTTACTAATTTTCATAATAGTAAAAATACTCTGATTCAATTCGTTTTTATAAGAAAACCAATGTAAAGATGAGATGAATCAGAATTCAAATAATTAATACGTTTGTCTACTAAACACAATTTCTTATTTCACATCATTAAATTTATAATTGGAAATAACTAGTTGTACCGGGAAGGAAACATTCTATTCTATCACAAATGCTAATTCAAAACAGATCCATCAACCGTTTGAATAATGATTAAACAAACGTAACTCACCTTTATTATTTTATCTTTCCTGGTTGGATCACTCTGTTGGAAGAAGACATGTAAACTGGAAATAATTCCACATTTCCAGTTGGTCGGTTGAAGAGGCCAAACACTATGATAATTGTCGCTGGATAGACGACGTCGACTGCAGTCCAGTTTTCACTTGGCTACATGAAAAGCTTCTGCCTCACCGGTTCTATTGTTCTGGATTGGGAAAGTGCCCTCGAGAAGGAAGGAGGGGTGAAAACCCCTCAACGATACCAGCCCCCTCTTTTTAGGCAACTCAACTCACAGGTGCTGCCTGATGATTCGTGCTACGGCAGTAGTAGTTACTCGATTTTTTTTAAAAAAAATTCACACCAATTTTTTTTCAAATTTATTTAATATATAATTTTTAACGTTGTTTCTTCTTTAAGGTTTAATTATTAGATCTGAAGAACACTTTCTGTACGAGTCTTGCTGATTTTTTTTTCGTTCAAGATTTCACGCTACTTTAAAGCACAAAACCTGAGAAAAGAAATCCCAAATTTGTCTTCAGAATGAAGGTAACTTACAATAAAGGATTTTAAAGATCACTGCTGTTTTATCCGAATCATTGGTTTTAACAAAAAAACTAATTCCAAGCAGAATTATATCAGATGAAGAAATAGTCATCGATTCGTGTACTTGTACTTATCCAATCTTGTAATTATTCATTACACACGGCGATGCACTGCACAGATTAAAAGCGGCAATAAAAAAAAAAAGAACTTTAAAAGAACACACAGAAGATGCGAAGATCTTCGTTCAATTATCAAAAGCAGTTGTTGATGAAAATAAATATAAACAAACACTTCGAAAATCCGAAGCAATTTTTTTTTTCTCACGTTATTCAACAAATCAGAAAAGCGAATGCGGAGATCATAATTCTTCAAAGATCGTGCAAGCAGAAAAAGTGACAAATTTCTATCAAAAGGTGTTGCTTTTTCTCACCAATATAATTCAGTGCGAGAAATTTACCTTTAAACACAGATCCGCCGACAGCTTTCGTCTTTGACGCGATTTCTATCCAAAGAGTTGTCTTTGTAGCTGGTTAATCGAGGCTCGCAAAAGCCATCAGTAGCCTCAACACCGCAATCCATGGTTTGTGTGGTGCAAAGGGATGAGAAACCACTTGTTGCTCGGACTTCTTCTCTGTACTAGCGAAGTCCGAAAGGCAGCCTGTTAGGAATCTTAATTCACATCGTTTGCCGGCCAATAGCTGTCCTAGTTCGGGACGCATGCGCAGAGAGTTGTTCTTCGTCCGAATCTCGGTCTCTTTCCCTCCTCTGTCAGTTTACTACACACGAGAAAAAGCCTCTAAGGTGGATTGTGAGAATTGTGATTGCCACACGCCAAGCATCGAAGGACGTTCGTGGCAGAGATAGCACGACGCTACTTTCGGCTATTTTTCTTTTTCCCCTTTCTGGTTTTTGTTGCATTCTGTCGCAGGCAGACACTTCTCTGCCAATAGCGTATCGAAATGCACTGCTTTTCGGACAGTGGCGGGAAAAAACAACACAACCGTGTGCTTGCACTCTTTCTCTATTTTTTTTGTATGTAATGACATTCGTTAACAAATTTTAATAGAATTTCTTACAAGAAAATTGGAAAAATATTCCACAAAATGATTGTAGACAAATTAAACGCAGTAATATATATGTGTATGATTTAACAGCGATTAATAATATCAGGATTTTTTTTAATTGCGACCATAGTCTGTAATCAATTTCATGAATTAATGTTTTTTGACATCTCAAAAGCATATAAAAACAGTTTAGTGGAATTTGAACTATTAAATAATGATAGATGAAATGAAATATTATAAAATGCAATTTTGAATATTTTTAAAGTTACATTTCAAAACAGTTTTCTTTTTTGCAGTTTTTTCTAGTGGCACTTGCCATAGACAAGCGCGATGACGGCCCGATTTTAAGCCTAATGAGAGTCTCTTGTTTTTGAAGTAGCGCCAACTGGAGTCAAGAATACGATTTAGCTACTAGCTCATCAAATTCGCTTGCACAGCCCCTTTTTACAGAGAGGCACTGTCAATCATCTTACAGATAGAATACAGATGAACAAACAACCCAAACCCGAAACACAACGATCACGGGAAAGACGCTCTACCCTCATGCCAGGACGCCGGCATTCTCGCATGTAAAAGAATCTATAAAAATTTATGAAGTATTGCAAGCAACGTGGGTATTTTTAACGTTTTATAGGTTAGGAAATACTAGTAGTGAACTGAAAATGTCAACTCTGCATGATTTTAATAAATAATGTTAATCGTTACTAACTGCTATAAAAACTACAAAAAAAAAGGGTAAGTTAATAATTTTTTTTAAAAATTGTTGAAAATATAATGATTAAATAAATGCACGAAGCCGAAATATCAACAGCATAAAAAATCAACTTATTTAATGATGCATAGTGCAGTGCTTGTGACAAAATTCTGGACACAAATATTTTCCGCGTTTTCAAGTTAAAGCCGATTCTATTAACTTTCGATATCATAGTTTGAAAATTCCGAAAAGAAAAATCAATTTATTCAATTTAAAAAAGAATAATATGTTAATAGTAAACCTGTAATAAATTCAATTTGAAGTCAAACCCTGACATAAGACTATCATGAATGATATTTAATTATGAAATTATTTGAAGGAGTTATATAAAATAATGGCAGTAAACAAATTTTTTTCGTTGAAATCCCATCTCATTACTATAAACATTGCGATTTTAATTCATAAAAGACAAACTCTTACAAACCTTTAAAAATCTGTCATGTATAAATTAAAGATAAGATTAAATGATTTAAACTTAAACACTACTAAATCTTGCATTTTTACTATATAAAAATAAAATCATTTGAAGTTATTATATTAAAAATAAATAGAAAACGTTGTATAATATTAAAATTCAAAATTAATACATTGTATGAAACAAAGCTATTACGTTTCTTTAAAGCGCAAATCAGATTGAACTCTAATCTGTCAGCTCATTAAACTTTAAAAGAATTTACATTTAAACATCATGAAAAAAAAAGCACGTATGTATGCAGAGGAGCAACCAAGCCCTAACCGGGACTCGAACCCCAGTGTTTCTTTTTCTTTTCCCCTTCTCTCTCTTATTAATATGTTTCAAAATAACAGAAGCATTTTTTCCCGCCATTTCTTCTGTCACGCAATTTTTTGCATTAAATTATTGCTTCATAAACTTATAATTTAAAATTAAATTGTACCATCATGTCATACGTGCATCAAATTATTGCTCCTTGTAAGTTAAAATTAAATCAACCAACACATGCAGTAATTCGATGCAAAAGATATGTATAATGCATAAATACTGCAAATACTTTATGATTTTTAAGTTGAATAGAAATGCAGTTGATTCCAGACAAGGAAGATATAACTTAATTATATAGAAGGAAAAACAAAACAATTAAAGGGCTAATAAATCAGATTGACTTATTATTAATTTTCAACAAATGATGGAATGCCACTAAAAATTGAAAGACGATAATGTAATTAAAAATACTATTTTTTTTATTATTAAATTTAAAACAAGAAAAAAATGTTTCAATTAGAACAAAAATATAATTTAAACCTTAAAACTATGAAAATATGTATATGTAACATAAGTATTTCGATGCATTAAATTAGAAGGCAAGTAAAAATTGAAATTGAATTTATCAGCGGAGGACTAATTTCAAAAAGTCAAGATAAACTGTGTTCTTGTTATGAAATGGCTGAGAGAACCGGCATAAATTAATTCAATTTGTACATGATTGAAATACTTTCTCCAAGCGATTCCAAATATTTTTTTTTCTTTTGAATTTTTCTGGAAAAATCTCTAGCACATTTTACTATTACTTTTCATTTGCCATTATTATTAACTGATTTTCTTTTCAAAAAATCTTCAGCACATTTTACTATTACATTTTCTATTACATTATTAACTGAATTTCATGCATGGATTTCTTGTACACATCCAACCATCCGCCGAACGAAACAGTATCGATAGCCATATACAGACTGTAAGATGTTTGCATGTATCCAAGGAAAGAAATCTGCTCATAGTACAAAAATAATATATCTAAACCTTAGTGTTTTTTTTTGATGAAAATAGGAATTTTTTAATCATTTAATTTCATTTAATTATTTAATTTGAATTGTATTCTCAGAATGTATTAAAAGTTTTTTTTTTAAGAATCTCTATTTATATATTACTTATATGTTTTAATCGCGAATAAAATAACTTTGATATAACCTGCTGGAATGATATCGCAACAACTAGCTCGAATATTCTCAAATATAGGTCTTAACCTGATTCAGCCTTTCAACTGATTATTTCGCAAGTATCTATTTTGAAATCCTTTTATTTTTTTATTTCATTGAAAAAAAATTTGACACGAAACTAAATTGCTCTTCAGATATGAAACGAATTTTATTGATTTAAATCACTACATTTATTAATTATTGTATTCACGTCCCTAAGAAATTATAGATTGACTGACGATCAACCGTGAGACAGATTTAATTTAAAACTTAATAAGAATCTACATAGATGCTAAACCTGCATACTAAATTATATGTACCTAACTCGTTGCGTTTTAAAATTATCGAGTTAACTTGTACTTCAGCAGACAGACATCATTTTAATGGATTACGTTTAAAATTAGATGGGCTTATACACATTTATAATTCAAAATATGCCAAACATATAAATATATACACATCAAAAGTTCATCTTTCGGCTCAAAGCGTTCTTAGTCAGAGAAATGGACAGACGTGACAAAATTACGTCTTCCTCATTCAAGGAGATCCAAAACGCGGTGTTTAACCGAAATTTAAAATTTATCTGTACTTCATACATGAAAAAATCAAAAGTATTGAATATAGGATAGAATATAGCACAGAAAAATGTTTAATGTGATAGGCAATGTCCAGACACTTTATTATATCATTATAGATCATTTCAAGTTCATTAGTAAAATTGAAGAAAATAGTTACAGAAAAGCATTCATGCCTTGCTTGTTTTTGAACAATACTGAAACCTGAAACAATAAACAAGATATTTGCCATTTACTAAGTGTTAAATTTGTGCGAACTAATTATTTAACTACTTAACATTTTATAATATCAAATGCAAGAGCGAAATCTATTTGCAATATATTTAGTTTGTAAATTAAATTTCATCTCGAAAATTAATTTGCAAATTTTAAAAAAAAAACAAGAAAAAAATATCTTTTAAATATACTTATGAACTAGAACCACATTTTAAAAGTAATTTCTCCTTGTAAAAAAGTAATTAAATCAGCCTAAAATCTTATTGAAATTACTTTTGATAAAAGTTGAAGCAAATTCAGTGCTTTAGAAGAATCCAATTCTCACACCAATTCATAGGCGATATTATATTCAATCGATTTCATTAATAAAAGAGCATTGTTTAAACCAAGATTTATGAAACTAGTTGTTTGTATTGATAGTATACCATCTAAAATAATAATTGATAAATTTATTAATGAGCTTTCAAAAACCAAAATAATATTTCCATATTTAAATTCAGAAATTCTTCGCTGATTGATCTATTCTTCGTTGCCGTCGGTTGCATTTAATTATTTATTTTGCACTGAATGCTAATTAAGATTTAATATTCGCTGTAGTATAGTATAGTTGGTATAATATAATACAAACTTGACCTGACATTATCAGCTAAAAATTGCAATTGCAGTCCTGAAGATATATGATTTTTAATGCGACAACAGTGCAAAAATTCAATGCTTTTTTCGCACCAAGCAGTTTTGATTGTGTTCGAATTCAGAGCAGTCATTTCTAACATTTGAACATTATTTTAATAGTCTTTCCAATACTTTCTCGTATAATCTCTAATAAATGTGTTTTGGAAATTATTAACTGCATACCATCGACGAACATGACTTACGAACGAGGTTATAAACATGTGATCTTTGGCGATTAATCGCTGGGATGAAATAATCCCCCGCGTTTCTTTCTCACCCCTCCCGACCGTTTGAAACCAAAATTTCATTTTAAACTAAGGGCTGCGGTGGTTAATCCCTTAACTGGTTTATTTTCCTTACTTTCTAATAAGATGACACCTTCTATTTTGGGAATATTTTCTTATTTTGATTCAAATGGAAATCCATAGAAAACTTGGCTTATCTACGTATTCGAAGTCATTTTACTATTGAATTATGATTGTTATGAATTATTTATTTTTTGTTTACAACTATCAAAATTCGATAAATCGATGCACGTACGGCGTACGGGCGAACCGGTTAAGGGGTTAAGTCTCGGCTTCGGAGCCGGAGGGCTCCAAGCTCGCTACCCGATTCCACCGATGATTCGTCGTGTAAGTGAGTCTAGTGCACGTTAAATCGGTTAAATTACACACCCTCCCATTGGTGTAATGTAATGTGAAATTTTGAAGAAGTGGCACTGAGCTCAAGTGTCGTCCTCGTCATATGACCCCGGTTCAAAATTACTAAGTCCAACCCAAAATAGCCCTAGTGTGCTTTCAAACGAGACATTAATGCGACTAATTAAACTAAATTGACTTTAAACTATAATTGTAGTTATAAAATTGTATGTATTTATTTCGGTCGTGAGTTATGGCATTTACATTCGTGCAAAAGTATAGATCGAAAGATGGTCAACCTTTGACAGATGTGAGGCAGAATTATGTAAAGTTCAACAGATATCAAAATCGTGAATCGAATTATATTTATCTAAAATGTTAAGGTTTTGAGTTATTTCATTTATAAATAAGAAAAAGTGCGGATTAAGCATCCAACTGCTTCACGGATATAGATCCAAACTCAATACATATTTACATTTTAGGTATTAAATTTGGGTACCAAATTTTATCTGTCTGAATTTCGTTTTCTAGCTTCGTGTAACTTAAATTCGGACCGACAGACTTCCTCTGAATGGATTTCATTAAAATTTTTATAGGAATCAAATTTATTGAAACGCATGTAAAGATTCATGAAAATCTCGAGTTGGAATGCTTTTGCTGATTATATTTTCTTCCTATTCAGTAAAGTAGTATTAAGAATATGAAAAGGTCAGCTACAAAAGCTTCAATACGTGATTGCAATTGCAATATGTTAATTTACTAAATATATTGTATTTTTTTGTGACGATTACGTATGAAATATTTTTTGTTTTAAAGTTTTATGTATTTCTCTTATCTACTATGTAGAATACTCCTACATTGTAAATATTCTTTTTTCAAAAACAGTAAGTTGAGGCTTTAAGTGAGTTCACCTAGGCAAATATTGAGACTCTCATTAAAACAATAGTATTATGTAAAATTGATTTTTAAAAACTATTTTTCCATAAAGGACTTCTTTAAAAGTTTATTAAATAAATATTTAAAAAAAACCTTCCTATTGAGTATCATTAATTATAGCAACTTCTAAAAAGCAAGAAGTAAAACCATTCTAATGAAAATAAATTCACATGATTTTTTTTCCACTTTAAAACAGAATTTTTGTAGAAAATTAAGTTTACTAATTCCAACATCTGCTATAAAATG
>JAOUZG010048486.1:803598-825410 GCA_026289955.1 Argiope argentata
ACTTAAGTAGATATAAGTTTAAATTTTCATTCGTTAATAAAATGCTTTTTATTCATCCACTCGAGTTCAAATGCATTTTTTTAAACTTGTAGTGCGTGACACATGATGTTAATGCAGTTTTTTTCAAACGTTAACTCATTGACTAAATTTAATTTTTAATACTTTAAATAGAGATTTAGCAGTTTGTAATGAAATTTTAAATCAATAGGCAGTGGCTTAGTAGGTAAAGTGCAAATATTTCAGTATTTTTCACGAGAAGTGAAGAATAGGAGTTCAATTCTGGCGAAAATCAGTAATTTTTGATAAATTATTTATATTAATTATAATTATGTAATAAAAAGTAACTAAAATAAAAAAAATCTGTTGGCCTTAGTAAGAATTGACTTAAAGGGTTTTTTTAAAAACTTTTTTATGTACAGTATGTGAAAGGCTTTTATTGAAAAATCAGCATGTTTAAAAAATCTTATAGAATTTTTATAAAGATTATTGAATTACTTGCTACAAAAAATAGACCGATTTAGACGCGACGAATATAATCATTAAATAAATGAAATAGAAATAAACCAAACTCAAAGCTTATGCCCAAGCGAAAAAAAAAACTATTATTTATGAAAATGCAACAAGTTTCACTGATTCCAGCGGGAAATATGCAAAATATTAGTACAAAAACGAATATTTAAATATGAGATGAGATATTCTAGGAATTCTCAGGCATAATTAGTAAGATTTATTTGGAAACAACATACATTTTTTTTCTCAAAGAATGAAACAATATAATAAAATTAGACATAAAGATAAACATTTTACCTTTTGTTTAGTCCGACACACCTTCAGTAGATTATTTATTATCCGTTCGTGAACTTCTCCACTTTTCCTGTGTCACATATTTTCACACAATTCTGTTTATGAGAAAAATAACTACCTGAGTTATTCCTAGAGTACTTACTCCTAAGCTGTATTTACCCTTTTGAGATGTTCTAGATAGAAAAGTAAGCTTAAATTTAACAGCATTTAAAATATTGTCTTGGCGCCTAAAGAACCGAGCCCAAATAGCCAATAACATTAATTCTATGAGCTCATTGGGCATGTAAAGTTTGAAAGATAACTATTCCAGAAATAAAATTAAAAAATCTCTGCTATCTTTACATATATTTATCACAATCTCCGCCTATAACGCCCTGACAGTGCATGTTAACAACGGATTGGATGAGAGTGGTATCAAAGGATTAGTAGAACCATAATAAGAGGAGAATGAAGAGATTTCGACCCTCAGGCGTCTATCTCATGCAGGGAGGGGGCGCCAGGAAAACAAAATTGAGATCCCAGGTTATTTACGACTTCTATTATTTTTAAATTTGCTATCAAATAACGAATCTGACAATGAAAAATCGTTTCCCCCCCCCTTAATATGTGACTAAATAGACTAGTTATAAAGAAAATTTATAAGCTACCGGCCTCTAGAGGAAATCCCATGGATTAATCTTTTTACATATATGGAAATCAGTCTACACTTGCAAAACTGACAAACTAATAACACACATACTTGGTAAATGACTAAGTACTCTCTTTACCAATGATATCGATTTGGCAGTAAAGGTCGCATTGAATAGCTATGGTTATCTATTATCGCAAGCATAATTATCTATAAAAGTACAGCTATCGTTATTTATAAAAAAAAAAGTGGAATCTAAAAATATCTTGGTATAATTGGGGAAAATATACGTAAAATGCCGTTATAACTTTTATGGCATATACATCTTAAAATTTAAGAATAATTCTTACTTTATTTTAAATTACTATAAACATGAAAGCCTTCTGAGAAATGTCCATTATTTATGATTTGATAATTATTATTTTTCCTTTTTTTATTAAATAATAACATAGGAACGAATTATATAAATTATTTTAACATATCTATTTGTAACTAAGCAATCTAATTTTTAACTTATATAAAAACTAATTTGAATAGAAATCTTAATTACTTCGATTGTTATATCGTCAAAGATTTTGATCTGCAAATACAGATATAGTGAGATAACAGGCACCAGTGTTATAATGTAATTTTTCTGCCTTCAGTCGTTCTTAATGGTTTAGTAACAATAGCAGGCTCCGAGAAATGACATTATATTTTCATACCCTTTCACAGGGCCTGACTAAGGCAGGGGCATACTGGGCAGCTGGGGTCCCACATAATTGGGGGGACCCAAATCAAATATAAATATTATTTTACATTTCCTTCTTTAATGAATCTCCTTCATTACTAAAGTAGTGAAGCAGAAGGAGCCCCAAAAAAGTTTTTGTCCCTCGCCCCAACTAGGTTAAGTCGTGCGCTGCTCTTTCGCAGTACTTCATTTAAAAAAAGGGAACAGGATCACTAATATTTTGTTCCGGTGGTTTACTCAAAGTATAAGTATCTACTTAAGCTTATGATCGTTACATCACTCAAAAGGTTGGTACTCAAAGCATAAGTATCTACTTAAGCTTATGATCGTTACATCACTCAAAAGGTTGGTACTCAAAGCATAAGTATCTACTTAAGCTTATGATTCTCACATCACTGAATCAAGATTGAAAGTTTTAACGAAAAGTTTTAAAACGTTTTTCTAAAAATTGTAATGCTAGTAGGTAAATAATCAGAACATTTCAAGGTTAATGAAATGCAATTCAGTTTCACCGAATATCGAGTGGAAATCCAGAAATATAAGCCAAAAAAATGCATTCGGGAAAAAAATTTCATATTGTTTCTTTGGGTACTCTAGTCCGAGCACCCAAATAACACACATACGCTATAACCAGTTCTTTTAAACAGTACCATTTCTGAATTTCAAATATTTCATTACTTAATGGATGCAATATTTAGCGGTAAATAAAATTTTGGTGCTTTTCCGTTAGCTGGGAGCCAGCAAAAAATTCGCCAAATAATGCAGAATTCTACCAAATATTTTACAGCGATTTTAAAGCGGAAAATCGCCAAATAATGGCAGATTTCAGCCAAATTTCTATGGTGATTTTCCGCTGGTATTCGGCTAATGGTAAAGTACGAAATTTTTATTCAAATTTATAACAAAAATTAATATTGTTGAATCAGCGTGAAATTGACTTCACAGTCTCATACATATATGTTTCAAATTTTATCTATTTCAGGGAAATTTTAGACAAAATGTAGCGAAATTTATTACTTGGATTTCTTTATGATCAAATTAAAAAGCGGAAAGAGAAATTTAGATGAATGCTGAACTTTATCGGAAGTGTTAATCGTTTTACCAGAAACCGCTAAATAAATTGAAGAAGCTAGGGATTTATGCGGTTGAATGTGTGGAAAATTTCATGTCTTCTTAAGCCGGCCTTCTGCTGATTTTCGCCACCAGAGGATTACAGTACTAATGATCCTGTTGCGGTTGTTACATTCTCTGAAATGCCAACACCATATTATTACATGATTTATTCACCGTTTCCTTTCCGTGACTTTGACGCTCATTCAAAAAAATGATTCAAAAGAAATGTCGATAACCCGGATTATCTCGAGTTTCAAAAGATCATAGCAATGATATATTTCTAATATTCAATGACGAAAATGAAATCTTATGGCATTCTTTGTAAATGTCCCAGTACAAATTGTAGCTTTTTTTAAAAAAAATATTTAAAGCGAATGCAGAAATAATATAAATAGTTTTTTACATAATATGTTTACAAATCTGTAATTGAAATTAAGAGTTGTCAAGTTGTGAGTCAAAAGTGGATTTTTGATGAGTCACAACAAGGCCTTGTATCTATACTACTATTATAAATGTGAAAGTTCGGATGGATGGATGATGTTAGTCAATCACGCTAGAACAGCTGAATGAAATTTGATGAAATTTAGCACAGAGATAGATTATAATCTAGAATAGAACGTAGGCTACTATTTATTTCGGTTAATTTTATTAATTAAAAATTAATTTTATCTCCAAAAATCTCCATTTCCCCTACGCCAAATAAGTAAGGCTTAACATGTTTCCAACCGATTATTTCAAATGATTCTGTTTATTTTCTTAGTGTTTGAGGCCTTTAAAATTAAACATTGTTAACTAATCTATCTATCGGATTCATTTTGAAATATTTTTCATTAAAAATAAAGGTACCTTTCCGTTAGCCGAGCGCAAGCGAAAAATCGCCAAAGAAATTTGGCGGATTTTTACATTATTTGTTGATTTTTCGCTTGTATCTAACAAATGGAAAAGTACCCAAATAAAACATAATAAAATAAATTAACAATTTTTAATCCGTATTTCCCCAAACTAGCGTAGAATATTCACGCATTTGCTTTGTCCCAATTAACGTTGAATTGGCGTGCGCAGTTTGTTCTTGACTTGATTTTGTTTTCGCCAAATTTATCAGCAAAACGAATTTGAATAATCGGTTTGCTATTTTGTTTTATTTCAGGAGTGCACTGTAAGTAAATTGTTTTTAGCTTAGTTGTGTGGGTTAAGCTTTGATATAAAAGTATTTGATGCTTTGCGAGGTTGATAATTTTTTGGTATGCTTTATTTGGGTTTATATTTTTGTCATTTTTTTATTTTATTGTAATTCGATCGTTTTTGTTCATTTCCCTTGATTTTTATCTGATGTATGTATTCCTTTGGCCTGCTTTCATTATTATCGATTGTATTTTTTTGCGTGCATTCCATTTTTCTGCATTTATTGGTTTATTTCCCCTGCTTCCGTTAATTTGTTGCAGCGTTCGTCGAAACATTACGATTGGAAACGCTATTACAGCCGTTAGTGCTACATTTGGCCGTTTCACTAAAAGTTGGCAACATAATTTTCAGTATCACCATAATGGTACGGTTTAGTGACATTTTCATCGCGATCAGACCGCCAGTTCTCATACATTCACAATTTCAAAATTTCAGCACGTACGAAGTCACAGGTAAAATCTAGTTTATATATATCAACGCAATTCACAAATAGGTAATGTAAGCTTATATATATATATATATATATATTTCGTTAGCGAAATTTACTTTCGGATTCGGATTTTAAGAAATACCAATATCAGAGCTATCCACTTCCGAAAAAAAATAAACTTTGAATGGATTGGATTAGTATAGATTCAGTTTCTAAAGAAGAAAACGGTCTTTCTGTAACTTTCTCGAGCATGCTCTGTTGAAGATGCTATCACTTTTCTCCCATGCATAAAACCGTGGAGGCTGAACCAGGCTGTGAGTGTTACGAGTGCGCACATTTTTATTTCCAGATGCATGAAAGTTGTGTGTTAAGTCATATTTTAAAGAAGTCCAACACATACCTTCCTTACTTGATGTTGACGATAGATAATTAGGAAAGATTTATCTTTGGTATGTATCTAGAGATTAACTCAAGACTATCTTGCGATCTTTGACCACTAATCGCAGACATGCATTAATATGCAAGAATAAAAAAAATTCAATTATGTATTTTGGGCGATTTTTATCATGTCAGAGCATGATGTTATTTTGAGAATGAGCGTCAACAAAAATCCGTCGGTGGGGAATAAGAAAAATCGTAAGCGAAAAATTGAAATTTTATTATCTGCACTAGCATTTAAAAAAATCGGCTTTTAATAACGTGTTACCAATGTATTTACAAAAGTTCTGATTTTTAAAAAAGTTAATGACTACCGCAAATAAAACCTAGAAAAATGTCATTTTGAGCACGTGATTATATGAAATGAAATAAATAGGAAATAGGATATTTTTTAAACAATCAATGCGAGACAAAGTTTTTTGGATCATTTGCAATACTAAAGTGACTCATTCAATGAAACGATTAAAATGAATAAAAATATAATTTAACTTGCACGAGCACTTGGTGCTTGGCCGTTCAAGAAATTGTGTTCTGACATGATACATTGAAACATGCAGAACAGATTACATTTTAATCTTTTTTAGTTTATGTCATGTTGCTCTACAGCATACAAAAATGATATTTCATGATTTGATATATGTATAGTTTCAATTTAACAAATATATATTTCGGAGAAGAACGACATTCAGACTGTTCATTGGCAACTATTCAATGTTTTATTTTATATAACGGTGAAAGCTTCATAAGCTAGATAACATCGATGGTGCACAAGTAATTACTTTTCTATTGTGATTATGTCACTCTTGTATTGTGGTCATGTTACTCAGCGACCAACATTACATTTTAAACTTTTTAAACTTTTTTTTTACTTTTTACTATTGGAAAAACTTAAATTTGACAAAGAGCTCCAAATGCAAGCACAAGACCAAATATCAGATTTCTTTTAAATAAATCTCTGTGTTTTTGAGTCATAACGATAACTTGTAAGAGAAAATGTGAACGATTGGACGGTGAACTATGTAACAGATTTTGTTCAAAGTTAAATCTGTAAATCAAATTTCATTCGCCTAAATTAATAAGTGTTTTTTTATTGAATTATTGCTTGTAGAAGAGTAAAAGTACAAATAAACAAACAAAAGTCCAGATGGGCAAAGGTCAATTCCTTTGGCTCCAAATAAGGTAATGATCTACATTATAGGTGCTACACTTGTGTAGCACCTATATCAATTTAGCTTTTTATGTTTTTTCAAATAATCGCATTTATTGCTACTCTGACAGCCGGATAGGTAGACTTTTTATGAGAGAATTTGAATCAAAATTTAATAGAAATCTACAAATTTATCAAACCAAATTTCATATTAATAGTTTAAAAAGCTTTTGAGTTATCATGTTCACGGACAGATAGCAGTAATTCCAAAAATGTATTTTTTTTTTCGGATTCAAGGAGAAAAATCTCGATTTTAACTAAAATCTCGATTTAGATGACGAATTAAACAATAATCTTTTTGAAATGTATTAATAAATTATTTATTGTTTCCTATTGAAAAAAATTCTAATCCTTAGTAATGATTCTTTATTAAAACAGAGTAACCATAACCGTTAAGTTTAATTTTTATTATTAATCCTCTATTTTCAATATCATAAAGGTGTTATAAGCATTTTTTTTCCTTTTAGCTTTACCATCAAAATGTTTTTCCTTTCTATTTCTTTACAGTGTTATGAATAAATAATAAATGCTCCAAAATTGGGAAACCTAAACCAAGTAAATTCTGATACAAATTATTTGTAATCAGAAAAATCCATCTTGTAAACGGAGGGAGCAAGTAAACTCAACAGAAATGTTAAAATAGACGCCAATTTAATTAAAACGGGAAGCTAGCCTTCATGCAATAAAATGATAAGCATTGTTTCAGGTAAATGTTTTAGGAATTTTTGAACATCTAAATCTCAAACTTTGTTGTAATTTTCAGATAAAAGGCATTACTTATTTTTGTGTGAATTGAGATTTAAATACAATTAAATAATATCAGGATGTATTTGTATTTCTCTCTCAATAAGATAACAAAGAAACACGGGAAAGTTTCAACTAGTGCTTCCGAAAGTCCAGTAAAAATACTTGTGACGTCACGAAAAAATTTGGGGACCACTGAACTCTCGGACTCAAAAAAATCACCTGGCGTTCTTTTATTTATTTATTTATTATTTTATTTTCTAGTATTTTGGTTTAGCGTGCCGCCAAGATAATTCTTTTAACACAAAAGTTTTTTTCCCTTACCTTTTGTATTCTTTCTTTTTTAAACACACTTATTTTTTTATCCACCGACGACAAGTTTTTATTATTATTAAACCGGTTTCTTCATTTTTAGTACTTTTATGACCTCTTCATATATTATTCTGGTCTTCCCATTCTTTTTAATTCGTTTCAATCTTTGTACCATTCTCATCTGCTCTTTTTTTTTCTTATCCTATTAATCTTTTTATTATTTTCTTTATGCCTTTAACACGGGATTTCGGTAGCAAGAATGACTTCTCCAAAACGACAATTAAAAGCATTTTAGAAAATGAACACGAACCAAAGTTAAAAAAAAAATCACGGATGAAAGAGCATTTACTACTTTAGCAGAATTAGAGCTTCTTAACAGGGGTGCAGAAACACAGAAAAAAGAAGAGATGAAAGGGAAACAAAAAGGAATTAAAACTCTTTTTTTATTATTATATAAATGAAAAACGATTTAAAACATTTCGAAAGAAAAAGATTATGGATTTTTCTAGGGATTCTTAAAATTGGTTTATTATTAGAAGAGTTTATCTAGTTTCTTTTTTTCTTAAAAAGAGCAACAAAGGTCGTGTATTTTTTAAAAATAATTTGTTATAACTCTTTTTATAGGATTGTTCTAAACAAAAAAAAAGTAAAAGACGTTATTTATAGTAAAAAATTTAAGCCAAAGAAACGAAATAAATTAATAACTATCAACCTGTAAATACTGCAACTATTCTTTAAAAAAATCTTTTCGAAGAAACTTTTTTCGTATTTAAGTTTGTTTTTCTCTTTAATCTAATGGATTATTTGAAATTATTCCACAATCTAAGAAATTGTTATTACTAAAACAAGCATTTGTGACTTTAATTTGAATCAAACCAATTGTTTGTATACTTGGAAAAATAGATCTTAATGAGACTTTATCAAACTGAAAATGAATGATCGACAACATATTGAATGCAGTCTTTTCATTTTAATCTTTCTCATTTTATAATTAATTATATTTTTTGCTCTGAACTCCCAATATTTAATATTATATCGTTCATGAGTTTAATATTGTTTATTTAATTATTATATTGTTACTACTAAAAAGCCTTTGTGACTTTTATTTGAATCAAACCAATTCGATATTGAGTGTTTATATACTTGGAAAAATAGATGTTAGTGAGACATAATCGAACTGAAAAATGAATTTCTGACAACATACTGAATGCATTCTTTTAATTTTTATCTTTCTCTTTTGGCGTTGAATATTTTTTTCTTCTGAACATTTCTTCAATATTTATTATTATTTGGGTAATCAGTTTAATATTATTTATTTACTTTTATGTGAAAGGGTTGCACAAATATTAAGAAGCATTTTAAAATCAATATATGAGTGCATATATGTACATTTCTACAAATTGAACTGCTTTTGTAAAGTAACATTATTAATATTATTATTTGTTAAACTGTGCTTTCATAAATATAAAAATTTACTTTTAAAAATCATTGATTTTTAATTAAATTAAGAAATGTCTAAACAAAATAAAATTTTAAAAAACCTCAAGAATGTGATTGAAGAACAAAAATAAAAGATGATTTATAGTTTTAATTTTTCATGATCATTTAGATAAACATATATTTACTTGTTGTGCATGCTTTGAAGAAATGAATTATAACATTCTTTGCGTTAAAAAGGGTACCTAATATTAAATAAGTACGGTTTTTTTAAATTTTAAATTAGCGTCCAACTTTTGAATTGTACTATTCGTTACATCTAACGATAAAGAGATAGACATTGAAGCTCATGCCTGTCGTCTCAGCGTCTAGAACATTCTTGTAGATTCCGCGATTAACAATAGAAAAGATTCCACGTGCACCAAGTGCAATTATATGACAAGTCTTCGAGGAACTGATAATCGAATCGTTTCTCAGCCGTCATGAATTCTAAGTATTTAAAAGATAATGATATTTTAGTATTTATAATCATCAAATATCATAAAATTTATAAAACTATGATTTTTTTAAACAAAATTTCAATTTTTATGAGGTTGGTTTAAATTATTGTACTCTCGTTTAAAATGTGATCGATTTTCCTTTAACATGGCAAAATTTTTAAATTGCCAAGTATTGAATATTTGAACTTATTTTTTATTTGATACTGGACCTCTTTTTCCGATGTCAAGCGGACACGAGATCATCATCATTATTTGATATTGTTATTTTTCTTATTCGAAATATTTTATATTCTGTCATTTTCCTTTTGATATTATTATGATCATCCCTTCAGGCTTTTGAGTACGCATATATTGTATTGCCGTTCAGTTCGTTATTTTATAATCCTATATAATCATTCATAAACATAAGTATTAAATAAACAACATGGAATCCTTTAATAACCCAATTACTATGTAGATTTTTAATTCGATAAATATGATCGCACTTTCTGGAAACAGGCGATATCATTTAATTGCGTGATAAATGAAGAAAAAAAATTAAAAGAGACTAAAAGAAAATGAATTTGCTTCACAAATTATAAGATTCAACTAAAAAGATTAAAATGAAATCTGCTTTGCATATTTCAATGTATCATGTCAGAACATCATTTCTTGAACGGCCAAGCACCACGTGCTCGTGCAAGTTAAATTATATTTTTATTCATTTGAATTGTTTCATTGAATGAGTCACTTTTAGTATTGCAAACGATCCAAAAAACTTTGTCTCGCATTTACTGTTACAAAAAATATATCACATTTCCTATTTATTTCATTTCATATAACCACGTGCTCAAAATGACATTTTCCTAGGTTTTATTTGCTGTACTCATTAGCTTATTTTTTTTAAATCAAACGGATTATTAAAAGCTGATTTTTTGAGATGCTCGCGCAAATAATAATTTTATTTTTACTTTTCACCAACGAATTTTTGTTGAAGCCACAAACCTCATCTCATAAACAACATCATGTTCTGACATGATAAAAATGGTTTTAAAATTTCATTTTTTATGGAATTCTGCATTTTTTAGCACAAAAGCTGATGTGGCTTACCGCTCCAAACAAGAGATTAAAATATAAAGCCCCGTGAAACCTTTTTTATAGGTTATATCAATTGTTATCAGTCAAAAAAATTTCGGACAAGATTTCCCCTTAATTAAAAATCAAAATCCAATACAAAAACTTTTATAAAACTAAAAAGACAGTGAAATCTCAAAATCAACAGAAGATTAGAATCTAAATTTGTTTTAAAAATATTTTTAAGGAAAATTTGGGCGGCCTCTTTGTTAGTAAGTCTTTCAGATCTAAAGCGGTATTTTTAGACCTGAAGACCGAGAAACAAGGGGATTATTTTGTTAAAATATGGTCTATAATTTGATTTTCATTTAATGCTTTACACACATTGGTAATAAATCTCTAAAGCGCAAGTGTATGTAATTATAATATGTGCGTCCGTTCATCGATATTAAGTTTGATAGAAATTTGCAAATTGGATTTAAATCTCATATGCCAAATTTTATTCAAAATGTGTTTTTTGAGCTCATGGAGATTTAAAAAATGAAAAAAAAAAATGTGAAAAACTCGAGTTCTAATTTTTTTGATGACTACAACATATTTTTTAAACTTTGTGTACGAGAAAGAAAAAACTATTATGTGATAAAGTTTTTAAAAATGATTGAAAACAAGAAGTTTTTCTGAAGTAATTTTTAATAAAAGTAATTAATAAATCAAAGGAAAACACGAATTTAGTTTAAATATTCACAGTTCATTAAATTTTTAAATATATTACTTTTATTGGTTAAAAAGTTTGACAAATATTTTGTTATATATAATTAATTTTAGTTGGAAAAAAATAAATAATTTATAATGCTGATTGTAATTTTCTTAAGGGATTTTTAATTTTTATGATATGCCTCTGTTTTTGATTTAGCATTGTTTTTAACTTCACTGGTAAGCTTTCTGTTTTAAAAATGTAAAATAAAAAATTTTTAAAGGTTTCAATCAAATTTTTAATGTATAAACATGATCTTATATTTAGATTCTATACTTATGGAATATAAAATAAGAAAAAGAAGTTTCTTTTAAAAACGATTATAAAATATTGTATTTTCAAATTATATTTTTTATCATCTATCTTTATTACTGGTCTCTTAAAGTTTGTATTTTATTATTTCTCAATAATTGTTCAAATAAATTGTTATCAAATCAATAAGTGTTTAAAGTCAGTGAATGCCCAGATTAAACAATTTTGTTCAGTTATTAAAAGCAAAAAACAAAACTTTTTCGAGCGTCATTTCATGTCTTCCTGAAAATAAATTTATCGTTAATGCAATTAAATAATAATTTTGCGATGTGCTTTTGAAATTGCCAGTAATTTGAAATCTAGGGATAAGAAATTCTATAGTATTTCATTCAAAACATTCTCTAATTTTTAATAAACAAATAAAATATTTAGAACGACGAATGTCATATTAATTTAAAGAACATATGTACTTTCATTCTGTTTCAACTCACAAAGAGGGGTATAATATTACCTATTAACTGATTATACCGACCAATGCATAGGTACATGAATGAAACTGAATGACCGGACCAACGCGACAGTAACACTAGCGGCAATTATAGTTGAGTCAAAAAGCAATTACCGATCATGGCACAACCCTTCCTTAGGGAAGCGTGTTCCATCATCGGTAGATGGTAACCAGCTTTCACCGCTTCCTTTACCCTCTAAGGTGGGGAGAGCCAACTACCATACTGAAAACTTCTCATCCTCCTTTTTGAGGTGCCCGCTAGGGAGAGTGAAAAATATTTTTAGAATAACATAATTTAAAATAAATTTTATTGATAAGATTTTTATTTTTATTGATAATTTTATTGATTAAATGATAAGAGTATATTATTAGAATGACATGATTTTAAATACATTTTATTGCATTGACAAAATAAGAGCAGAGGGATTTGTTAATTGTTATCAATTTATTTTTCATCAATAGCATTTTAGATATCTGTATGCTCATGAAAACTCAGTAAATGATTATTGAATAAATGAATAATAGATGTTAAGAGAATATTTCTTATTTGGTTGAATTTTCTCCGTGCAATTTATATTCAGATTCTTGAAAAATAACTGGGACTTTAATTTACTTTTCTTAACAGTTAAGTGAAAATAGTAAACATATTTGTAAAATCTAAGAAATGTAGTGTAGAAGTTACGATGGTTCAGTCATTTAATTTTTTCATTGCTTTGTTTAAGAAATTTCAACTCATTTGATTGATTAATTTTTAAAATTCCCTGAATATATTGATGTTTTTCCCTTGAAATTTTATTTTATCTGGCTAATTTTGAATTCTATAATCTTTGAATGCTTTATCTCTTCTAAATAAATTTTAATGAGTGAGAAAACAAAAATGCCGTCATTAAATTCTATGTAATAGTACCAAATATCTTTTTACAATGTTTGTAGAATACAACACAAATTACACATTTATACTAATTTAATACAATACCATGAAAAGGATTTCTTTTTTATGAATTTATCAAAATTTTCTATCTTTTTCTCTCTCGCTATCTTCAAATCAAATATGTGAGCACATCATTTCATTTTCTTCAAAAGGATTAGCATTTTTTAATAAGGTGCTCACTTTTAAATGGTTAGATGTTAGTAAAAATAATCACATTTCTTAGGTGGTGCAGTATAGAATTCTCTCTATAAGAAATTGGTTCTATTGTCTTTTACACCATTTGCCTCCAAAATTATGGTTTTCTTAAATGGAAATAAATTTTAATGCTCATTTCAACGGCTTATCATTAGTTTTAAAATATAAATTCCAAGATTTATTAGTTTCATAAAATTGAAAAGTTATTATTTTCATAATTGAAACGAAACGAATTTCACCAATACTAACTTAATATTAGTTTGGAAAATATAAGGAAAACTAGCATAATTATAACAATAAAAAAGTTTAAGACTGATTTCAAATTATTTTAATTAACAAGATAATTTGACAGTGACCATGTGAATTCGGAAGTACTGGAAAAGTAAGCATGTTCTCGCTTCTCTAATGGGTAAGAAGACGGTAAAGGGTTTAGTCTTTTTTATTTAAATTAGATGTTTATTTTTATTAGATTAATGTACCTCTCATGGGAAAAGTTTGGGCGGTCAATATTCTAAGCTTCTCTGTGTTTTCGAGGTCAATTATACAATTTAAGCCCGGAAATTTAGACACGGCAGAGATAATTACGTTTCGGCTTTCTAAATATAAATTCGAAGTTAAGGGTTTTTTTTTAATTACGCAAGAACTGTTTGTTTATATTGTCCTCAAGAAATTTTTGATTGGACTGATTCGTAATCAATTAACGAGATATCTCTCAAACATTTCTATTAAACAACTTTTTTTATTTTTGTCCATAGATTAATAAAATGTCCATAGATTAAACATTTTTAAGCATTAAATTAATTTCTCCATTTCATGAAGATGATAAGTCGTTCAAAGTGGCAATTTTAAAGCCATCTAACAGAGTTATAAACACGTAAGTCTATATAAATAAAAATGAATCGCCAAATGTGTTGCTGAGCACAAGATTTAAGAACGGCTCCAATTCGGCTAATTTTTTAAAAATATTTTCGTTAAGAGACGGGGAAGGTTCTTATACAGAGAAAGTAAACCGAAAAATTGCGAAGAAAATGGTAAAAACGACACTTTTCTTACTTTCCTGCCAAAAATCTTCATTTCCTTTACGCCAAATAAGTAAGATTTCAGTTTTTTTCCTTCACGCTAATGAGCTTAGGCTTAACATGTTTTCGACCATTATTTCAAACGATTCTGTTTATTTTCTTAGTTTATGATACATTTAAAATTAAACATTGTTAATTCATAGATTTTTTAGATTCATTCTGAAGTACTTTCGAATTAAAATAAAGCAGAATAAAGGAAATTAAAAATTTCTAATCTGTAGTGCGTTACCCCAACTAGTGTAGGTAATTCATGAATTCGCATTGCCCCAATTAGCTTTGAAAGTTCATGCATGTGCATTGTGTTGTAATTGTTGACAACTGTTTAGAAAAATATGTGTATAATACTGTTGTAGGTATATCTACTCGATCCATAAATAAAATACTTGACTTGCGGTTTGCTTTATTTCAGGTTCGTACTGTAAATAAATTGTTTTTAGGTTATTTGTGTGCTTTTAAATGCGTACAAAGTGACTTGTAAAAGCTAGTAGGAAATAAAAATATCAGCTACTTTTTACAACTTTATAGCTTGTTTTTACTTTCCTATTAAATTACCAATCAATTTCAAACATTGACAGTAAATTTTTATCTGTATTTATTTATATTTTTATGAATATGAATATTCTCTAGAATATTTAATTTTTTAGTTTACTTAAAGTAGATAATGTCCAAAATTTGTATAATTTTTTGAATTATTTTGTTTTTGGAAACATTTTTCTTATTTTTGCAAGTGAAATTGAAAACCATTTTACATTTTTATTATTGAGGTTTAATTTTTGAACGTACATTAATAATTTTGGTACTCATTGTCTGCTTCTCTAAAATATGCCTCTCTAACTGCAAGTTTGGCATACTTGTTTAGAAAATTTTACAAATAATCAGAAGATTTTGTAGAAACACGAAATAGATGACTAAGAGATTCCTGGTCAGAATGAAGGATGTTTGCGACATCACGCTTCAAGTATCATCGTTATCAAAACTAGGGAAATACATTCCTCACGTGCGGTGGATAGTGAACATCCGGAAGTCGATCCTTGTTGACTGAAGCTGTTTGTAGTTTTATCACCATTGACTTCGCTTGAAAAGTCAATATCAGCACTGAATGAAATGTCTTCTTTCTCTCTCTTGCAATGAGAAATAACTCAAACACGGCCCTGGTATCCCCTCCATCTGCCTGGAATCCGGACTATGTCACCTCTCCGCTTGTTAATGAGAGAATGCTATGAGAAGAAGCAAGTCGAATTCTTGGACTTCCTGTGCCATAAAGCATTCCAGGGCAATAATACATATCGCGAAACGAGGGAAAACAACCCCGGATAACAGCTTTCAACGTGGGCGAGCCAATTTTTCCGAAAAACTATGGATCTTCCTCTGCGATAACGCTAAGTACAATGTTTTCGAAAGCCTTGGGAGGGGTCAGGAGGCAAAAATGTTGACCATTTTAAGCGAGGCCACTATCTTTATTTCTTACTTTACTTTTATGCCGTGGGTGGGCGCAGGTTGAAAAGTTTTGAGAAAAACCGAAAGGCGTGCAACTTTCCTTTCACCTGGTCAAGAAAAGCAGGGAGGGTGGGGAAAACCTGAGTTTTTACCTGTGTTCCGAAGTCATTAGGGGAGGAGATAGACCGCTTCCTGTGTTTTCCCTTCGCAATGTTTTATTATTATCATCTCTTTTTTGCTTTCTTTTTGCTGCCCTTCGGTCTTTCTCGTCACCGATCGTGAGGTTGTTATTGGTATTGGGCAAAATTATCTCGAAAGCCCAGGAGTTATTCTTTCTGTTATTTTTCCGCGGAACGGAGCGGTAAAGCTCTTTGAATGACAACGGAGAACCGACAGGAGGAAATAATAAAAAGCGGTTTTTAAAAAGAGTCTGGAGAAGATCCGTTCCCAGAGAGCGGGAGAATGTTTGGCATTTGGGGCGTTTCTAGAAAGCGAGCGCTCACTTTGGAGAGATGATAGGCCCAATGAGTCATGTGACTCTGCATGACAGGGTCTATTGGTGTGACTGCTCGCGTGGAAAAAAGATACTCCTTATTCTTGACCTAAATGCTAATCAAGCACATTCCATTGCCCGAAAAATCAGATAGATTTGAAGCAGCTGACTTTCATTTGGAGAAAACCATTGTCATTATTCAATTATTCTAAAGTCAACTGAAATAGTTGTTCTTAAATTCTTTACGATTGCGAACCATCTGTGATTTTTTTTCTCTCTCTTTACGATTCTAAATGCGCATGCAAGTGACGCTTCGAATCGGGGCATACTTTATTAATTAAAGATAAGCGAAAAACAAATTCAATTAAATATATTAAATGTTTAAATTTTATTGAAATGTTTTGAATTTAATTGAAATGAATGAATTTGACAGAAGTATTTGGTGTCAAAGATTTCGTGCTCGTATCTTTCATGCTGTAAAATTGGCGTCACATGACATGAAAGAAGAAAGACGCCTGACATCTTATATCGATAGATTTATCTATACTTCAAACTTAATGTACATATTAAATAACTAATATTAAATATTTATTAAAAGTTTTGTTTACCACCTCTAAATCAGTTTGTTTACCACCTCCAAATCAGTTACCACCTCTAAATGGAGCGTATATTTTTAAAGAGAATACACTTAAAAACCGAGTGTCATGCTTAGATTGACTTCTAATATCAAAGATTTGTTTTGTTATCAATATCTAGTGATAAGTTGGCAACAGTCTGAGCGCTTTAGATAAATGCCAAAAATCAACGTTATATAAAGCAAGGAATTTTTAATACATTTTATTAGTCATTTATTTAGTAATTATAAAATAAAATGAGTAGCAATTCAAAATCATACTTATGAAGTAATTTCTGCTCTCTTTAATGTATATTCAGTAACTTTCTCAAACAAGAATCTCTCGGGAATCCAGGTATCTAAATTTTGCTGCCATTTTTTTTAAAGGAACAGTAAATAAACTCAAGCAGATAATCATACAAATACGGTTTTTTTTTTAAAAAAAATCATATGAGAACATGATGTTGTTTTGGTTAGGAAGTTTTAGTGTCTCCGAAATTTGAAGGTAAGGAATATTCGTTTTTTCATTGGTAGATAGCGAGTCAACGGCCCCATTTCATTTGAGGTTTGTTTTCCAAGTATGGTTTGAAATATTTAATTAAAGTTACTATCAATTACTTTTCGTTTGTACTTCTATGAAATGACGTCATCTTCCAGTTTGTTTACGATTTCTTACTTTTAAAATAATTAATCTCGTGCTCAAAAGATTTTCGTTGCTTTTTTTTAATTTTATAACTATTTCAGTTTTAGCTATCGCAATTTTGTAAAACGTGACTTATATTTGATCTTTAACGATATTATAATCGTATTCTTACTAATTTTATTTCTCAAAGTACTGTTAATATCAGAATATAATTTTAATATCTATCTGCATTACGTTCATTGGATTTTACCACATACACAATAGCTTCCAGTAGCAGTGAACTTTTTGTCAGAATTACTTTTTTTAAAATCTTAAATTTGTTCCAACTCCAAAACTTTCTTTGCCAGCTAGAAAAAGTGAAAATAAAAGTTTAAAAAAATTATCATTAGAGAGAGAAAGAGAGAGAGAGAAGTCTCGTAATTTATTCAAACTGGTTAATGACTTAAATTAATTAGGACAAATAATCACTTAAATTTAATAACGTTCTCATATGATAACTTGAAATTTGCGACCGTAGATTTTATTTTTTAAACTTTTTTTTTGTAATATGTGTGATGAAGATATGGATGGATGACTTATATATAGATAGTGTTAATAATATGACGACACAAATTACATGAAAGCATGAAATTACTACATTGGACTTTTGGGGTTGAGCTGATAAAATGCACATTTGAAAATGTTTGCTGTTATGAGAGGAAATGTTGAAGCCTTGTTGAAGAAAATGATCAATTAATATTGAAGCAATATGCCAATAATTTTGGAATGATATTTGAATCTGAATTCAATTTTCAAGTTTAATCTCATTGCCATATTAATATTTTCTTATCCCTACAAAGCACATCTTGATATTTTGATATTTTTATGAAGCATCTAAATCTTAATAAGGTGAACGTTTTGGCATATTTGAACTCTTAATATATTTTCATTATTTAGCAATTAAAACTTTCATTTGCCCTTTAGATATTTGTCTTTTAAAGTTTTTAAGAAGTATGCCGGCGCCCTGGAACAGAGGTAGCGTTTCTGCCTCATTATCTGGGTGTCCCGGGTTCGAGTCTCGGTGTAGGAATGGTTGTTCTTCTGTGTTCTACCTGTGAGGCGTGTGAATGTTTCCCCCTGTAAAAGGGGATTGTGCAAACGAATGGGATGAATGTGTAGTTTAGTTGTACTCTTGACCTTAGTTGGCGCTGCTTACAAAACAAGAGACACTCATTCAGCTTAAAATCGCTGACGGCCGTTAGCGCGCTTGTCCATGGCAAATACCATTCGTAACAACAAGATTAAGTATTTACAGCATTTATTATTATGTTTTGTTTTATTGACATCTATTTTGTATCATGCGACATTATACCAGGAATTTCTTACAGCTATTTGATTTATCTATTTAACTTAAGTAGAAAAATATGGAGTTGAACTAGTGATTCTTTCATATGGACTTCTGTATTTTGTGATTAGGTCAAAATGGATTTCTGGTCCTCAATATGGTCGTCTGTATCTCAAAAAACGAAATTGGCGATAACTGCTAGAGAAAAGTAGCACAAATTGGCGATAATTCAATCGAAAGAACAAATGAAGAACAAAGTAACAACTCTCATCTTCTCAAAAATTGTATCTTCGCTCACCTTCTTCTGACAAACACTCACTGACGAAATTATTTAAGAAGAGTCTTTTCTTACCACTTTATGTTATGCAAATAAAATAACTTCGTGCCGAAACAAATTGTAAGCGGTTCAAAATGACATGGCTAGTTATTAATCTCTGGAATTTCAACTCATCCTTGTTTTCATTACTTCATTGCCATTGTGCCATTTAGATTTGGGAGTTTAAGGTATTTTCTAGCAAGACGGTCAACGAGAATGTTTAAGCTTCTGTGGAGTGTCGTTCCTCTTTTGGTATGACGATATTACCTGCGTAAGATAGATGCAAAGAAACCGGAGACTAGATATTTAATCTATTAATAGAGGGAACATTTCTTATTGAAGAAAATGTAGGTTTGTACATTCAAATTATCTACCCCCTACCCCCCAATTTTTTTTATAAAAACCAATTCGTCACCAAAGCTTATCTTGTAGAATAATGTCTTCACGCATGGTTTCTGCTTGATGTCATATTATATTCGTATTTATCTGATTATCTTTAGTTACAAAACAACAATTTTTCGTTTTCAGGATTCTGTAATATTGGTAAAAAAACAATTATTATGAAAAACAATTTTTTAAAAGCAATTCCTACTTAAGTTAACAATGAAATTTGTTTGTTTTAGTTACTTTTTTATTAAACAATTACAATTATTGTTGTTTTCGTGTTCCACTTCACAATTGAAGAAGAGATGCTGTAGCTTCTGAGGGTATAGACCCCTGAGCAACCGAGGGCAGAAGTCTGACTTCTAGCTCACATACGTCACAAACCCTTTTTACGAAGCAGACTTCTTTCATGCATTTCATTTATTTATCCATGGATCGTAATTTAGACTTGGATTAGAGAATGGGCACTTCTAACCCAGTATCCCCAGTCGTATTATTCTCGAATTGGAGGAATTTGTGATAACGGCAGATTTAACGTCCACCACATTTATAAACACATACATACACGGATAGTCTTTGGCAGGCGGGTTCGAACTCGCTGGCCAGGAGATGCAAAGCCAACTCCCTACCATCTAGGCTATCCCGGTGTACTAATTACAATTACTATAAATAATTGATCAAAAAATTATACTAGCGTTGAATTTTTCACTCCAATTAGGGATTCCAAAATGCGGGAATTTTCTACACCAATTGAGGTAACGCAATGCAGGTTAGATTTTATTTTTTATATTCTCTATTATTTTAATTCAAAATGAATCTGAATAATCAATTAATTAATAATGTTTAATTTTAAAAGCATTAAATATTAAGAAAATAATAAAAATTGTTTGAAATAATCTACCGAAAACATGTTGAGCCTAACCTCATTAGCGTGGGGGAAAAGTAAACTAAATTTTTATTTAATTGGCAGTGAGGAGATGAAGACTTTTGGCGAAAAAGTTAGTTTTTAATTAATTAACAAAAAATAATGAATTAATAGTTAAAAAAACTGTATTAATATCAAATGTCATTATCGATTAAAACATTATCGGGGGATTTATGTCTTTACATATTCAATAAATTTTTGCACAATTATTTTTTCCGCTGTTAAGATAATATTTCATTCTGTGTTCATCGAGACCCATATATTTTCCTACTCTAGATTTATTTTTCTTCCCTATTTGATAGTAATTATTAAGAAAAGTAATTCTTAATTATTACAAGCACATAACAAATTTTTCTAGGAGTTTATTTTTTTAGCATTACTTTCTTTAATAATAAAATCTTCCAAACATATCATAATATGAATAATTAAAAATAGTTTTCATTAAGTTAACAGTTATTTAAGCTAAAAATGTCTTAATTTTTTTTGAATTTATATGTGCCATACTCAAAATTTCCAATTTGATCTAAAAGCTACTCTAAAAGTTACTGAACAACCAAATTATTAAGGCTTTTAATCCTTCCATATGCCTCGAAGTTGTAATTAAAGTAGCAAAAAGAAAGTAAGGAACAATGTTATATAAGTTTCTGATTGTCTTTCAAATAATGAAGGATTTAACGAATTAAGGAATTCATTTTAAATATTGATAGCTATTGCATAAGATTTCGAGAATCGAACTTTAAAAATAATTTATTTACTATCTATTCCTAAATGAATTAAGCGAACAATCCAAATTATGCATGAAATCGAAAACATATGATTGAGTTTAAGATAATTTTTCAAATTTTCTCCAGCGTATTTTATCTTTTATTGATCGTTGAAATCATAAACTTAATGAAGCAATTAATTTAAAATAATGTAAATGGAAAAGATAAATACAGAATATAAGCATAGATAACCAATTTAGATATTCCATTATTGATATTGATATTTGAAATTCTTTATAATTGCAATAGTTATGAGATACTATCAAATTGATTATAATATAAGATTTGCCATTTTTTCAATGTTAATCGTTCGAATTTGATTGTTTGACTAATCTATCTAAAATCATCTTAAGATATGTAAAATCTTAAAACAGAAATTTTCTTAAAATGGGAATGTTGGTATCTTAAAATAAGAATTTCCATCTTGAAAACAAAGAATAATTCAATTTGGATTTGATACTCGAATTATTTCGATTGATTCTGATAGAGTGGTTTTAAAAATCTACTCGATACTAAAAAAACAAGAATATCTGAAGATGTGATTACTGTTTTTTACATAATTTTTTTAAGGATATGTTGATTCGTTTCAGTTTGCTGTCACCATTTCAAAAATTAT